>CM071679.1:4915000-5475000 GCA_036553675.1 Solanum okadae | reverse complement strand
GATAACTAAAATTAGTTCTAAGCCAAGAATATGATACATGAGATTCAATGCATGCTACAACCGTAATTTTATTATTTTATTCCTGCATTCCTTTCTTTTGGCACTCTTAAATAAATAATTAGACCAGTATAGTTTAGTAAAAATAGTTAATTGACAAGTCCTTTGGGTTCGATAATCTGGTTCTTTTAAGAGCCACTATATTACATGCGCGACCGCGTATACTTGCGTGTGCAATTGGGAGCAACATTCACGGGCCCTTGGCCGCATTCACGTTGTCAGGCGACCTGAGGGCGATGATCGCGAGGCTCTCACCGCATTCACGGGGTCCCTACAGCGATCGCGGGACCTCGATTCTCTCTTGGTTGCGTCGCGAGGCCTTCACCACATTGGCAAGGCCCACATTCATAGGGGACCCTCCACGTTCACGAAGAAGAGAGCGGTATGTTATTATTTGAAGACCTATCGCAATGGCATCATTAATTTCAAAGTTTAATTGGTGATTTCTCCCTCATTTTAGTTCGGATTTGGGTGATTCAAAGTCTCACGCGTACGGAATTATCGATGCTACATTGTGGAGTGATCAGAAAATGTTGGTGAACATCCATTCAAGGTGAATTTCCATTTTAAGCTTCAGTTCTTGTTCTTTGGTTGAGTTAAATTATAGAGTCCTTGCATGTTGTTTTTGTTTGCTATTCCGAGCCCAGAATTATGTTCAATTTTAGAACACAAGCTCTGGCATGGTTTAGGACCTCTTGATGGAGTCAATTTTGGAAATTTCAGTATGGGTCCTACAATTACCATTTGATTCCAAAATTGGTCCATTTCTATTTTATGTGTTTTTGACGTCTAAACGATGGTGCTAACATTATGATCCTATTTATATAGTGTGGCAGTGTTCAAATGTCGTTCAAAAAGGAAAAGCTTTGGTCTTGTGATTTGAAGCGCATGTGGTCGGCCTACATGTAGGTTATGGCTTTCTTACTAGTTAGATTGATCTTGAATGCGTGAATGCATGTTGATTAGAGCGAACTGAGGGTGAGTACCTAGTTATACTTATTTTTCTTCTTAGATACCATGTTTTAGGATTGATCGACATTTGTTTCGGTCTTAGTACTTTGCTAGTTTGGGTTTATGTGTGATGTTGCATGATTTTGTGTATTAGTTGTGTTGTTACTTGTTGTGTTGAGAATGTTCATCCTTAGTCTAGGATATACTAGTGTTGCCTTAGACTCGCGAGTCTTGTAGCCTTGTTTCATGTCCAGTATCATTTCGAACGGACAAGATCCTTGTAGACTAGAATAGCATACTTGAGTCTGACAGTATGAGCCTTAGTTTAGGCGATTTGCAGCTTTATAGACTTTCTATCTTCTTTTCCTATCTCCGCTGCTCCGATGCATTACCAGAGGTTTGTGTTTCCATGGAGATTTGAGATAGGATTATCCTGGGCTTTGAGCTTTCTGTTGATGCTTGCGGGTGGACGTCATTCCATGGTGACTTAGTATTGATATTGAGATCCTCTTCGGAGTCGACACACCCCTTGTCACTCTTGCTAGCTAGGCTATGAGTTGATTGGATACTATGATTATTTCTGGTTTGAGGTAGATGTGTATAATTCAAGGTCATTATTTCTGATTCGAGACGACATTTACGGTTTGAGGTCGTTATTTTTGGTTTAAGGCTAATGATTACAGTTTGAGGCTGTTACTTCTGGTCTGAGGCTAATAATTACGGTTCGAGGTTGTTTCCCTCTGGTTAGAGGCCATCACTTGGGGTTCAAGGCCAAGATTATACATATTGGATCTGGATTTGAGGCACTTCACTCTTGTAGTCTTAGCTATTCTATGTACCTATTGGGCTTATGGGGGCCCATTTGGGTTTTATTTAAACTTGTGCACGAGTGTACCTTATAGGCTTATGGGGTCCAACTAGGTTTATTTTAGTTTTACTTAGATTTACTTTCGGGATGCTCGTGTCTAATCTTTTATATCCGTTTTGACCTTTGTTTGTGTCAAGATTCTATCTTTTCATATTACCTTTACCTTTCTTTCCCAATTGTCCTATGATTCCTACAGATTACCTTTATTTTGGTACTCATGCTACGCTCTACATCTTTTTCGTGAGCAGGTCCTAGTATTTCTAGCGGTGATCATTTGTGCCATCTTTTGCAGCTTTTGGGAATTAGAGATGAGGATGAGCACTTGGCATCCTGGATCAGCATGCCTCCTTATGTATATATGTTTAGCTAGTCTTTTGCCTTTGGGACGGGTTGTTGTGGTCCACTTTTTGGACTTGTATTTTCATAAAAGACAATTTTGTACTCGTGACTTATAGGTCCTAGGAGGAATTCTATTGCTTATAGATTTTTGGGCTTTCTTCCATTTTTGTCTCATTTTATTGTTTAGTGTTAGTTCTATTTAGTTCTCCCCTTATACTCATTACTTGTCGTTCTGGGTAACGGGTTGGCTTACCTACTGGTGGGGTATATTAGGTGCCATTATGACTTGAAGGATTATGCCGTGACAAGTTAGTATCAAAGCCCTAGGTTTTACCGGTCTCACTTGTATATAGCTAATACCTAGTAGAGTCCGACGAATCGGTGCGGAGACGTCCGTATCCTAAATTTGGGAGGCAGCAGGGTGTCTTAAGAAATCTTCCTTTTTTGTATAGATTTCGTGCTATGTGTGGGTTATTATCTTCTTGAAATCTCACTTGTTGTAACTTTTCTTGCAGGATGGCTCATACGCGTCACGCGCTGGCATAGGGTAGTGACCGACCTCCCCTATCGGATAGGGATAAAACACCACCCCAGATAGAGAGCAGGGTATGGAGCCAGCAACAGACCCTCCAATAGCTCGTGACTTCAAATCAGCTGGTGGGGCCGAGACCTACTATAGCTCCTAATCTTCAGGTATCCATTGCTCTGCTCTTGACTATGCTTGGAGGCCTACAGCAGGCCCCAGCACCAGCATCAGCACCAGCACCAGGTCAGCAAGATCAGCCTGCAGTAGAGGAACCTCTTGGGGTGCCCATCCCGTGATTGCGGCCATAGATACGTTGCTAGAGGAGCAAAAGATTATCAGAGTGTTTCTTAGACTATCACCACTGAGGTTTTATGGGGCTATGGGTGAGAATGCCGACAAGTTTTTGAATACTTATCATGAGCGACTTTAAACTTTGGGTTTGGTGGAATCGAGAGGAGCCGACTTAACTACTAACAAGTTAGATTGGCCAGCAGGCAGTAATGGCATACCTTCATTGAGACTAGGCTAGTTGAGTCTTCTTCAGTCACTTGAACCGAGTTTTTTGAGGCCTTCTTGTCAAGGTTCATCACCCACAATGTTATAGATCACCTCTGGGGATCGATTCTTTAGGTTGGAGCAGGGATCCACGACTATATTAGAGTATGAGGCTAGGTTCTATGAGCTCTCCTACCATGCCACTATGATTCTACCTACTGTGGAGGAGAGAGTTCAATGATTTGTCTGTGGGTTGAGACATCAGTTGAGGATTGAGGCTCAGTCCATGGTATCTGTGGGCTGTTCCTTTCTTGATGTTGTTGATCAGGCTCGCACTATAGAGAATCTTTGTCATAAGCCCCAAGGAGGCAACAACAACAGGACTAGATATGAGGGTAGCTATAGCGAGTCCTGTTCCAGGAAGAGGGACTCCTATGATAGGCCTAGGCAGCAGTTTCAGTAGGGTTAGTCAAGCCGGCGTGACCGGTATAGCCAGAGTGAGGTTGGCTCTAGCCAAAGTCATGGGTCCCAGTCTTGTGCTTCAGAACGTGGCGATTGTTCTTCTGGGAGTCGATTATCTCTGGGTTTCTTTTATTATGGGGGAGCTTGACCACTGGTCCAGAGATTGTCTCATGCATAGGCAGATTACTTTCACCCCACAAGCAACACCTCCAGATAAGGGTCGAGGTTAGGGTTTGGACTGTCGTGGTGGACATCAGGGTATTCGAGGTGGTCCATGGATAGGCAGGCTAAGTGGTAGGACTAATGGCCAAGGTAGAGGTGGAAAGGGCCATTTCTATGCAAATCCAATGAGGGCAGAGGCGGGTGATGTCTTTTGGGTTGACCAATGTCCCTACTCCTTCATAGACTTAATGACGTGGGTGTTCAGGCCGTATCTTGATTCGTTCATAATTTTGTTCATAAATGACATTCTGGTATACTCGCAAAGCAGGAGTGATAATGAACAACATTTGATGAGTGTGCTCTAGACTTTGAGAGATCAACTACTTTATGCCAAGTTCTCAAATCAGGAGTTTTGTCTTGAGTCTATAGCATTCTTGGGGCATGTTGTGCCCAAGGATGGCATCATGGTAGATCTGGTGAAGATTGAGGCTATTTGGGATTTGGCTAGGCCCACTTTGAGTCACCTTGATGTTACTTTTGAGTGGTCTGAGGAGTGTGAGTTGAGCTTTTGGAAGCTTAAAGAGTTGTTGACTACTGATCCTATATTGAATCTTCCGATTGAGGGTGAGTGCTTCACGGTGTATTATGACACATACGACGTTGGTTTGGGTTGTGTGTTAGATGCAATAGGGCCGGATTATTTCTTATGCGTCGAGGGAGCTTAGGCTACATGAGTGCAACTACCCCACTCATGACTCGGAGTTGGCGATGGTGGTTTTTACGCTTAAGATTAGGAGGCGCTACCTGTATGGAGTTTGTTGTGAGATCTACAGTGATAACATGAGTCCTGAATGCATTATCAGCCACATTGACCTTAATTCGAGGCAGCATTGTTGGATTGAAATTCTGAAGGACTATGACCTCTCAATTCTCTATCATCCGAGCAAGGTGAATATGGTAGCGGACGCTTATGGGTAGTCTAGCCTTATTCTCTACTGTTGAGGGACCTTTAGCTTTGAGCATTCAGTCCATAGCTAATTAAATGATTCAGTTGGATGTTTCTGATTCTAGGTGTGTCTTAGACTATGTGGCAGTTCAATCTTCTTTACTTGATCAAATTTGTAGCCAATAGTTTGAGGATGAGGCCTTGGTGACACTTCAAGATCGGGTGTTAGAGGGTGATGTTGGTCAGGATATCATAAATTTAAATGGGGTTTTGAGGTTTACATGTCGTATTTGTGTTTCGAGAGTGGGGGGTTTGATTAAGTTATACTTCGGGAGGCCCATGATTCTAGATACTCTATCTATTCGGGCACCGCAAAAATGTATCGTGACATAAGGCAGCATTACTGGTGGAGTGGCATGAGGAGAGATATCCCAGACTATCCGTCCAGTTGCCAGCACGTGAAGGCCGAGCATTTGAGACCTGGTGGTGAGTTTCAAAGATTACCCATTCCAAAGTTGAAGTGGGATTGTTTCACCATGGACTTAAAGACGGGTTTGCCTTAGCCTTTGAGATGTGTTCACAACATTTGGGTCATCATTGATCGATTGTCCAAGTCAGCACACTTCCTCCATGTTCAGTCTTCATTCAGCACCGAGAGGTTGGACCGCATTTACATTCAAGAGGTGTCCGTCTTCATGGTGTACCAGTCTGTATTATATTAGATCGGAGTGCTCAGTTCACTTCTAGCTTTTTGAGGAGCTTTAGGAGGAGTTGGGCACTCGCGTTGACCTTAGAACAACCTTTCACCCATAGACTGATGGTCAATCAAAGCGTATTATTAAGGTTGTTGAGGATATATTGCAGGAATGTGTTTTTGAGTTTGTATGTCAATGGGATCAGTTCTTACCTTTGGCAGAGTTTGGGTACAACAAAAACTATCACTCTAACATTCAGATTGCACCGTTCGAGGCCCTACATGGTTGCGTTGTCGCTCTCTGATTGGTTTGTTTGAGTCCACAAAGCCTAGACCATATGGTATAGACTTTATTTAAGAGGCTTTGGCACATGTGAGGGTGATTTAGGTTATTCTTTAGATAGCTCAGTGTAGTCACAAGAGTTATGTTAATTTTAGGCGGACAACTCAGTTGGTGAAAGAGTCTTCTTCCTTGTGTCGCCAGGACGTGATGAGATTTGGGATGTGGGGCAAGCTTAACCCCAGGTATATTAGGCCTTTTGAGATCTTCCAGATAGTTGGTGAGGTTGCATATGAGTTGGCTCTAACTTCAATATTCTCATATATCCACCCGGTCTTCTATGTTTCGATGTTGCATCGATATGTTCTTAATGAGTCTAATGTGCTTCAGTATGATGCAGAAGATTTGGATGACCATCTAACCTTCGTGGAGGAGCCCATTGCCATTCTAGTCAGAGATGTGTAGCGGTTGCGTTCGAGAGCAATTCCTATAGTTAATGTTCGTTGGAGGCATTGTCTTGTTGAGGAGGCTACCTAAGAGACTGAACATGATATGCAGAAGCAATTTTTTGGACTCTTTGATCCTTCAAGTACTTCTCGATTCTTACTTTCATGGATGGAAGTCTTTTTTAGTGGTGGAAATTGTGAAGACCTCTAGGTTATTTCTATATTTATGCCTCCTATTCATCATTTAGAGTGTTCCTATAGCGACCCCAAGTCATTTATGACTTGCTGGGATTGACAGTTTGATCACCAAGCTGTTTGTTTGGTTTTTATGTGAGTTTTGGAGTTTTAGAGTTCTTGAACCTTGAACGGTTAGTTTTGATCAAAATTTCAAGAAGATGACCTCAGAATCCAAATTTTGATAATTTCATAAACTCCGAAAGGGTCATTTTAGGCTATTAATGATCGGCACAACTCTCGAGGCTTTTAGTGTGAGTATTGCCATTAGGTGTTTTAACTTTCAAGTTAAGGCCTAAGTTTGAATTTGGTCAACATTCTGAGTAAACGAGCTCGGATAAGAATTTCTTCAGCACGGTTAGCTCTGGAATATCGAGTTTGGTCTAGAACGACCCTTCGTTTTGATCCCGAGGCTTCCGGGCAAATTTCGTGCCCCCTTGTGGATTTTGGATTAAAATGAAGTTTGGGGATGAGACTTAATTTTCGCAGAGATGACCCCATATGGGAATTTCGACTGCTTCATTTAGTCCAGAATATCGAAGTTGGTAGGGCTTCGTATCTCATTTGCGTGCACGGGATTCTGAACGAATTCGAAACGCCCCATCAGAGATTTCAAACTTGCCAAAACTAGCTGATATGCATCAGTTGGTGCAGGTTTGAAATGACCTTTGTAATCGTGGGCCCTTGGCGGCGTTCGTGGAGGTCAGGCGACCTGATGGCCGTAATCGCGGGTTTTTGTCCACGTTCACGGGGAGGTATTCGGGGAGGTTACATTCGTAGGGGTCGCATTCACGGGTCCCTGCCGCGATTGCGGGACCCTAGTTCTTTTTTGGCCACCATCATGGGGACCTTGTTTGATTTGCAAGGCATGCATTCGCGGAGGATCCTTCGTGTTTGCAAAGAAGAGAGCGACATGGTCTTAATTAAAGTCTAGTCGCAATGGCAACATTAATTTTAAAGTTCAATTGGTGATTTCTCTCTCGTTTTAGTTTGGATTTGGGTGATTCTAAGTCCCATGCGTCCAGAATTATTGAGGCTACATTGGGGAGTGACCGAGAAGTGTTAGTGAACCTCCCTTCAAGGTGAATTTTTGTTTTAAGCTGTTGTTCTTGTTCTGTAGTTGAGTTAAATTATGGAGTTCTTGCATGTTGTTGTTGTTTGTTTTTCTGGGCCCTGAATTGTGTTCAATTTTGGAACACAAGCTCGGGGCATGGTTTAGGACTTCTCGACGGAGTCAATTTCAAAAATTTCGGTGTGGGTCCCACAATTTCTATTTGATTCCGAAATTAGTCCATTTCTATCTTATGTTTTTCTTGTGTCTAAATGACCGTACTAATGTTGTGATCCTATTTTTAATAGCGCGGCAGTGTTCGGAGGTTATTCAAAAAGGAAAATCTTTAGCCTTGTGATTTGGAGCGCATGCGGTAGGCCTATAGGTAGGTTACGACTTCCTTCCTAATTAGATTGAGCTTGAATGCGTGAATGCATGATGATTATAGCGAATTGGGGATGGGTACCTAGTAGTTCTTATTTCTCTTCTTTGATACCATGTTTTAGGATTGATCGACATTTATTTGAGGCTTAGTACCATTCTAGTTTGGGTTTATGAGTGTTGTTGCATATTAATTGTGTTGTTACTTGTTGTGTTGTCCATATCCGGCCTTAGTCTTGGATAGACTAGTGTTGCCTTAGACTCGCGAGTCTTGTAATCTTGTTTCATCTCCAGCGTCGTTTCGGATGGAGTAGATCCTTGTAGACTGGAATAACAGACTTGATTCTAATATTATGAGCCTTAGTTTAGGCGATTTCATAGCTTTATAGACTTTATGTCTTCTACCCCTATCTCTACGGCTCAGATGCATTACCAGAGGTTTATGCTTCCGCGGCGACTTGAGATTGGATTGTCCTTGGCTTGGAGCCTTCTGTTTATGCTTGTGGGTGAACGTTGTTCCACGGTGACTTAGTTCTAATATTGAGATCCTCTTCGAAGTCGACACGTCCCTTGTCACTCTTGCTAGCTGGGATGGGAATTGACTAGACACTATGATTATTCCAGTTTGAGGCTGATGTTTATGGTTTGAGCTCGTTATTTTTTGTTTGAGGCCGATATTTATGTTTCGAGGTCGTTATTTCATGTTTACATTTTAAGGCCATTATTTTTTGTTTGAGGTCGATGATTACTGTTCAAGGTCGTAACTTCCAGTCTGAGGCTGATGATTACGATTCGAGGCCGTTACTTCCAGTCTGAGGCTGATGATTATGGTTCGAGGTTGTTACCTCTGGTTAGAGGCCATCACTTAGGGTTCGAGGCCCGGAGTATACATATTGGATCTTGATTCTAGGCACTTCATTCTTGTAGTCTTAGCTATTATGTGTACCTATCAGGCTTATGGGATTCCATTCCGATTTTATTTAAACTTGCACATGAGTTTATCTTTTGAGCTTATGGGGTCCAGCTAGGTTAAGTTTAGTTGTACTTAGATGTACTTTCGGTATGCTTGTGTGTTTCCTTTCATATCCTCTTTGACCTTTGTTTTTGTCTAGATTCTATATTTTCATATTGCTTTTACTTTTCTTGCTCAATCGGCCTATGATACCTATTGAATACCATTGTTTTGATACTCATGTTATACTTTGCATCTTTTTTGTGATGTAGGTCCTAGTACCAGCTAGCAGTGGTGATCGCTTGTGCCATCTTTTGCAGCTTTTGGGGATCGAAGACGAGGGTGAGCACTTGGCGTCTTGGATCAGCCCGTCTCTTTTGTATATATGTTTAGCTAGTATTTTGCCTTTGAGATGGATTTTTGTGGTCCACTTTTGGGACTTGTATTTTCATATTAGACAGCTTTATACTCGTGACTGCCAGGTTGTGGGAGGGATTCTATTGTTTATAGATTTTTGGGCTTGCTTCCATTTCTGTCTCATTTTATTGCTTAGTGTTAGTTTTGTCTAGTTCTACCCTTTTACTCATTACTTGCCGTTCTGGGTTACGAATTTCCTTACCTACTTGTGGGTATAGTAGTTGTCATCATTACTTGAGGAATCGGGTCGTGACACAAACGACCTTAGGGTTATCAAAAGAACTCCAAAACTAATACAAGATGTGAGAAAGTTGTGTCCAAATAAAAAATAATTGTTGTTGTAAAATCACAGATGAGATGAATTTGGTGGACAAAACTCCACCACACTTTCTGGACCTTAGAGAAGACATCAATTTTAGTGTTGGAATTGCTAAATTACGAAAAATAATTACATGAAGTTTGTTAAGTTTGGAATTTGTCAATACTTATCGAGAAGGATTCATTTTTTTTTGTTTAAATGTCAATTTGCAAGTGAAAAGAATTAATCCCATCATCCTACGTGGAATACACCACAAATTATAATTGTTCTACAATTAAAAATGAAATTCTTTGCAAAGGAAGTGATCATAGCTATCTTGGAATCAAAATGATGTACAAGCTAATAAGTGTGAACACACATAAAGAAAAAGGAGAAAGAAATGTGTTGGCTCTTTGATTTCGGGTACATCAAGTCTTGTCTCATTTCAATAAATCTACACTTGACAAATCTTAAAGTAAGAGATATCTATAGACATATAAATTTTGTTGGATTCAATTCACACAAAATTTGGATTAAATTCGTGTTCAATTGGATTGAATAATTAATTTGAGTTTCACAAATGAATAAATCAATTTTAATAATTTTATGTTCAAGGTCCATTTCATCTCGAGGCCCAAGCTCATGCCACGTGTTAAGGTGACTTGGCATCCTAGTCAAGTTCAAGACAAACAAGAGGATGTCATGTGTTCAAATGATAAAGCAATCATGGTCAAAGTTCATCAACCAATCAAAAACCAACTTTATCACATAACATATTTGATGACTTACATGAAACAATCACAAAAAGGCAAAAGAGTTCATCCACATTTGGACAGTCTTTCACCTACAACTATAAAAAAAAAAAAAGGATTACATAATTTTTTGAGAAAGTCTTCAAGCATTGGAGAAAGCTACAACATCAACTATAGCAAAGAAAAGAGAGCTCCTATTTGTTACTAACAGTGATATTGAACTAAAATTAGCAAAGAAAACAAAGCTCGTATTTGTTGCGAAAAATGATATTGAACTTAAATTAGCAAAGAAAAGAGTGCTCCTTGACTTGAGGGATCCAACCAAGATGACTAGTTAAAGAAAGGATCATGTTATATATTTCAGGAGCTAGATTAGTTGGTTATGAACAAGTAAGATTTGCTTTAATCAAAATTATAGGAATTAGACCTAAAGAAGGCATCTAGGTTCATTATTGACTATGTATTAGTGGAAGCGTAAAAAGAAATTACATATCAAATTGAATAAAGGGATAATTTTATAGACCTCCCCTCAAGTTTCGCTCTATCACATTAACCTCCCTCGTAGTTTAAAATATTACAGAAACATCTCTTATTTTGATATTTTTGTAACAACTCTTTTAATCTATTTATTTTTAATGTAAATAACTATATTTTGACTAAATTACCCTTTTCATGATAAATTCTTCTAAATAACTAACTTTATCAATATCTTCTTTAAAGATTCTTCAGAAGTACAAAAAAAATGAGTTTCTTTCCTTCCATCGTCCCCCAACACCTTTCTAATCATCATTTGATTCAAAAAATAATATATAGCCCGTTCAATTTTTCTTCCATTGTCCACTAGCATTTCCCTTGTTTTAGAAGAGCAATCATCCAATTTGGGATGATGTTTTATGTATTTTATCTTCCGCGAAGCCGTAAACGGCAATTGTTTTATTGGGGTGTGTGCGCATCTCTTTGCTTTATGAAAATTGTACATAAGCAGCAGGTGAATTCAAGTAAGGCATTTTTAATTTCACTCTTTAGTGCATAAGTATCTAATGGATTTTCTTGCCTTTCTTTTATTAGTATGGTTCTTAGAAGAACATGATTTTTCAACTGGAGAAAACATGTTTTATTAAAAAGGATATTCATAAAAGTTTAATAGAAAAGAGAAATTAGTCAAAACATAATTATTTACATTATAAATAAATAGATTAAAAGTATTGTTAAAAAAAATCAAAATAAGGAAGATTTTTGTAACAACGAGAGGAGGTCTATGAAATTTTCATTTTATATAAAAGATAGATCAAAATCATGTTGTTGATTGTAATTTGATGCAGGAAGAAATGACATATCAAATTAAATAAATGATAGATTCAAACCATGTTGTTGATTGTGAATTGAAGTAAGAAGAACGAGCAACGATTAGATGGTAATACTAATACTAGGAGTAGTAGCAATGTCATGTCCATGTGAGTCGTAATGTATTAGAACAATATTTAAATGAAAGTATTAAACATAAACTAGTGAGATGTTGATATTGATATTTATAGTCACAATATAACATAGTTTTGGCAGTTGATTTTAGCACGCTGGACTCTTGTTCGACAATTTGATTACCATTGAAATAGAAATTACAAGAAAATACTAGATAGGCCGATTGATACAATTAGAACAGTATGTATCAAAATTCTTAGTTGTAGACAAATTAAAAGGACAAAACACTGAAAGGAACTCTAATCAAACAAGCTAAACATGGCCCCATCATCACTCTCTTCCTTTGCTTCTTCCTGAAATTAAAATTCACAAAAAAACAACAATAAGAAATTTAACAATAATACAAGGGGAAACAGATGGAGTTATTATACAAAAACCAAATCAAATCGTATTTAAGAGAGAAACATACCTTTTTCTCGCCAGCAGCAGGTGCTGTTGCAGCATCTTCACCAGTAGCAGGAGCAGCAATGGCAACAACGCCAGTAGAAACAACGGATCCACCCGACCCAATGTTCATGATAAGCTCCTCCACATTTTTCTTCTCACAACGCTTTGCAAAAAGGCTGGGGCAGTATGATTCCACCTTCACATTGGCTGCTTTCACCAATGTAGCTATTTTCTCAGCCTAAATGGAGGAAAAAAAACACATAAATACAAAAGTAAAAAGACTGGATCTACTAAAATAATCAAAATTAAATCTCGATTGCGTTACAGTAACAGGAATGCCATCAGTGTGAAGGATCAAGCAAGCATAAGTACAGGCAACTTCTCCGGTGGAAGACATTTGAGAGCAAGTTTTTCTGAAAACCCTAACTATGAGAGGAAGATTTTCTGAAAACCCTAACAAGCAGAGAAAGTTTTGGTGACTAATAGGGTTTTGTGGGGGTATTTATAACTAGATTTCTTCGGGCCCAAGTTTCATTTCAATTTCGTTATTGATCCAATTTTATTTTTTTCCTTAACTATTTTTCTATGTATCTCTTGTTTAAAATAATTTGTGGCTGAAAATTATTAAAGGTAAAAAGAATAATTTTGAATTATAATAAAATAACACTTTCTTTTAAGGACATTAAAAAATGTGATGTAAAATGGGAGGAAAGAAGTATTATTGCAGAGGGTAAGTTTTGAATCTAGAAAGATAGAGATGGCTAAAAATGCAAAGAAAGAGAAGAGGGAAATAAAATATTAGGGAAAAGGCATAAATTTCACTCTTAACTTGTCACGAAAAGTCAGTTACACGTTTAAACTATCATTGTGACCTATTACACACCTAATCTTGTTTAAAGTGATATTCATACCCCCTTTCGAAGACATTCTCAGTTTTTGCGCAAAAATGTGTTATACACGCGTTTTGACACGTAAATAATATTATTTTAATTTTTTAAAATCTTTTTTTCTTTAATTGTGTTTAGAGTTCTGCAAAAAGTAGAAACCTGACAATCTTCCTCCTCTCACATACATTTCTCTCTTTTTAAAATTAATTTCTTCCTCCTTTTATATTCATAAATTGAATGAAAACGAGAAATTTGAAAAGAGAAAGAGAGCCAATAAGACGATTATGAAGTATAGAGATGTTGGCGACAACGATAAGTTGCGGGACAACACCATTGTTGCCTGTGAACTTTAGATCTCTAAAAAAAGACAAAGATAGAAATCGTTTTCTTTGATGGTTTTTTGATAAATTTAAGCAATAGAATCATGAATCTTATGTATAGATGTGATATGATTTTCAATAGAAGTCATTATCTTTGTCATGATTTTTTCCGGTGATCTTCTCCAGTGAGTTCGAGTAGAAAAATTGCGAACTTTGGCGTAAATTTTGTTTTGTTTTGTTGCTCCCTTTTGGGTGAAAATTTTAAGAGCTTTTTTGGAGTCCCATGGAAAACTCAACAAACAGAGAGCACGAGCTATGAGTATTGACTCAACGAAAGTGAGGACATGACTGTAGATCTTTTTTAATTCTTGTTTTAATTCTGTTTGTTTGATCCTTTTAACATCACAACTTGAGATAACAATTGTTCTTTTTAGAGTTTCTTTTTAAGGATAGTGTATTGGATATGCTTCCATGAGGATAAAGAGAAGAAATCATCAATGTCGACAAATGACAATGAATTGTTGAAGAAGAAGAACTCAAAAAAAGATAATGTAAAATTTTTAAAGAAATTGGGGCCACCAATAAAAAGAAAAAAAAGAAAAAAAATTGACATAATTAATATATTGGAATTTATAATACTTAATTGTATAATGACCAATAAAATAGTGTCACGTGTTCAAATTTATCATTTTAACCTATATTTTCTTCTTCTCAGGGACCTTAAGGAAAGTGAAGACACTTTTCTCTGCCATGTCACCTTTTAAGGGGATATTAATATCACTTTGAATAAAATTAGGTGTATAATAGATCACTACAATAATTTAAATGTGTAACTAACTTTTCGGTATAAGTTTAAGGAGGAATTTATGTCTTTTCTCTAAAATATTAGACTATGATTCATCAAATTACCTTTTACAGCTTTTCTACAAGGGCATTAAATACAATACACCAACACACACAATACAAACACATTTTGCTCGCATCACCAAATACTTTACACCACTTGGTTAGTTTAGTAGCTGAAAACGCTTTCAAACTCTTCTTTAAAATAAATAAATACTATAGGTTTTTACAGTTATAAAAAGATTTTGAATGTTAATTAATAGAGCTAAATATCTAATTTTATTATTTTAAATCATTTATAATTAATAACTACATAACGTATTCTATCTTCAACTCGTATAAAATTATATTTAAATTTTCTATTAAGTGCAATAATTATTAATTATGTAGAATTATTAAGACACAATCAAACATTATACTTCTATGTCCCTTTTTACTTGTTCAATTTTAACTTTTTTGTTATCCCTTTTTACTTGTCATTTTTAACGAATCAAGAAAAGACAATATTTTTTTACCTATTATATCCTCAATTTATTTAGAGAGTTAATATTTTTTTTAAAGTTAGAACATCTTTAATGAGTAAATTAATTTTGGCATTGTATCAATTAATCAGGATAAAATGGTTAACTCACTATATCAATTATTATTTCTTTAATAAGTGTTGTTTGTAACATTTTTTAAAGTGACAGAAAATGAATTGCAATCACAATAAAAAAAAGAAGAAACATAACTTTATTCATCAAGATTGCGGGTATAATTCTGTTCCTCCCTTGATTTTACTCTCATAAGATTTATCCATGATTAGAGGGCCGTTAGTGACGTATTTTTTGAACTATGATGATTTAGATTTGACCTCTATATGAATATTTCATGACTTTTGTGGAATATATTGAGATCTTGATCTCTTAATGGAATTTTCGAGATGCCTTTTAAGGAAATTTAGTACACTTTATATAGACATTAACTAGGGTTTAGGATTGAGTAACCTCCAAGAATTCTAATTGAAATTGAACACACCTTCTAGAGTCCCAATTCGAATTGAACACATATTGTAGAGTCCCACAAAATTTCAATGTCTACAGGCGTGTCAAATAAAAAGTAGACAAGTAAATAGGGACATAGAGAATATAAAATTATTATATGACTACCTTTTATACAACATTTGAAACTTCATTATATAAAATAAATACATGAATAATTTTTATTCTATTAACAAACCAAACAATATATAAAATTAATAAATGAATAATCAAGTTATTCATTCTTAGGTTGAGCCTTAACTAACTACCAAACGAACCCTTATTACTTACTCCATTATTTTGTCACGTTTTGAATTTTAAGAGTCAACTGATATAGACTATAAATAATATTTTAAAATATATTTATCATCATACTTATATGGGAAGAATATAACTTATAGTATTTTTATACAGTTTTTAAACATTTAAAATTGTAAATTTAAAATTTTAAATGATTCTAATTCAATTTTGCTCCTAAGATAAGTAAAACCGACTCTTAAAGAAGAGAAACAAGACAAGTAAAGGTGTAAAGGTGAGTATAGGGAATAAAATCTTAAGTAGTGAATTTGTCTGCACACTATCGTACAGTCTTATTTTTTCCCTTCTCATTTAAGTGTTTGAATTATTTACTTAATTTTTCTATATTGGTCAAATGTATATTTTCAAGGTTAATAACTCACAAAGATAAAATGGGATGAATATTGTAATTTATGTATTGATTTTATGAAATGATAAATATTATGAACTAACTATTTATAGTAAAGATGACATATAAAAAAGAACTAAGGAAATACTCCCTTTGTCCCTAATTACTTGTCCACTTTTGAATTGACACACCTATTAAGAAAACAATAATTGACATAGTGATTTTACCATTTTACCCATATTAATTATGAAGTGGGTGAATTAAAAACTTAAGATTTTCAAGAAGTTCTACCTCTTTTCAAAGTAATTAATTGAGGGTATAATAGGTAAAAAAATCGTTCTTTCTTAATTTGTCAAAATGGACAAGTAGTTAAGAACAACTAAAAAAAGAAAAAAGTGACCAAGTAATTAGAGATAGAGGGAGCAATAGATAATTGATTCTACAATAGAATAGTTGTAGTGACTTTCCTTTTGTGAAAGGATTGTGTTGACAATCTTAATTTCGATTCCTAAATAGCTATTGAATGTCCATAAAAGTGTCAATTGACTATGGTCTTTAATATCCTAAATACATTAAACTCTTTGTCTTTATTGATATTCCTATTAATCCATTCCAATAATGAGGTCAACATTCTTAGAGGCATTACCCATTTTTAATATATAATGTTCTTGTCGTTGTGGATAGGAGGAAATATGTATTCCTTTTGTTAGAACAGAGTTCTCCGGTCTATACTTTGTTAGGCTAGGTTTTCTTTTTAATTTTTCTTACATTCTAACTCATTGTTTTATATCAGCAAAGCTTGTTGAATCCTCAAAATACATTTATATCGGATGAAATAACTTTATGGACAGTGTCCAACACGCCTCAAACTTTGGTGAGCTCCGTACAAGTGTTCGTAATGAGATATTTTCCGTAGCATTTCCAACCAAAAAAAGAAGAAAAGAAACACTTAAATTGAAACACAAAAATACCATATGTACATAATTATTAATATATCTGTTATATTTATTTATTTTGTGGTGGATTTAATTTGTGAAATAATTTTAAATTTAATTTGCTTGATATTTTTTAATTATATTTAAATCATCATCTTAATATTATATCAATATTTAATATATTTTTTTATTCATCTATTTATAATTATGATTGATAATTTGAATATGTACATTTTAATTTAATAAAAATAAAAATTAAATTAATTTTTTATAATAGATATGTAAAATAATATCTCTATATGAATAATCTTAATACTAAAAGTGCATTGATACGTATGATTTTTTTGTAATATGACTCTCAAAAGTACGATTACCTAAACACAATTTGCTTTTCACAAGCATTTTTCAAATGAATTAACTAAACACAAATTTATGTGAAAATCTGCTTATTTTTAGAACCACTTGAAAATAGTTTTTAAGAAAAGTGCTTTTAAAAAAGTTTTATTTCATTTGAAAAGTATTTTTGATAAGCAAATTGTGTTTGACTAATCTTTTTTTTTTTTTTAAAATGCTTCAAATTACAAAAAAGTACAAGTATCAATATACTTCTTCAAAATCAGTTTACCCACAATACAAGGACCCTAAATCCCGAAAATCAATGAAAACTCATTCCAAATCGATCTTCATATCAACAATTTTTTATTTCTCTACTTTGGGGGTTTAAAATCTACACTTTGTGGGTAGAAACCATGAAATATGAAAGAGATTCTTGGGAAAAGAGTAAGATAGGGTTAGAAATACATACCCAATGATTATGAAAGAAAAACGCATAAAAAATCACCTCAAACGGATCTTTCTAGCTCTCAAAATGTCAAAAATTCGAAATGGGTTCAAATAGATATTTAACTCATCGATTTGTTGCTAAAACTCATTTTTGTCGCTAAAAGTGTGTACCAACAACCTTTAATAAATCTTTTTGACCCTCAATACTCATCCAAAACCCTATAAACATGAACCAATAGTGTAAATTCATCATAGAACATATTTTGGAACCAATGAGATCGTTGGATTTCAATAAAAAGGATTTTTATGACCGTAATATCCCTCGAAACCCATTTAGGCCAAAATTCCAACTTTTTACCTAAATATCCAAATTATAACCTAAGGTCTCGAGACTCTAACCGACCATCCTACTAAACCAAACTCGAATTTCCAGACTCAATGAAACTAATAGAATTCTCATCCGACGCTCGAATGATGAAATGTTGACCAAAATCAATCATTTTAATATAACTCAACTCATAAGGCTCAAATCCATCAAAATCTCACCTGATCGCATTGATGACCATACTAACTATTTTTGAAACACATAACAACATGACTATTTTATGTGTAAAAATAGTCATTTTACACATAAAATTAATTTGTCAAAATAATTAAATGAAATATTACATATTTTTACCCTACCTTCTTTCCATTCATAACAGCCTATAAATAATAATGGTCTTTACCTTATGTTGGGGGAGGAAGCAAAAAATAGAGTCCTTGGTGTTGGGAAGATAAATCATTAGAAATTCTTTACCTATAAACAGAGGCGAATCCAGGATTTCAAGAAAACGGGTGCACCAGGAAAAAAAACCGAGTGTTATTAGTTACTAATTTTTTTTGAAGTGAATTGTGGCTGGTTGGGATTGAACTCAGGACCTTGGTGTTAAAATCTGGCTGTCAAACCAGTGAACCATCCAACAACTTTAAGAACGGGTTCAACAAGTGTTTATTTAATATGTTCTTTAATAATTATACAAGTAATATATCGAGTTTAGTTAGAGGACCACGGGTTCGGGTGACCCAAATTTTACACATAAATTCGCCACTGCCTATAAATAAATGTCTCATGTTATTAGTGCATGTGATTACTTTCCTACATTAATCTTTAGGTTCCCTTACAATAATAATATCCTGATGGGGACACGAAATCATAATTTATTTAATGCCTTGAGAGACTTTAAATAATGTTTTATCCAGCCACTTAAGAGTTTGGAAAAACCTACGTTGATCATTCAAGGACGAATGATCATAACAAAAAAATATTGTAACGCTTCATACTTTCTCTGTCCCTAATTACTCGTTCACTTTTTTTTAATTACTTGTTCATTTTGACAAATCAAGAAATGACAACAATTTTTTCTTATTATACCCTTAATTTATTACTTTGAAAAATATAGAACTTCTTGAAAATCTTAAGTTTTTTATTCATCCATTTCATCATAATTAATAGGGATAAAATGATAAACTCACTATATCAATTATTGTTTGGATTTGATCGTTCTTCATTTGAAAACTTCGCATTAAATAGGACTTAGGTAGTGAAATATTTATTTATTACCCATGTTTAATTTGAATAACTAGTATGTTTATTACTCATGTTTAATTTGTATTTACATGAAATTTTAAATAAAAAAGAAATAGTCATTAATTAAAATTTTATCGTCTAAAATATATGATATCTATGTGATTATAAATTTTGATAAGTGTATCACTTTTTAAACGTATTAATGGAGGAAATTACTCTCTTCTTCATTTTATATGATGTTATACCATTTGATTTAACATCATATTTATTTATTTAAAAAAAATAAATGATCTAAAATAACTTTTTTGATATTTCTATTGTTGAAAATTGTAAAAATAAATTATTTATAATTATAATAAAGATAACACATTTTTTAAAACAAATTAAAAAAAAAAGTCAGCTAAAATGGGAATGGGAGGGAAGAAGTATTATTGGTGCAGAGGGTAAGTTTTGTACGAGTGTTGGTGGGTAGGCTAGTAATCCTAGAAAGATAAAGAGAAAACTATAAATGAAAAGAAGTAGTAGAGGGAAATAAAATATATGTGCCTGTAACATACTCTATTCTTCATTTTGTGATTCATCAAATCACCTTTTTCAGCTTTTTTACAAGATCATTTAATTCACTAAAGACAAAATACAAATAACAATAGCCAGCTAGCTTTTAAGGATTACCACTATCCGTACATTTACCACGGATATAATACGAATAAGAGTTATGTAAATACTATATCCCAACATTTTTATTTGTTATTGTTTGATTTGGTATATTCAAAATATAATTATTGATAGGAAAAATGTTAAGATATGACACTTGAGCCTAACTCAACCCCAAAAGTTAGTTCATGAGGGGAGGTTTGTCCAAATTCATATAAAGAGACTAATTTCCCTTCCCTCTATCGATGTGAGACTTCTTAATACTCTCCCGCACGCCCAAACCTCAACTGGAGCGTGAACACTTCTAAATTGGGGCCCAACATCGGTGAACAACAACTTGGGATGAGTCTGACTCTGATACCATGTAAAGATATGACACCTGACCTAACTTAACCTCAAAAGCTAACTCATGAGGGGAGGTTTGTCCAAGTCCATATAATGAGACCAAATTCCCATCCCTCTACCGATGTGGGATATCTTAACACTCCCCCGCACGCCCAGACCTCAACTGGAGCGTGAACACTTCTAAATGGGGGCCCATCATTGGTGAACAACAAATTGAGATGGGTCTGACTCTGATACCATGTTAAGATATGACACCTGGGCCTAACTCAACCCCAAAAGCTAGCTTATGAGGGGAGGTTTGTCCAAGTCCATATAAGGAGACCAATTTCCAATCCCTCTACCGATGTGGGGCTTCTAAACAAAAAATCCTTTTGGCCAAAAAATTTGGCCAGAATGGTATTTTACCTATGTTATTTTACTTTTTTGAACATTTTTACCCTTTTAACTTTAATACATTTTAACTAAAAAATGGAAAAAAGATTAGTTTATTTTAAAATAAAATAAAAATTATAAACTTTTAAATTTTCTGGTCATATATGTATCTGATTACATAATTTCTGCTAATTAATATTTAGTATTGGTTCTTGAAAAGTTCTGCAAAAAATAGTATTTTAGGCTAAGGAGAAAACATGAAAAAAAATAGTTATTTTTTTTTATATTTCAAAAGTGACAAATAAAAATGAATATCTATTTTAGAAATAAGTAACAACTAAATATGAACAGATGAAGGGGAGTATTAGTTATGCATATATTTTTTTTATGTAGAGTTTAATTATATAAAAAATATAATACGTAAATTATTACTTATTGAATATCTAATTTTTTAATATATATTAATATAAATTATATATCAATAAATAAGTGACCGTCTTTGTCAAACAAACCATCCAAAAAAATTCGCAACTCTTAATATTTTTTGAGGTCCTGTTGATACTAATGGTTTGGCGGAGTAAAGCATGTCAAAAGATAGATTTGATGCCATATTCGTTCCTGATTCTTAAGTCCTCTATGTTATTTTGCTCGCATGACCTTTTTCCTATTATTTTACGGTAATTGACTCGATTAGTTTTGTAGTTGAAAAACCTTTTAATTCTTCTTTAAAATAAATAAATTAATAGTATAATTTTTTAAAAGTACACATGATAAAAATAAGATTTTAAAAGTAATTGATAGAGGCAAATATAAGGGTGTGTATCGATTGGTTCTGTTCAGTTTTATATGTTATTGGTGTCACACCCCAAACTCAAGGGGCACAACTGGCACCCAATGCCAAAACCCTGCTGAACCATTCGCTAATAGCACATAGAAGCCACACATAGTTAAGAAAACAAATGAGTATATCTCGGCCTAAAAATAAGCTCTTGCTGGCAAGGCCCCTGTCAACAACTCTATAAAGGTTATAACTACTCCCACAGTTCATATAAAAAAATAGCCAACTAGCACATAAATCCTGTTTGGATTGTCGAGGCCACCATGATATCTAGGAAAATGTAAACGATATATGGGCCGTCATGATCTCTATACATAAGCTAAGAAATGCAATGTAGATGAAAACAATAAACCAAACCATCACCAAACTTCGGCCGACAAACAAATGAGGTCAACATGGACAATAACCTGGTTATACAACCCAAAACACTAGTCTTCAAGTCTCTAAGAGTAGTAAATTTTTGTCGGGACAGAGCCCCGACCTTCCCACAAAACTATATACAACAAAGTCCAACAAACCTTTAAACTTTGGCAGCTCCGGAGGAAAGGGGCTAGCCAACCTACTGGAACTCAACCGTGTTGCTGGGGAGGTCTATCTAGTTGTCATTCGGGACGTACATGCATGAATGCAGCACCCCCAGGCAATGAACATCAATATGTAATGATATACTGAGTAGCAAAGGCAATAGACTAAATAAGCAAGTATCATAATATACAAAAAGTAATTAGGTAAGGAAATAAAAAATAAGATAAGCATACTAAACTAATACTGAATCTAAACATACAAACATAATCAAACAACAACCTAACCAAGTCCTCATAAGCTCGGCATGTACAAACAACAAACAACAAACAAGACCACCTACCGAGTCCCACATAAGCCTAGTAGGTGCCAAATCAATCTATATACCCCTATCGGTAGCCCCTTGTCTGTGTAGAAAGTTACATAGCCCCCTCAGTCAATGAAATAGCCCTGTAGGCACCGCATAGCCCTCTTAGGCAACAACATAGCCCCGTAGGTATTTCACATCCCTCCTAGGCATTAATATAGCCATGAAGGCACACATAGTCCTCTTTGGCATCAATATTGCCCCGTAGGCAGCACATAACCCTCCTTGACATCAATATAGTCCCGTAGTCAAGACATAACCCTCTTTGACATTGATATATCCCCGTAGGCAAGACATAACTCTACAACTAACCATAATAGCCCCAAGGGCAATAACAAACAATTCAATAGGCTAAAGGCGAGCAATTTAGCTATAATCAATCTGTACGAGTAGTATCTAAGTCGTTCCCAACATAGGGCCATTATTAGCAGATTACGAGTCCCAGTAGTGAAGGATTATAACAACTCAATCAGACAACCACTCTCAATTATGTCTACGAGTTCACCAACGAAAACAACCCTATTATATCTCTCCTAAGCTTTAAGGGAACACGTTGAATGAAATGAATAACCTTAACATACATTTTTCTTTATAGTTTATGATGAATAATACCTCTGCCCGTACCTCTACAACACTAAAAAAGGAGTGTAATCTCAATCAATAATTAAGTACAAGAATTACTACGACAATTCGACAATCGATAAGGATTCCTATCGTAAATTACTATCCAAGGCCTAAGGTATCTATAAATCGATGAAAGATGGTACTTACCTTTCTATATACACGCCCAAAACACCTGAACAAACTTAAGCCATAGAAAACCCCTACTTCCACAACCTTCACGGAGCTACACCACACAATTCACAATGAAAAATATACCAAAATGATGAGCTCGCGACACAGGTAAATTTTTGTTTAAGAGCCGTGAAGATATCATGAACATAAAAGGATGATTTGAGGAGTATTTCTTTGATTTTTGTGGGGTTCTTACGAGCTGGAATGAGAAAAAATGAAGAAGATGCTATTTGATAAAGTTCCACCGAGCTAGGGGACCCACTAGATGCCTCTGCTGCACAATCGGTACAAAAAAGTGAATATCTCTTTGTTTTGATGTCGTATGAACAAACGTTTGTTGCATTGGAAATTAGACTCATAGACCTTTGATTTGATAGGTTGTGGGCCCTCTAACTTATTTTAGATTGGGAGAAAACCTCCACGACATTCGAACTAAATTTCAAAGAAATCCTTAAAAAGGAACTTGCGATAACTTTCACTAACTTTTATTACTAAATTCGCTTAACTTCAAAAATTAAGATACGACCCATGATAACATAAAATATGACATACCACGTCATTATTAATTTATAAATCACTCTTTGTCTTGCCACGAAGTTATGAGTTAAGTTAGAGTTTTGGTAAGTCGGAGTGTTACGTCCTCCCTCCTTATATTCGTCCTCGAATAAAAAATCTAAGTCACACAGTTAGTCCTTAGTAGTTGCCGAAAGTTTGGCAAAGTATCCTCTATAACAGTGAATATCCAAGAACCTAAAACATAGAGGATTCCAACCTAAGAGCCCCACAGGACGATACAAATAGATAAGAACCATAGCTGCGCAATAATAGTATGAGCAAAATACAACAACAACAACAACAATAATAAGCAACAATAAAAATACCAAATAGGTATCCTACTTCACTGTACTAATCTAAACTGATATTGTCACCACCCTGGGATCTAAAACAACTGAGGATATCTGGATCTCATGCCATCCCCATCTTACCTGGTCACCTTCTCCCTATTCTTGTTTCTCCACAATACTTTAACAAAAGCCACACCTTCGGTCCTCAACCTTAGGACCTGTCGATCTAATATTGCAACTGGAGTTTCCTTATAGGACAACTCCTTTGTGATCTGAATATCCTCAATTGGATAACCCGAGAAGGGTATCTTATGAATAGATTCTAGACTCGAAGGAAACTCTAACTCATAAGCCACTCGTCATACCCTATGAAGGATCTGGTATGGCCCTATGAATCTTGGGCTAAGCTTGCCCTTCTTGCAAAATTTCATAACACCCTTCATAGGTAAGACTTTTAAGAATATTTAGTCATTGACACAAAACTGTAAATCTCTTTGTCGCATATTTGAGTATGACTTTTGGCGGCTTTGAGTAGTCAATAACCATTCTCGAATGAGCTTAACTTGATCCATTGTCTATTGTACCAGGTTAGGTCCAACCATCTCTGACTCACCTACCTCAAACCATCTAATAGGGGATCTGCATTTCTGATCGTACAAAGCCTCATAAGGTGCCATCGTGATGCTCGAATGATAATTGTTGTTATATGTAAACTCAATAAGAGGTAAGTGGTCATCTCAACTTCCCTTGAAGTCTATCATGCACGCTCATAACATGTCTTCAAGCGTTAAAATTGTGCGCTCAGCTTGGACAGTTGTTTGAGGATGAAAGGTTGTACTGAGATTAACTTGTGTTCGCAGTCTTTTTTGGAAAGAATTCCAGAAGTTAGAGTTAAATTATGCCCCTCTATCGGAGATAATTGTTACTAGATGCCGTGCAGCCTAACAATCTCTTGAATATAAAGCTATGCATAGTCTTCAGTTGTGAAAGTACTCTTTACCGGTAAGAAGTGGGCTGATTTTGTTAGCATATCAACAATTACCCAAATAGAGTCAAACTTAGGCCACGATCGAGGTTAACCAGTAATAAAATCCATATTAATTGCCTCCCACTTCCATACAGGAATGGGTATCTCTTAGACCAGCCTAGCTGGCTTCTGGTGCTCAAACTTCACCTGTTGGCAGTTAGGACAGTGTGCCACAAACTCACCAATGTCCCTCTTCATCTCGTGCCACCAATAGATCTCTTTAATATCATGGTACATCTTTGTTGAACTTGGGTGAATATAATAACGGAATGATGTGCCTTTGCCATAATTTGATGTCGAAGCCGTACAACATTTGGAATACACAATCGACCTCTATATCTGAGGACTCCATCTCCTTCTATATCAAAGGATAAAGATTACTTATGTCGAGCTTGCCTCTGAGCTTCTCTAAGTAGGGATCCTCGTGTTGTCTTGCCTTCACTTTCATGATTAAAGATGATACAACTGGGTTGTGAATTTTGACCCCACTATCACTTGCATCTAATAATATGATTCTCAAGTTGACAAACTGATGAAGTTCTCGGGCTGATTCACGCCTCTCAACACCTAATAGGATAAACTACCCATTGTTGAGGGCATCAACTACCACATTTGCCTTCTTGGATGATATAAAATATCTATGTCGTAGTCTTCAGTAACTCAAGCTATTGATGTTGTCGCAGATGCAATTCTTTCCGTATAAAGATATACTAAAGGCTCTTATGATTTGTAAAAATGTCAACATGAACTCTATATAGATAGTGTCTCCAAATCTACAATGCATGTACAACTGCAACCAACTCTAAATAGTGAGTTGGGTAGTTCTTCTCATGCTTCCTCAACTGCCTTGAAGCGTATGCAATCGCTTTACCATGTTGCATCAAAAAACATTCTAACCCAATACTTGAAGCATCGCAGTACATGGCATAACCCTCTATCAAGACTAGGAATGGTGCTGATGTAAACCTGTCCTTCAGCTCCTCGAAAGTATGCTAGCAGGCCTCAGTCCACTGAAACTTAATTGCTTTCTGAGTTAGCTTTGTTAGTGGTGCTAAAAGTGAAGAAAACCCCTCTACAAACATTCTGTAGTACCCAGCTAACCCTAAGAAACCACAAACCTGTTATGGAGTTGTGGGTCTAGGACAAGTCTTCACGACCTCAATCTTCTGTGTATCAACCATAATGCCCGCATCTGATACAATATGGCCTAATAAAGCCACATAGCTCAACCAGAACTCACACTTAGAGAACTTTGTGTAAAGTTCCCGCTCTCGAAGAACCTGAAGGACTACTCACAAATGATTTGTCTGCTCAACTTTTAAACGTGAATACACCAAAATATCATCAATAAATACAATCACAAACATGTCCAGAGAAGGCCTGAATATGCTATTATTCAAGTCCATAAACACTACTGGGGCATTGTTCAATCCAAAAGACATCACCATAAACTCAAAATGTCCATATCTGGTTCTAAAAGCTATCTTCAGAATATCTTTCTCCCAAACTTGTACCTGATGGTACCCTAATCTCAAGTCAATCTTTGAGAAGTACTTATCACCTTGTAGCTGATCAAACAAGTCATCGATCCTCGAAAGCGGATACTTATACTTTATCGTTGCCTTTTTCAGCTATCGATAATCGATGCACATCTTTAGTGAACCATCTTTCTTTCTCACAAATAATACTGGTGCACATAAAGACTTTTTCCAAAAAATCTTTCAAGTGATCCTTCAATTCATTCATCTCAGTAGGATCCATTCTATAATGAGGGATAGATATGGGTTGTGTACCTGGTAGCATATTGATAGCAAAATCAATTTCCCGTTCTGGCGGGATACTAGGAAACTCATCTAGAAATACACCCGAAAACTCATTAACCACCAGAATAGACTAGATAATTGGTGGTTCTACATCCATATCCCCAAACTCAAACAAGATGATAAATACAACCCTTAGGGGTTGTTTGGTAGAGTGTATTGGAGAAATAATGCTTGCATTAGCTTGATGTATTATTAGTACCTGGTTTGGTACACTTTTCTAACCTATGCATAACTAATGATTGTATTAGTAATACACTCTATTGTGTATTGAAGAGTGTATTACTAATACCATCTATTTCTATGCATTAGTAATGCAATGGGTTCTAATGCATGCATTAACATTATTAAAAACATAATTGCCCTCAAAAACTTTTTTTACATCCTTTCCACTATATTTGTGGAGGATATTTTTGTAAACAAATATTTTTTCTAAAAACATTATGTAATGCATAATATTTTTAGTACACCAAACCAAACATTACATAAAAAAATTTCCATCATAACTAATGCAAGCATAACTAATACAAGCATTACTAATGCAAACTTGACTAATACACTATATTTTGCGTTATTCTTATACACTCTACCAAATGACCCTACTTAATCATCCTCATTGCCTTAAGATAAAAAATGAACCTACCTTTTAGTATTGCCATAGTACCGTTCCATTCTCGCACTACTTCTCCTGGAAAATGAAATATAACAGTCTTTGTCCAGCACTCAACATTAGCATAGCAAGAAGCTAGCCAGTTGATACCCATAATGATGTCGAAATCGACCATATCTAACTCTAATAGTTCTACAGAGGTATGATGATCGATAATTTATATTATGCATCCTTGTAGACTCTCTTGGCAATAATAGACTCACCAATAGGTGTAGACATAATAAAGGGTCGATGTATTGACTCTACTGCTATACAAAACTTTCTTGGAATAAATGGAGTAACATAGGACAAGGTAGAGCCTGGATGTATCAAAGCATAAACACAATGAGAACAAACTATCAGTGTACCTGCCACAAGATAGGGTGATGATTCTCAGTCCTGTCGGTCAGCTAGTGAATATGCACGGTTCTGGACACTACAAGAACTAGATATTCCCCCTCTACCAATGCCTCTACCTATTGAAGTCTGAGGTGCACGCCCCGTAGAATGTGCTGATCAGGAAGAACCTACTACTAACCTAGTCGGTTGACCCATACCACTCTGACCTATGGTCGGGTAGTTCCTCCACACATGCCCTTCCCACCCACAAGAATAACAACTTGCGTAACCCTTTCTACATCTCTAAAAATGCATCCTACTGCGTGTAGCACAATGCGGTGGGGCTGACCTGGCCTGGCTTGCACTCATATGTTGTTGAGAGCTAATGCTCGTGAACCCTTACCTAGACCTGACTTTCCACTACGATCAAGCTTGGAACTACTGTAGTGGAGGTCTGGGTGGCCTACTAGTATATCAAGGTTTGAGACCACCATGAAACTCTCCATGTGAACTAGCGGGACTAGCCCTCTTTCTGCTACTCTCTTTCAACCCTCTTCCTCATTTACTCCTGATGCTGACACTCTTCTATGCTTTGTGCAAAGACCTGAATTTGCGAGATATCCATATTATCATTTATGGCAGCGGTAGTTCAAGAATCAATATACTCTAAATCAAGCCCTCATACAGATCTTTGCGCTATGTCATGCATCGTATCAACAAATGATGGTGCATACCTAGCCAATGAATCAAATCTCAGGTCATACTCTCGAAAACTCATTCTTGTCTATTGGAGGTTCAGGAACTGATCTAACCATCCTGAATCTCTCGAGGTAGATATTGATCTATGAAAACTTTAGTAAAGCTATCCCAAGAGGGTGGAGGTGAATCCCAAATTGTCATGAATGATGACCAAATAGTGCATAAAATAGATGAATTACAACTATTCAATTATACTTTATTAATTAGTGTCGATGTTGAGAAGGAGTACAAAAGTGAGAATGTTGTAAATGATGTTGCTTTGGAGTGGAGCCTTCTTGTACCTCATTCAAAATATTTTTCTACATTATGCTTAGATGGCGACATGAAATTCGAGTCATCTGAAATAATGGAGAAGTGTCTAGCTGAGAAACAAAAGCCCTACATCCTAAAGTTTTCTAGCCCACGTAGACAAAATGGCATTCCTCACATAAGGTCCAACAAGTGTAAGATGCAACATCTATTACTTGGTTTCTTTATGTTTTTACCACCGACCCTTGAGTGAAACATAAAAATTGATGTAAACTTAAGGGTGAAATTCATAATTGAAAAGTGAAAAGTAAAGTAGTGAACTTAGTTGTGTCGTGCCACGACGTTAAATCAGACACTTATTGGGAGGCAACCCGATTGGTAGTGTTGCTTCTTATATTTTTTTTCTTTCTTAGTGTCACTTTTCTTCGTATTATTTTTGAATATTAGGGGAAGTCTGATTACCCAAGATTTGAAGCAAAGGATCACATTTCAACTTAAGTGTGGTGTGCGTATGACCCTTAATGGAAATTGAGAGAACATTCTACTAGCTAGGGCTAGAGGCCTCAAAGAGTTCTTTATTTCACTGTTACCTTATGTATTGAATTGTTGCACTGGGGACGGATGTTTTACGTGTAGGGTGAGAGAATGAATTCCTAGTTTTACTATTTTATAGAGTCTTTTATTTTAGGATGGGTTCCCTAACTTTTGTTTTCAATTTTTTTCTTGAGGATAGTCCCTTTGAACCAAGTATTACTTTTTAGGAACAATTTTAATTTTAATTTTAATTTTTGGAGAGAAAAGAAAAGGCCTTTCGGAGTTGTGTGATACTTGATATTTAGGCTTAATATTGAGTAGTACTTTCTTGTGAATGCTTGATTGCTAAGAAAATTACAAACTCTTTGACACCTAGGTTCATAGTTGTGACTTTGTAAATAGCTTATTCTATTTTATCGTTTGTTATGACCCTGTCTCTCTTAGAAGTAGAATTGATCCATCTTGATTGATACTGATAACGCTCAACTACACTTCATCCAATTCTAAGTGTAGGCGGTCGCTAACAAGTATAAACTCAACTAAGAGTTGGGATCGATCCCACTAGGAGTGATACAATAGATAATTCGATTAAGAAGTAAAATTGTGTCCTAATCATTTGTAGAAGTAAAGGTTTCACAACATTAAAGTAAATCACAAGGTTTCACAATTAATATCAAATGGATAGTAAACTAATAGAGATTGGACCTTAGGAGTGTGATAAGTTGAATGTTAATTTCGCGTAATGGGTGATTACTAGTTACTAATCGGTGTTTAATCTCAACGGTTAGGCTAGGTTTTGAGTGCAATAGCCATTTCTCAATCGACTACTGCATTTCAAGTGAGTTCTTTCGAACCTCAATGAACAAAACACAACCAAACAACCCAAATCCTTAATTAATCCACTCTTTCAAGCTGGATTTGTAAAGACGCAACCAAACCCACTTTATTAATCTAGATTCTTAAAGATGCAATCAATACAACCATCAATCAATAATCCGATTCTAATACCTCTTTATCAAGTAAGAATAGAGAACTAAGCTAGAAATGCATTTGCAATTACAATTCCTCAATTAAAGCATGAACAATTGATTGAACCCACTTCAAAATAACAATAAAATCAGTAACTAACAACACCTTTTAGCTAATTAATTCATTCAACTACATATTCACACCCCAAGGAAAGAGGTTTTAGCCAAGCACAACAAAAAACAAGGAATTGTTACCAACAAGGTTTTCCATCTGATTTGCTAACGATCTGCAATTCCCAAATGCTTAACTTTAAGCTAAAAATCTCACAATCTCTAGTAAAAAAAATGTAAATACAACGTTCTAGAATGTAAAACCCAGAAATAAACAATGTGGGAACTCTTTCACTTCTTTTAAAAATTGCATTTGTACGTTCCCATAATTTCAGCATGGAGTCAACTCGGCGAAGTAGGTCGGGTTCGCCGACCAGTTCGGTGATGTGTCGAGTTTCTCCTCTTCTCACCTTTTTGGCGTGGCTTTTTCATCAAATCTTTCTGTAACTTACAGCGAGCCAGATCGCCATCGCTGATCTCTTTGGCGTGTCACCCAATCACTTGTCTGCTTGCCAAGTTGGGTTTGTCCATGGCTTGGCTTTAGGCGAGCTGCAGGTCCACTCGGCGACTCACTGAGTGGCTTTGGCGAGTACCAACTTTGCTTTTCTTTAACTTTTTCAGCTTTTTCGCTCCTATTTGCCTCGTAATGTCCCTGCCTTATTCTTTAGCCTTCATTTCTGTATATTAACATTTTAACATCAGTTATGAGCATAAAATAGGCATTGAGGACATAAATCCTTGAATAATAAGCCCTAAATGAGTCGAAATCTCCAACTCATTAACACCCCCAACTTAAACTTTTGCTTGACCTTAAGTAAAAAAACCAAATCAATCAGGCCAACAGGGATGTCTAAGAATAGTGCTACTTGAGAATCAACATGAATGCACACGAGGTTCAATCTACTCATGCAATGTTCCATTGTGCACGACAAGTTTAAACCATGACTAGCCATCATCAAATAGAGGTCAAGCTCACAATGCTCACTTCAAATGAAAATTCAAGCTCAATAAGAGTATTCGAATGCCCTCACATTAAGAATGATTCTATGCTCTCACAAAACCCATCAAAGATTATAATTTAAGTAATCAAAATCAACCCTCACTCTCTCAATGACAAACACATGCATGATTCTACCCATAGGCTTGCCCGTATTTTCCGATCAACATCTCATTCGGTTATGCAAGATCACCAAGGTCTTTCAAGTCTTGTAACTAGGCTGAGGGTAAAGGTATGGTCAGTTTGTCTTAGTGACTTCTACCTTCATGAAGCATGTATTGAATTTCACTTCTTCTTCTTCTTCTTCTTTTCTTTCACTCTTTTCATCTTCGCAACCCACCATTGGTGTATTCAAACACAAAAACTCTTGAATGTCTCATCAAATATCCCTTTTCGTTCCACCAATGCACAAATTATGCAAATTTATTTTCAATCTTTTTCTCTTGCTTTTCTTTCTTTCTCTCTCTCTCTCTCTCTCTCTCTCTCTCTCTTTAATGGAGGGGTTCTGTAACACCCCAGATTCTAGTAGGCTAGACTAGGCTAAGAGTGAGGGGGGGGGGTAACTAGCCATGAAAGAGGGCAAGGGCCTAAAATACCTTTGGAAGGGTGAAGGAAAAATAATTTTTTCCCTTGGTCCATTTGGCGAGGGGTAGTTCCATCGCCAAAGTGACTTGGCGATTGGCCAAATGGAGTCACCATCACCCAGTGGGCTGTCCCCCTTGGCCTTGCTGCTAGAAAATTGGGTGAGACAGGTCGCGGCTCGCCAGTTGGGTTGGCGCATCGCCAAAGGGACCTCCCCCATCACCAACTTATCTTGCTCCTTGGGGTGAGCTGCTATAATTTTAGGCGAGCCAAGGGTCCACTTGGCGAGTCGTCGAGTGCCCTTGGTGAGCGTCAACGTGCAACAACCCTTGGAGTAAGTTAGGGTCTTTAATGTCATTTCCTATTTTTCTTAATTTTAAGCTAAATCATTTTATTCCTTAATTAGTAAAGTATATAAGCTTTTTATGATTTAGAATTTGAAGTTAATGATTGGGTCTATTTGAAAATCTCACCCATGAAGGGTGTGATGAGATTCGGCAAAAAAGGGAAACTTAGTCCCCAGTATGTAGGCCATACCAAATTTTGAAAGGAGTTGGTAAAGTTGCCTATGAGTATGATATTCTAAATGAGTTTGTTCTGGTTTATTCGATATTTCATGTTTCTATGCTTAAGAAGTGTATTGGAGATCCGACATCCATTATTCCCCTAGAAGGGTTGGGAGTTGACGAAAGTCTTTCATATGAAGAGGTTTCGGTAGAGATCCTAGACTGGCAAGTGAAGAGATTGAGAAATAAGGATTATAGAGAAATCATTTAGTTGAGAGTGCTACTTAGGAGGCCGAGGCCGATATGAAGTCCCGATATCCTCATCTCTTTCCTTCTACTCCTAGTCAAGCTTGAGGTAAGTAGTTCCTCTTGAGTTTTTGTATTTTGGAGTCATGTGTGTTATATATGTTCTTCCATGATTTCCTTATGTTATGCATGTTCTTGAGACATTCATGTTTCGTAAGAAAATGAGTTTTCATGATTTATGTGTTCCTCATGTTGTTGTGCATTTAGTATGAGTTGCATATTTGACTTCTTGAGATGAGTTGATGAACATGCTTTCGTATGCTTTTGAGAGTCATTTCATAGTGGCTCTTTGATATTGTGTTGAGCATACTTTTAGTTTGGAGAAGGTAGTTGCTCCTATGATTATGAGAAATGTTGAAAATTTCATGCATAATGGGTTGTTAGATGTAGTTCCTACTTCCTTGTGTTGCAGTGATTATGTTTGAGTTGGAGTTGATGTTTCCTCCTTTGGATCGTGCATTATTTTTGATGTTGCATGCATGATGGGCTGCTAGTCTTTAGACTTTACCTCCGTAGGGTGTCTAGATCATCATTCGAGGATGAATGTTCCCAAGGGGGAGATATTGTAACACCCTGGATTCTAGTTGGCCTAGACCTCTTAACTCCTTTTGACATTAGAACCTTTTTTGGTTTGGCCGGTTACTATAGGAGGTTTGTTGAGGGGTTTTCCTCCATTGACAACTTTGACTCAAAAAAAAGCTAAGTTTGTGTGGTCGGAAGCTTGTGAGAAAATTTACCAGGACTTGAAAGATATACTTATTTCCGCTTTGGTGTTGACCTTATCAGAGGGTACATATGGTTTTGTAGTATACTGTGATACCTCTAAAGTGGGGTTGAGATGTGTCCTCATGCTAAATGGTAAAGTGATTGCATCTGCTTCAAGGCAACTTAAAATCCATGAGAAGAATTATTAGACCCATGATCTTAAATTATCAGCGGTTGTGTTTTCCTTAAAAATATGGAGGCCTTATTTGTATGGGGTCCATGTGGATGTTTTCACTGATCACAAGAGTCTTCAATATGTAGTTAGTCAAAAGGACTTGAATCTCTAACAAAGAAGGTTGTTAGAACTCTTGAATGATTATGACGTGAGTATCCTTTACCACCCTGACAAAGCTAATGTGGTAGCGGATGCACTTAGTAGATTGTCTATGGGTAGTGTGGCTCATGTAGAGGATGAAAAGAAAGAATTGGTCCGTGATGTGCATAGGTTGGCTCGGCTAGGTGTTCAACTAGTGGATTCCAATAAGGGTGGTGTCATGGTCCATAATGAGTCTGAATCGTCCTTTGTGATGGATGTGAAGTCTAAACAAGGCCTTGATCCTATATTAGTTGAATTGAAAGAGTTGGCACTTAAGAAGTCAGTTGAGGCTTTCACCCAAGGGGGAGATGGGGTTCTTAGGTACCAAGGTCGGTTATGTGTTTCGGATATTGATGGTTTGAGGGAACAAATTTTAGAGGAAGCTTATAGTTCTCGGTATTCTATTCATCCGGGAGCCACCAAGATGTACCGTGATCTACGGGAAGTCTATTGGTGGAATGGTATGAAGAAAGATATTAAGGGATTTATAGCCAAATGTCCTAATTTTCAACAAGTTAAGATTGAGCACCAAAGGCCGGGAGGCTTGTCCCAAAATATAAGTATTCCCACTTGGAAGTGGGAAGATGTAAATATGGACTTTATTGTGGGTTTGCCTCGCACCCAAAGGTAACATGATTCTATTTCGATCATTATAGATCGGATGACAAAATCAGCCCACTTTATTCCCATCAAAGTTTATTATCCGGCGGAAGACTATGCTAAGTTGTACATAAGAGAAATGGTGAAATTACATGGAGTTCCTCTATCTATTATTTTCGATCGGGGTACTCAATTTACTTCTCACTTTTGGAAGTCATTCCAAAAAGGGCTTGGTACCAAGGTTAATCTTAGCACAAATTTTCATCCCCAAACCGATGGGAAACCAGATCGTACCATCCAAACATTGGAAGATATGTTAAGGGGCATGTGTTAGAGACTTCAAGGGTGATTGGGATGACCGTTTTCCATTAATAGAGCTTGCCTACAATAATAGCTATCACTCAAGTAACGGTATGGCAAGTCAAGATATTGAGAAACAAGGAAATAGATTCCGTGAAAGTTTTATGGAGAAATCATTTAGTTGAGGGTGCTACTTGGGAGGCCGAGGCCGATATGAAGTCTCGATATCCTCATATCATTCTTTCTACTCCTAGTCAAGCTTGAGGTAAGTAGTTCCTTTTGAGTTTTAGTATTTTGGAGTCATGTGTGTTATATGTGTTCTTCTATGATTTCCTTATGTTATGCATGTTCTTGAGAAATTCATGTTTCGTAAGAAAATGAGTTTTCATGATTTATGTGTTCCTCATGTTGTTGTGCATTTAGTATGAGTTGTATATTTGACTTCTTGAGATGAGTTGATGAACATGCTTTAGTATGCTTTTGAGAGTAATTGCATAGTGGCTCCATGATATTGTGTTGAACATACTTAGAGTTTGGAGAAGGTAGTTCCTCCTATGATTATGAGAAATGTTGAAATTTCATGCATAATGGGTTGTTAGATGTAGTTCCTACTTCCTTGTGTTGCATTGATCATGTTTGAGTTGGAGATGATGTTTCCTCCTTTGGATTGTGCATTATTTTTGATGTTGCATGCATGATGGGTTGCTAGTCTTGAGACTTTACCTCTGTAGGGTTTCTTGATCGTCATTCAAGGACGAATGTTCCCAAGGGAGAGATATTGTAACACCCCGTATTATAGTAGGCTAGACTAGGGATAAGAGTGAGGGGGGTAACTAGCCATGATAGAGGACAAGGACCTAAAATACCTTGGGAAGGGTGAAGGAAAACCATTTATTTCCCTTGGTCCACTTGGCGAGGGGAAGTGCCATCGCCAATGTGTCTTGGTGATTATCTAAGTGGAGCCACCATCGCCTAGTGGGTTGTCCCCTTTTGCCTAGCTGCTGGAAAATTGGGTGACCTAGGTCGGGGATCGCTGGTTGGGTTGGCGCATCGCCAAAGGGATCTCCCCCATCACCAACTTGGCTTCCTCCTTGGGGTGAGCTGCTGTAATTTTAGGTGAGCCAAGGGTCCACCTAGCGAGTTGCCGTGTGCCCTTGGCGAGCCTCAACATGCAATAGCCCTGGGAGTAAGTTAGGGTCTTTAATGTCATTTCAGATTTTTCCTAATTCGAAGCTAAATCGTTTTATTCCTTAACTAGTAAAGTATATAAGCTTTTTATGCTCAAAATCCCCCCAATTAAGTCACTCTCCCTAGAATCTAAAAGAAAACCCAAAACTTCATCATCTCCAAAGGAAGTTCTCTCTCTAGAACCTCATGGAAGAAGAAGAAGAAGGAAGTTGGAGCTAGGGTTCAAGGAGCAAGGATTTCTACTCAATTTCATTGGATTCCATTGCTAAGGTATGGTAGTCCTTCATCCATGGATAGCCTTCATCCAGGGAGTCCCTTCCAAACCCCAATTTCAAAGATAGAAATCCCCTAAAAGCTAGGGTTTGTCTCCAAGTCACGGGTTCCTGTCAAAAACGATTCTAATGCTTGAATTACTTTATATTATGATTGAATTAATGATTTATTATGGTTTTATGTTGAAATTCCCAAGAACCCATGAAACCCCCATATTAATCAATTATGATCTTGTGATGTGGGTTTGTTGATTATGGAAGAATGTTATGAGATTATGCATGTAGTGATTGGGTTACTTGAATTATGATTATATCCATGTCTAATGTAGTAATTCTAGATGTGTTTATTGAATATGATCTATGGTCCTTGAAGGGCAAAGTATGAGAATTGTGCATGATTATGAGATCTATGTATATGCTTTAAGAACATTTTGAGAGTAAAGTGATTATGACTATGATCTTGTGTATATTGTTGAAAGGTTATTCTCATATACACACCTATGTATGAATATGATATGATGTGAAAGGTTTTCTCTCAATCTAATGATTCTAAGGTTGAAAGGCTAGTCTCACCTATTGAATCTATGAGCCATAATATGAATTATGTTGGATTGAGTGTAAAGACATTTTTCGATGAATATGAACTTAAGTCAAGACTTAATATGTAATCTGTGGGAATTAATTCTTATCACCGAGTGGATATGAATATGAGATGGAAGCTCATACAATAGTTGAGTCTGGCTTCCCAATGAAAGATTTTACACTAGTTGCGTTCGGCTTTCCAAATAGGTTCCTTCTACCTTAGTTGAGTCCGAGTTCCCAAAGTATGTATCTCATGAGATGGAAACCTTATACCTTAGTTGAGTTCGGGTTTCTAGTAGCAATCTCCTTATCCCATAAACTATGTGCCCTCATAGGTTATTAGCTAGTGGATCCACCTAATCTAAGAGTATGGTTGTACCTTAGGCAAGTAGGACAACTCCTTTTCGGTGTGGGGTAGACATCAGATTCCATGGTAAGCTCACATGGTCTATGTCGGTTAAGGCTAATTCCCCACTATGATAGTATGAACAAGAATATGAATTATGAACTATAGCTACTCAAGAAGCTTTACTTAGTATGGGTGAGATTATGGGATCTTATTCATACATTGCACAAGTATGCTTTGAGGGTATTTATGATATGTTCCTCTCATGATATGATGATCTATGAGTTGATTATGCTTATGACTTATGCTTTTTCACTATCTTCAAATTGATGTTTTAATTTAGTAAATTGCATGCATTCAAATGAAATGTCCCTTTTAGCTTTATTCAATGTTTTTATGCATGGCTATAATACTTAGTGCATTTTTGTACTAACCCATATTTTCCTACATTTTCTCCAAGTATAGGGTCCGGTTCTCAAGGTTGTCATCATTGTGGCTTAAGCTTGGATTTGATCATTTCTCCTAGCTTGTTGGTGAGTCCTTATGATTCGAGGATGAATGTTTTCACATAGTAGTTTCTTTCCTTGTATTTCCTTTTCGGACTATGTTGTATGGGCTATGGCCCTTTTCATTTCAACTATTGTAATAAATGGTTAAATTGAGACAAGTCTAAACTTCCGCTTTCTTTTATGAAAAATTTGGACTTGAAATGCGTTTTTATTCTTATTGTTCTAATGCTTTATGTTATGATATGCTAAGTTGCTTACATGGTACCTTTCGGGGTTCTATGTGCCTTGTTACCTCTAGGAGGTACCCCTGGGTCGTGACAAACGTGGTAACAGAGCACGAGGTTTAGAATGATTCTAGGATGATGTCTGATAAGCCACATCTAGTAGAGTCTTGTTCATAAGTGTGAAGCGCGCCACACTTATGAATGAGAGGCTATAAGATGTTTAGGAAATTTCACTTCTTTCATTACTCTTAAGTCGTGCCTTAGAGCTTCTCTTGTCTCTTTAGGATATGAATACACGAAGGCTAATGCTAGAAGGATGAAAGATGAGAATGTGAATCAAGGAGCTCCTCCTCAAGCTAATCAAGCTTCGATTGATCCCTTGGTTGAGAATGTGACCCATGCGAAGTTTAGGTCTCCTATCCAAATGTTGGTTCAAGTCATGACGGCTCAAGACAATAGAAGTTGTAGCTCCGGTTAATCCTAATGTGATTTCGACTGCTTCAAGGGTTAGGGATTTTTCTAGAATGAACCCTCCAAAATTTTATGGCTCCAAAGTGGAAGAGTATCCCTAAAGGTTTTTCGATGAGGTTTATAAAGTTCTTGCTATTATGGGAGTGTCTTCGGAAGAAAAGGTGGAGTTAGCTGCCTACTGATGAGTCTGAGATTTGGACTTATTTGGGGCTTTGTTTATATGGTTTCAGTGTTCTTAAATGCCTAATTTATGCCATAAACTGATGTTAAAGCCTTGATTTTCAGGTATGTGGATTGAGGAGCAAAGCAAACAGACTAACATGCAAAAAGGAATAAAACAAGCTTAAGAAGTGGAGAAAGGCGAGCCTGATGATTCCAAGACCACTCGGCGAGTCACCGAGTAGCTCTTCAGTCCGCCTAAAGTTCCAGTGTGCCATCCCTAAGGTAAGAAACCAAGTCAACGACTGGAAATGGGCAGTCGGTGAGTCGCGGATTAGTTCTGTGATGACAAGATTGATCACCCAAAGTTATAGGACTTGAGGATGCTGAGAGCCAATGCATAACAACGATATAAAAGAGCAAAGAGCGGTTTGCCGAACTCAATTACCTTGCCTAATGGCCCTTCGTGGCTAATTTTTGGCGACTATAAATTGGATTTTGAATTGTTAATTTAGAAGCTGGCTACCATTTAGAATAGTTTTTATGGGAAGTTTGAGAGTTTCCTTGTAGACTTGAAGGCTTTTTGAGACTCAATTCGGAGATTTTGCAAGTGGGTTACTAATTTTCTTCAATTTGGAGCATTGTAAAGGCTTGAATCCTCTTACCCGGTTGATGGCTAATCAATTTGGTAACCATTTTTACCTTTTTATGATGCTTGGTTAAAACCCCAATTCTTGGGATGTGATAATGTGATTATGGGTTGAATTAGTTTATAGGTATTGTTAATTACAAGTTTAAATTCTATATTGAAGTGGGTTTAATCATTAGCTGAAGTTTAATTTATGAATTGTAGTTGCAAATGCAATTCTAATTTTGTGTTCTTAGCTTGCTCGAGAGAGAAGTTTTGGAACCAAGGTTTTTCATTAATGTTTGTTTGTATTGGGTTGATATGGGTTCAACTCGAGAGAGTGAATCCTAAACCCAATCCTACCCATCTAGCTTGAGATAGTGGATGAATTAAGGTGTGGGCTGTTCTTAATTGCTATGCTTGTTGATGTTCGAAAGAAATCACCTGATTCGGGGTAGTTATTCGAGAGAAAGGCATCTCTCTTATAGTCTATCCTACTCATTGATATTTAGCTATTGATTAGTAGTTACAATTACCTATTTAGCAAAATCTCCCCATAATACATCACATCCTGAGAATTCCTCTCAGTATTGTTATTTTAGTTTGTGTGACTGCGTTGTAGTTGATAATCGCAAACAAAAACCCCATCTGACATTCTCGTCACCCCTTTTGATTTGTTTCATGTCTTTTCCAATAGTTTCTATTCCTATAACTAGTTAGATCACATTTGTACTTCTTAATTGAATTTTAACACGTACCGTTCCCTGTGGGGTCTACCCCAACTCATTTGTTGGGTTTTACACTACTTAATGATCGTTTGCACCTAGAATTGGATGAGGTGTGTTTGACACGTTAATCACCTACCAACTAAAAGATGTTGCTCAAGTATGGTATGATCAGTGGAAGGGTGGAAGACCCGTATGAGCGGGCCCGGTAGTGTGGGAGTTGTTCAAATCAGCATTTCTTGATAGATTCTTTCCCCGAGAGTTGAGGGAAGCTAAGGTGGAAGAGTTCATTAACCTTCACCAAGGAAGTATGACCGTGAAATAGTATGCCTTAAAATTCACCCAATTGTCCAAGTATGTTCCGACTATGGTGGCGGATTCGAGAGATAAGATGAGTAGGTTTTTGACGGGTGTGTCCGACCTGGTTTAAAAAGAGTGCCGTACAACAATTCTCCATCATGACATGTATATCTTGGCTTATGGTGTACGCTTAACAAATTAAGTAGTCAAAACTCAAGGAAAAGAGTAGAGAGGTGAAAAGAGTTAGAACTGGTGATGGGAACTTCTCCAATGCTAGTTTCGATGGACAAGGTCGACCAAGGTTTAGACAAAGGTTTTCCAACCAAGGCTCCTCTAGTGCTCTGAGGGTCACAAGGATAGGGTTTCCAACCCTAAACCTCAAGGAGGTAATAGTGATGGTTCTTATGTGGCTAGGCCTAATTGTGCAAAATGTGGAAGGAAACATGATGGTAAGTGCCTAGTTGGCACTGATGGATGTTTTAGTTATGGGAAGATTGGCCACAAGATGAGAGATTGTCCGATGCTCAAGGTTAAGGGAAGAGAAGATAAAAAAGCTTCTCCAAGCAGTTCAAACTCCAATGCCCCCATGCAAAACCGCTTTTATGCTCTTCAATCCCGAGGTGACCTAGAGAGTTCCCCGGATGGGGTGACTGGTATGTTGAAGGTCTTTCTTATTGATGTGTATGCCTTGTTAGATCCCGGTGCTACTTTGTCCTTTGTGACACCTTTTGTGGCCATGAAGTTTGATATACTCCCCGAAGTATTAGAAGAACCTTTTTCGGTCTCTACCCCAGTTGGTGACTCAGTGGTGGCTAAAAGAGTCTATAGGGGATGTCCTGTTTTCTTATCCCATAAAAGTGCAAAAGAAACTGGATTTCCAAGCAATACATGGAGAACGAATAATAGGATGACTTATGAGCACTAGAAGAAGAATTGAAGATGGAAGGGAAGAGGATGTCTTGAGAACATCACATCTCACGAGGAAAAAGTCACTAAGCCTAGATGACCATACCTTTGCACTCAGCCCCACTACAAGCCTTAGAAAGACCTTTTTCATCTTGAGTAAGCTAGATCAAAAGTCAATTGGAAAATAAGGGCAAACCTATGGGTGAAAATATGCATTGTGTTCCTCTTTTTGAGTGTGAGCATTGTATCTGATTCCTGATTTTAAATTGACTTATATATGTGTGTGAATATGGAATCATTCTTTGTGCGAGGGCATTTATATACTTTTGTTGAGCTTGAACTTGCACAAGTAGCAAGTATTGTAAGCATGAGAATCTTTGGTGATGGTGTGTCACAATTTGAATCTTCGAGTACACAATTGATCCTCACATAAGTAAATTGAGTCTTGTTGTGTGCATTCATGATTTAGTCTTGTGTACCATTGTTTGAGGCACCCTTTTTGAACGACTGAACTTGAGTTTGCTTGAGGATAAGCAAAAGCTTAAGTTAGGGGTGTTGATGAGTCCACAAATTGGACTCATTTAAGGCTTTGTTTTAATGGAAATAGTGTCCTTGAATGCTTGTTTTACCTCAATACCTGATTAAAATGCTTAAGTTTAAGGTATTTGAAGTTTTATTGGAAGCATGGACACTTAGGCGCAAAACGGAGCAAATTGGGCTGAAAAGAACAAGAAATGGAATCCTGCGGATTGCCGAGTTTAACATGGCGAGTCACTGAAACACCATAAGCCACCCTTTGCTCCAGTACGCGAAGCCTTGAAGGAAGTGGATCAAAAGGTGAGGAAATGAGCAGTCGGCGGGTCGCCAATCAGTTCCGTGAAGCAGTACTGTACCGCCCAATAATCCAGAATGCAAGGATGCTAAAGGCAAGACACTGAAGGCGATGAGCTGACCAAAGGGCAGATCGTCGAGTTCATCGGCGATCTCGACTAATGTCGCCGAATAATCCTCCGCAGCATAATCTGTGAAAACTATAAATACTATTTGAAGTTGTTGTCTTAGTAGAGATCAGAGTGTGGAACAATTTTTATTATTATTTTCACTTTAGAACATGTTCTAGCTGATATTTTCTCTCAAGTTTGGAGAGGGTTTTGTGGAGACTTGAAGAAATGAGTTCTTCTTCCCCAAGTTGGAAGTGGGTCTTCTATATTCACTTCCCTTTGCATAATTCAAAGTTTAATCTCTTATACCCAGTTGATTTCATTATCATATTAGGTATAATTTCTTATTTCTTGATGTGTGGCTAAAAACCCGCATTCTTGGGGGTGTGATTTAACAAATATTGGTTGATATTCTTGTTGGGTCTTGCTTGCTGATAGGTTAGATGTATGTAAATGGTGATTTCACCTAGTGGTTGTGGTTTAATCTAAAATGTTTGTATTTTCAAATACAAACCCACCCATGTGTTTACGGCTTGCCCGAGAGGGAGGTCGCGAAACCAAAACCACTAGACTGATGGCCTAAGGAGTGGGTCGACATGAGGTTCAGCCCAAGAGGGTGAGCCCTAGTCCTATATCCTAACTCTCAGCTCGAGAGAGTGAGTTGGGTAAGGCGTAGGCTGGTGTTCATGCGACAAATGGGTGTCCGAGAGGAACGCATTTGAAACGGGGTAAGTTGCCCGAGAGGGAACTTATTTCCATTTAAAGCTTAGCCTAATCACTATTATCTTGCAAATTTTCTATTGAAAGCATGTACCCAACATTTTATCTCAACTTGTATTGCCGTCACATTCCAAGAACCTTTCCCCATACTTGATTTTCTTATTTATTTTGATGTTTTAGCACTTGTTACAAAACCCCCATTTGACATTTGACACTTTCATGTCACCCCTTTTAATTTACAATGTCTTTTATCGCAAACTTCTTTAACTACGACTAGCTTGAATGAAATTCTAATTGGTTATTAATTCTCAAAAATCGCTCCCTTGGGAAACGATCCCAACCTTCGGTTGGGTTACTATATTATTGATGATCATAGACACTCATATCGTAGGATAGTGTCGTTGGTCACGATAAGCGTCAATAAGGGTTTTATTCGACTGAGTATCTATCCATATGGTGCTCACATGTTGTTTGTTAGAAAGAATGATTAGTCTCTTAGAATGTTCATCGATTATCGTCAATTGAATAAAGTGACCATCAAGAATAAGTATCCTCTCCCAAGGATAGATGACTTGTTTGACCAACTTCAAGGGGCTAGCTATTTCTCTAAGATTGATCTTCGTTCGGGTTATCACCAATTGAGGGTGAGAGGGGTTGATATTCCCAAGACGACTTTTTGAACCTGATATTGTCACTATGAGTTTGTGGTAATGTCGTTTGGGTTGACTGATGCTTCGGCGGCATTTATGGACTTAATGAATAGTGTTTAGGCAATACCTAGACATGTTTGTGATTGTGTTTATCAATGATATTTTGATCTACTCAAGGAGTGATAATGAACATGTGGACCATTTGAGAATTGTATTGCAACTTCTTAAGGACCAACAACTTTTTGCAAACTTTAGCAAGTGTGAATTTTGGTTAAGGTCCGTAGCATTCTTCGGTCATATTGTGTCAAGCAAGGGTATTGAGGTAGATCCTGAGAATACGGATGCGGTCAAGAGTTGGCCAGACCTCTAAATCCTTCTGACATTAAAAGCTTTTTGCATTTGGCCAGTTACTATAGGAGGTTTGTTGAGGGTTTTTCCTCCATTGCTTCTCCGTTGACGACTTTGACTCAAAAGAAAGCTAAGTTTGTGTGGTCGGAAGCTTGTGTTAAAAGTTAGCAAGAGTTGAAAGATAGATTTACTTCCGCTCCGGTGTTGACCTTACCAGAGGGTACGGATGGTTTCGTAGTATACTGTGATGCCTCTAGAGTGAGGTTGGGATGTGTCCTCATGCACAATGGTAAAGTGATTGCCTATTCTTCATGTCAACTTAAAATCCATGAGAAGAATTATCCGACCCATGATCTTGAATTAGCGGCGGTTGTGTTTGCCTTAAAAATATGAAGGCATTATTTGTATGGGTCCATGTTGATGTTTTCACTGATCACAAGAGTCTTCAATATGTGTTTAGTCAAAAGGACTTAAATCTCCGACAAAAAAGGTGGTTAGAACTCTTGAAGGATTGTGACATGAGTGTCCTTTACCACCTCGACAAAGCTAATGTGGTAGCGAATGCACTTAGTAGATTGTCTATGGGTAGTGTGTCTCATGTAGAGGATGAAAAGAAAGAATTGGTCCGTGATGTGCATAGGTTGGCTCGGCTAGGTGTTCAACTAGTGGATTCCACCAGGGGTAGTGTCATGGTCGATAATGGGTCCAAATCGTCCTTTGTGATGGATGTGAAGTCTAAACAAGGCCTTGATCCTATATTGGTTGAGTTGAAAGAGTCGGTACATAAGAAGTCCGTTGAGGCTTTCTCCCAAAGGGGAGATGGGGTGCTTAGGTACCAAGATCGGTTATGTGTTCCGGATGTTGATGCTTTGAGGGAATTTTTTTTCGAGGAAGCTCATAGTTCTCGGTATTCTATTCATTCGGGAGCCACCATGATGTATCGTGATCTAAGGGAAGTCTATTGGTGGAATGGTATGAAGAAAGATTTTGCGGGATTTGTTGCCAAATGTCCTAATTGTCAACAAGTTAAGGTTGAGCACTAAAGGCCGGGAGGCTTGTCCCAAGATATAAGTATTCCCACTTGGAAATGGGAAGATGTAAATATAGACTTTTGATATGCTCAAATTCTACCTCCCTAAAGAAGTATTAGCGATCGCTATCAAGTAAAGAACCTAACTTGTAGGTTGGGATCGATCCCACGAGGAATATGGTTTAGACTTAAACATAACTCACCATTATGTTCGTTTAGTCAACTTATTTCCGAGACAAGTAAGTAAAGGGGGGGGGGAGGATTTGTGAAATAAATACTTGATTGTTATTTAAGTAATAAGTGAGCAAGATTTAAACTTTGTTGTTATCAATGAGAGAGAGAAACTAGGGTGTATGTGTTCCCCATAAGCTTTTAATGCGGTAATCCTAATAATAGTAATCTTTTCCTAGTGTTTTACATGCAAAGTTGGTAAGATAGATATCCCTAAGTGATTGGTCCTCCAAATAGTGAATTTCACTCCGCACCTTGGTCCTGTTACGTGTGTATACTTTACTGACCCTTACCTTTACCTCAGATTAGACATCACATCAATGTATGGCTTAGTTTTCACCCTCGCACCATAAGCTAAATCTCTGTTGATAATTCTTTTCTTCTTAACTACCTCCTTGATCTGGCAAGTAGCAACAAGGTGAGTTCTAACGTTGCGCACCGTTAAAAAGACTTCTAAGCGAAAGAATTACCATTACATGCATAAACACTATTCAAGAATTACTTAATTATTATTCATACATTGTTAATTGCTCATGGTTCCCACAACCCTAGTTGTGGATTTAGTTACTCATGCTTGAAATAACACAATTCATGTTTAATTAAGAAGAATTCATGAACTTAGGTTTAGAGTAGAAGAAACCCGTAATCTTCAATTGAATTTCAAAGCAAAAATCTTATAAACCGAAATTCGAAAATCAAATTGCCAAAGTTTGCAAGTTAATTCCCAAGAAAATATCAAGAACTAAAAGTAAACAATAGTGTCTAACCCCCAAAAACGAGGTTTACATATCCTATTTATAGAAAAACATGTCCTAAACAAAAAGGAATTAAAATAAGGAAATAAACTTTTTGGACGCGGCTTTGGTCAACACTTAGACTTTTTCTGCAAGGTCTAGCCTTCAACTCCCAGTTCATCACTGACGGACGTGCAGCACGGACCGTAGGTTGGTCCTCTTCCGTGGCTCCACACTTAGGATTTTCATCAGGTACTGGAACTTCAACTCTATGAAAACCTTCTACGGACATGCAGGATGGCCCATAGGTCGACCTACGGTCCGTTAGTTGCTTCGTGGTTCCACACTTTGTCAGACTTCCCTAATGCTCCCATCTACACCCATCATCGACGGACCATCATCTTCATGGGTAGCTATTTCTGCAGATTTTTCAGCTGTCATATTACTCAATCGCATCCAAGCTTATTTTCTACAAACATGATATAAAACATATTATTTCTAATAAAAAATGGCCCTAGACACACACAACTCTTAAGTGAAATGTATTAAAAATACCGTAAACTCTATGTATATCAACACCCTCAACTTAAACATGTTGTTTGTCCTCAAGCAACACACTATGGGGTCGTTTGGTAGTGTGTATTGGAGAAAATAATGCTTGCATTAGCTTGATGTATTATTAGTATCTTGTTTGGTACACTTTTCTGACCTATGCATAACTAATGCTTGTATTAGTAATACACTCTATTGTGTATTGAAGTGTATATTACTAATACCATCTATTTCTATGCATTAGTAATGCAATGGATTCTAATGCATGCATTAACATTATTAAAGACACAATTGCCCTCAAACACCTTTTTTACATCCTTTCCATTATATTTGTTAAGGTTATTTTTGTAAACAAATATTTTTTCTAAAAAAACTATGTATTGCATAATATTTTTACTACACCAAACCAAACATTGCATAAAAAATCTTATCATAACTAATGCAAGCATAACTAATACAAGCGTTACAAATGCAAGCATTACTAATACACTATATTTTGCATTATTCTTATACACTCTACCAAACGACCCCTAACACTCTAAACGACACTTGTGTAGAAGCATACATACAAACTCAAGAAATCACATGGCCATTTCAATCCACTCCATTTTCTTAGTGCAAATCTTTTCTCGTAGACTCAACAAGCTAACTCATGCGGATCAAGATATAACAGAGATCGACCAATAGACACCACAACATACACTTTTCACAATCACCAAGGTACCAACTTTCCGACAATGTAACTAGTGCCCTCACTTCAAATGAAATCTTTTTCACACAGAAGATATGAATTTTGAGTTTTTAGGATTCATGCACCACTCACGCTCAGAAGTGACTTCAAGTACAGTTAGTGCTCAATACCATAGGCTTGCCCTTATTTTCACTGCTTAGACTCTCCAAACTAGTTGCTAGGATCGCTATAGGACTTTCTTAGCTTGTAACGTAGGCTCAGGGTCTGGTGTGGTACATTTGGGTACTTTTTAGTGACTTTCTGCCCTCCTTGACATTACATTGGCTTTTTACCTCTTTTCTCACCCTATTTTTGACATCCTTTCATTTTACTTTCTTTCCCTTGACTCTTTTCAACATGGATGTGACTTTTGACTTTGTGGCTCTTATTTTTCACTTTCTTCTTTTTCTTTCACTTTATTTTTTTTCCAGCACTTTTATTTATCCTCTTTTTGATTCTTTTGCACAAAGTCACATCCTCTTCTATCTTTTCTTTTTCTCTTTTCAACACAAAACTCTTTTCATACCCTTTTTTCTTTCGGTTTCCACTTTCATAGCCATCCTCAACTTATAGATTTTACATTAGTTGAGGTTTACAATATCCGATGTCAGACTAGGGCCAAGATTGAGGTAACTTTTTTGCATTATCCACCCTTAACTTAGGCTTTTGGCCTAAGTCAAAGTGCACATGTCCAAGGAGGGACCTGGGCCAAAACACTTATTTCAGGGAAGGTGAGTTAGGTGAATCAAAATAAATGGTCTATTTTAGGCTCAAATATTTGGATAAAAGGAAACACTAATTTCATTTAGTTGGATCATTTTAGGCTTAAGTGGACTAATTTGAACAAGGGCCTATGACAACATCCCAACTTCTAGCCTAGATCATCTTAGTTGGACCAACGCGGCAGGTTCTAGATTGGCACAAACTGTCTGAACATTCAACTTTTCTCACACACTCTTGGCACATTGTTTCATTATCAGATTATCAGATTACCTAGTTCATTTTTAACTTAAGTCCTGAGGTCACATCAGTTCTTATCATGTCACATTGAGATCCAACACATTTAACTTATCAAGACTATATATCTAGAACAATTCAACATTTTTGGACATGGATCATTTTTCTCATACTTTTCATGCCATCATGATTTAGTTTTTCTACTTACTCCTACATATACATTCCTAAACATGCCGGTTCAACAGAAATTAAACAGTCTCTTGGGGGAAAAGAACACAGGCAAGAAAACCCCAAGAGAGGATTATGAGTTGGGTTACTCAGACTTCACCCTATCACGATACTCCATTTACCCCACCCCTAACAAAATAAAGTGTGAATGTCCGCAATGCACAAAAAAAAGAGAGTAAAGGATCGGGAGAAGCAAACCTGTGGCGCATATGTGTCGAAGACCACTTAAGCAGTGGGTGGGTCTAGTTTCCCGGAGCCCGCTGGATCAACATGTGGAACGACATCAATAGCGCTCCTATCAACCATCGCAGCACCCTCAGTAGTGCTATCATCAACTCTCACTGCACTATCAGTAGTGCTCACACTGCTAGATGGGCCAACACCTACCTACCTAGCCCTCTGCTGTCTAAACTCCTCATCATCTATGGATGCCCTCCAAGCCACCTCAATCTGCTGCACTCCCTCTTCCTTTCTCTCTCAGCCTCACTGTCATCAGAAGTACGACCGGAGCGAGGGCACTTCCTTACAATACAAGAAGAATCTGGCGGTGGCATACCATAACTGAATAGATCACTCAACACCATATCATCAACCGATGCCATAGGGGTAGACTCTGGCTTAGTCTCTAGTGGAGCGAGAAGTACAGTCACATCAGCACGAAGGCTATCTATCTCCTTCTAGAGGGTTGTCACATCAATAGTCGGGGTCATCCTCTCTAGGACTCGTAACTCAAAGGCATCCAGGTGCTGATGAACGGCCTGGACCTTCTGGTCTATCATATGCTCCATCCGTTATTCAACCCTAGCCTCGGACTACGCTATAGCACGCTGCATCCATGGCCTCACATGATGAAACAGGGTAGCCATCTGTGCCTCGATCCTCTGTACTCGAGCTAGAGGGATGATGGTGGCACCCGAAGAATGGTGGCTCTGGACGAGCTAGAAGCCTAACTGGCGGCCGGAGATAGATGTAGGGATGGAGGGGCAGTGTCATTATCCTACATCTGCTCCACATCCGCTACAAGATCATAGCCCAATGGTGGCACCTCAACCTGTAGTTCCCTGCGAGGTGCAACTACATTGGCCGAATCCTGAATAAGGCCTATATCAAGAGTCTTGGTTGCCTGAAGCAATCGGTCACAATGCCAAATTGGTACACCGGAGTCCCTGCAAAGCTGGAATATGAGGCAAGGGAAAGGCAAAGTGGTGGTGGCCTTGAAGGCCCTCTCGTGGATCACCTCGATCAGTATACAGACAAAATTAACCTCAATTCTCGCTACCATGGCTGCAACTATCACCGCTCGGTCCCATGTGACCACATTGTCCGCCTGAGTGGGGGACAACCTACAACGTACCAGCAACCAGAAGAATTTTGCAGAAAAATTATTGTGGCCTTCCTGATGCCCATGCTCGGAGTGCGGACCCACTCTGCTTGCTCTCTGCCCATGGGAAGATGTCGTGCTAGCCACCTAATAAGTGACTCCCGCTGCTCAGCCTTCCTCTGAAATTCCCCACTCCGGATGATGCCCATACAATAGTCTAGCTCTACTGTATTGATGGGCAGAGTCTGATCCAAGTCATAGATGAACCTGCAGAGGGTGGTCTTAGAGATGTCAACAAAAAATCCCCGAACTAGTGTAGCCTCAAGAGGAGGCTGAGCTGTGGGCTTGTCGCTCATGGAGATGGACCCTCTAATAGTGGCGACATAGGAAGCATATAACTCCCTGACTATCTCCTCACTGTATGTGCCTGGGGGCCAGGCCATCCACTCGCACCTGTGTCTACGAAAGAGCCCCTCAATGACTAGAGCAGTTTGTAGGCTACCTGTGAGAGCCCGACGCTCCTCGATGACTAGTCGAGCCATCTTCTCCTTCTTATTCAACATGCGGGAGTCTCTGTATATCTTATAGTGGCCCTCCACACACCATCAATTTGGTTCCTCAGTAACATGTGCAGGATCGGTATTTGGGGGCACTGGAATGTCACCCGCACTATCAGCTTCAGAAGATGATGCAGTGATGCCATTAGAACTGGAGTCGGAGCCGGAGCCGGTTGTGGACTTAGAGCCAGCAGGTGATCCGATCGATGTGGCCCCTCATCAGATTGGGGGGCAATGATCACGTCGGTAATCACTAGTTGAGCTCGGTTCCTCATAGTGCGAGGAGCAGTAGGGGAAGTCCTAATGTTGGGAGGAACATAGTCAGAGTCCTTATCGATCAGCCGCAAAGAAGGTGCCACAAATTTTGATTTTCCTTTCGCGGCGTAAGTCGGAGCTTGCTTGGAGGCCATAGTACCTGTAGAAGCTTAGTTAGTACTAAAATAAGCTAATAAAACACTTGGGAGAATTTTAGAACAAGAAACAAATCAAAACAAAAAACCGAAAAATATCTGGGCAGTAGTTGAATTGCCAACCCACGGTGGGTACTTACGGTCCGTGGTTGCATTCAAATGAAATGTCCCTTTTAGCATGTTTTCAATGTTTTTATGCATGGCTGTCAGACTTAGTGCATTTTTGTACTAACCCATATTTTCCTATAATTTCTCCAAGTGTAGGGTCCGGTTCTCGAGTTGATCATCATTGTGGCTAAAGCTTGGATTTGATCATTTCTGCTAGCTTGTTGGTGAGTCCTCATGATTTAGGACGAATGTTTTCACTTAATAGTTTCTTTCCTTGTAATTCCTTTTCGGACTATGTTGTATGGGCTATTGCCCTTTTCATTTCGATTATTGTAATGTATGGCTAAATTGAGATAAGTCTAGACTTCCTCTTTCTTTTATGAAAATTTTGGACTTGAAATGTGTTTTTATTCTTACTGTTCTAATGCTTTATGTTATGATATGCAAGTGGCTTACATAATACCTTTCGGGGTTCTATGTGCCTTGTTACATCTAGGGGGTACCCCTGGGTCGTGACAGGTTCCATCTTTTTCCTCTTTTTCAACACAAGTCTTCAAAGGTGGATTTCACAAACTTCTTGCTCAATTTCTTTCCTCATTTTTACCACACCCCCAACTTTGACTTTTGGCATAAGTTGGCTATTCAAACAGACCAATGCTTCATGAAGGTTTTAGGTGGGGAGGAAAGGTCCAAATGTGTTCATGTTTAATCCAAAGAAAAGGTTAGGCTCAAATGGTGCCATGCTATGTTCACACTCTCACAAGGTGGTCACAAAGAGGTATAACATCAATTTGGTTCACTCTCAAAAATTTGTGCCTAAGATCATTTCTTTCATTCACCAATGCTAGTCAATTGGACCAATGAGGCAAGTTCTAGGTATCACCAAGCACATATTTTAAGAAAACCTCACCACACAAGGCATTTAACACAATTATCGAACATGACTCTACAAGTTAAGCTCGCGTGCAACGATCATTACAAGACTCACTTCGACAATCGACTAGTCACAATGAGATGCTAAGAGTTCACACATGACTTATGCAACTCAAATTTTCCATATTGGACTTGCACAAACATAATTTTCAATCAATATCACTATTCAAGTCATCGCTATTGATCGCAACCGAAACTCTAATGTGCAAGAGAACATCAACAACATTCATCCACCATCATTCCCATTCAAACAACACAAGAAGACAATTCATATCCAAACACTTATAGAATCAATAAAAACAACTAAACATTCGACAATCAACGTAATAAAAGAAAACAAAATAAATACAACGAAGAGGATAGGTATCAAGATACCGTCACCCCACAAAAAATATGAAACCATGTCCTTATTGTGAAAGAAAAACTGCATGTCTCAAAAGTAGATAAAAACAGGAAGAGAGTCAAGATCCCCTTGTCATGCTGTGTATCTGGGGTGATCTCAATCTGGGAATCACTGCTCGGCTCTCCTCCAATTGTGGGTTGTGCTCTACTAGGCCTAATCATCGATGTGTCTTGAAAAGAGGTTTCCTTAGCTGCCTGGACCAAATTACCCTTCAGGTCCTCTAGGTCACCGAACACCACCTCCTCATGACCTCTGAGGTCCTCCTCATCAGTCTTTAGGGCATCAGTCTCATCACTATCATCAGCTATAGCAGCATCTCCGGTCACAGAGGCCGGAAGGATCTCAGAAATAACTGGCATCTCTGAACTAGGACCCTTGGGAATGTCCATATTTCCCAATAACATAGAAATGTCTGTGGACTTCATGTCATCCATATCATATCGGAGTCTCACAATATCAGCCCGCAAGGTTCTTAAATCAGTGGCCTGGGAATCACTCCACTCACATGCCTCCACCCTCGCAGTTAATGCATCTAAAGCTTGGCCATGGGCCATAATCAGCTCGCGCGGTCCCTGTAATTCCTCCCAAATGGGAGAAAGTACAACCTCAATAACTCGCTTAATCATGGAGGGATAACTACCTCAACTCTTGAAGCATGCACATCGGCCGAATGGGCTAGGTGGCCTATTTTATATATCATGGCCGGTGTCAATGGGGGTCGGGAGGTAGCAGCATCAGAAGTAGGAGGGACAAATGAGTTACACATACCTATCGGCTCATTGGCTGGAGCATGAGGAGTAGTATCAGTCTCCATAGTTTCTACATCGACAACTAAAGATGTATCCACCGATGCAACTCTCCTCTGCTCGGACTTATCCTTCATATACTCTGCCTCAATTCTCTAGATGTCGGTAGAAGAGATGAGAGTAACCTCCACATTAGTCTTGTCCACGAATGACACTCCAGCTTGGTGACATAAATCACTGATTAGGACAAGGAAGGGTAATGAGGTTTGACTCTGTTTGGCCCTCATGGCCATCTCCAATGCAATAATCAACCCCAAATTAAGCCTATCCCGATCAATAATGCACCTTAGAAGTGCAGCCTTCGGGTACTGGTGGATGGACTCATTTTGAGATGGCATCAGGGTGTTGCTAATGAACCCAAACCAATATCGAGCAACGACATAAATGTCCCTATTCTCAATAGGAACCCGCCTCTATCCATGGAGGAGACACATCAGAATGTAATAGGGCCAACCACTTCTTCAAGTCGTCTAACAACTTGGTCTTGAGAATCGTGTTCAAGGTGTGCATCAACCGGACTGTGCAAACTAGCAATTCATTGATGTCTATTTCACTACACTTGACTCTCTTTCCACGCACCTCAACAAACTTTAGAGGTGTCGCTGATCTAGCCTTCTTATTCCATTTTGGGATTAAACGTGCATAGCTCTCATAAAATTCTCTGACCCATGTAGGCACGTACGGACTCCAGGGATTTGTGAACTGCTCAAATTTGTGGAACCAGAGTGTTTCCCACACTACTGGGTATTTGTCCACAACCCCATCAGTGGACAACCTCTTCTCCTCAAGAATTGTACACATACTGGTAGCCTTCAACCTGTTCATCGAGTGTGGTAGAGGTTCTTAGGCCGGAGGCACTTGTGGTGCCTGCTCTAGTGCTGGTGCTGGAGGTTTCGGGAGCCTTGCCGGATAATGCAGTGCTTTGGAGCGCAACTTTGCATGTCTGCGCTTTCGAGTTTGATAGTTAGCTGGTTCGGACTCATAGACTGGAGATCTGGAACCCATATTTTACCCACTTTCCGACTAAGATGTAGTGAGGTGGGTAGAGTAGACACCCACACTATCGGAGCTGGCACTCATTTAACTCGGCTTCATTGGTTGTTTGCCTTTACTCCGACCACTAGCTTGAGTGGGTCTAGGTCTAGTAGATGGTGGAGGTGTCACCTCCGCAACAATCACCACTGCTTTCGCCCTTTTTCAAGGTTGAGGACCCTTGGCTGGGACTCTTGGTTTGGCCAAATCTGTCAAAACAAGCAAACGAAAGGAATGCGGTTGCAAAGGGATAGTAATATAACAAAAGTAAAAAATGCAGAAAAACTCACCGATCAGTTCGGCGACACGCCGAGTTCATTCTGCAAGACTTGAAGAGCTCGCTAAAAATCACAGAACAAAATATCAGAATTTCAGCACAAAATGGTGAGGTAAAAGGTCATTCGGCGAGACACTGAATCTAATTGTTGAAACAAAAGTAGCTCACCTAATTTTACAGATTAATTTCTAAAAACTGAGCTTGAAAAGGGTGACATCATAGTCATTCAGTGAGTCACCGAGTCAAATCGGCGAGCACATACATATCGCCGAAAGTTACATAAATAAACATCAAAATTTAAGGTCCAAAAGGCGATGAAAGGGGTTAGTCGGTGAACCACCGAGTCATTCGGCGAGCTCGACGAAACTCGCCAAATGGCCCATCATGCCAAATTTATACCCTAACCCCAATTTTCAACGCGCAACCTACAATACCCAAAATTTTAGCCCCATTCTATGCAATTCAAAACTATCCCATACCTTTACAAACCCCGGGGTACTTAGACTTCCCTCAATTGACCTGGATTTGACCAAACAACGCCTTTTTCCCTTGAGAACGATGTTACCCGATCCATCATTGGGCAAATTTGAGTTACTCAAAATTCACCCACACCATGCCCAACATGAAAACTCGCTATTCAAACAATTTAAACCCGAAACTTAAAATCAATTAGGCCAAACACAAAATCTAACATGCTCGATTACCCAACATTATTTAACTATCGATTAAACGCACAAAGATACACAATAGATCCATCAAACACACAAACATGCTCAGAGTACGACATGAAATTAAGGCTAATTTAGGAAACCAACATTAGAAGTAGACGAGGACGCGATTATTGCAAAAGCAAAAATGAGCAAGGCAAAGAACTCCAATCACACAACGACACCCACACAAAAATTCAGTAAAAACTAAGATCTAATATGAAGTTGAGAGAGTGCAAGAGTTGAAAAGTTCAAAATATGGAGAGGTTTTGAATTTAAAACGGTTTAAAACTTTTGACCCTTCAGTTCGCGCCTTAGTCAGTAAGATTCATTAATGTCACTAATCCACTCGGCGACGCTCCAAATTGATTTATGTCCGCCAAAATTCCCAGAACTCCAACCATTTGGTTGGTCAAAAAGGGCGATCAACATCGGGCTCGCCGAACCACTCGGCAGTACGCCGAGTAGGTTTTGAGCTCACCTTTTAGCCTATTTCTCCCTAACTTCAAATTTTCAACCTCCATATCCAACAAACGTTATTCAAATGCTAAAAAGTAAAACTTGGGTTGCCTCCCAAGAAGCGTCTTATTTAATATCGTGGCCCGACGTGGCCATGTGATCATGTCTCATTTTTTGGGTTCACCAAAGTATCACTTGGGATCCCCCCTTTTGGCCTTGGATTTAAATTAGCTGAGATTTGACCCATATGTGTTTCCAACTACTTAATGGATACCAAGTGTGATGTGACTGCTTTGTTAAGGGAAGAGACGTCGTCTTTCATTTCTTTTAGCACTTGTTCGGTTCTTCCATTTTGTTCAAAATACGAGCAAACATATCCTTGGTTTGAAAATTTCCAGAATCAACACTTGGTTCTTTTGTCTTTTGACGTTAGTGAGGAGGCACTTAACATTCTTTGTTCCTATCTATATCTCTCCAGTTCATGCCACAGTAACGCCATTCACGCTCTCGATCTCTCCAACCATCATCACACTCTCTATTCCAACCTTGATTTCCACCCAATCTTGGATATCTTGGACGGGAACCCCCTGCTTGGTTCAATAAGAAATTCACTTCTTCAAAATGCATGGATGTAATTCATCTATGTGATGCACCCCATGCAATCAGAGATAATTGAGAAGGGAACCCATGCAACCTTACAAATTCCTAAATATAAAGCTTGGCATAATCTTCTGATGAGAATGAAGTCTTAACGGGAAGTAAGTGAGCCAGTTTTGTCATTCGGTCCACAATAACCCCAATTGAATTAAACTATCAAAAGGTGCGGGATAAACCTATAATGAAGTCCACATTCAAACTTCCCACTTACATATAGGAATACTAATATCTTGAGCCGAACCACAAAAATTTTGTTTCTCAACTTTCACTTGTTGACAATTCAGACATTTAGCCAAAAAATTTACAATATCCTTCTTCATCCCATTCCACCAATATAATTCCCGCAAATCACGGTACATATTGGTAGTTCCTGTGTGAATAGAATACCGAGAACTGTGAGCTTATGTGAGAATCTAATTTCTCAACTCATTGACATTTGGAACACATAGCCAACCTTGACATCGAAGTGACACCTCTCCTTTGGGAGAAAGCCTAAATAACATTTTTGGAAAACGACTTATTTAATTCAACTAGTACCAGATCAAGATCTTGCTTAGCTTTCACATCTGGTACAAAATATGATTCAGAACTATTATGAACAACTATACCACCTTCATTTGAATCAACCAAGTGAAAACCCAATCAGGCCTATCTAGGAACATCATGAACTAACTCCTTCTTATCGTCCTCAACATGCACACCACTCCCCATTGATAGTCAACAAAGAGCATCCACCACCACATTCACCTTTTTGGAGTGATATAGGACACACGTCGTAATCCTTCAACAACTCAAGCCATCTCCTCTGGCAAAGATTCAAATCCTTTTGAGTGACCACATATTTCAAACTTTTGTAGTTGGTAAACACATCTACATGAACATCATATATGTAATGCCTCCAAATCTTTAGAGAAAACACCATCACCGCTAACTCCAAATCATAGGTCGAATAATTCTTCTCATGCACTTTCAACTATCTTGAAGCATAAGTAATGGATTTCCCATGTTGCATCAAAACACAACCAAGATCAATCTGTGAAGCATTACAACAAACAAAAAAAACTATCTGATCTTTCGGTAATGTCAAAAGAGGGGCCGAAGTGAGTCTATCCTTTAACTCTTGGAAACCCTTCTCACAAGTTTCCAACCATAGGATTTTCACTTTCGTTTAAGTCAAGGTTGTCAAAGGTGAAGCAATAGATGAAAATCCTTCCACAAACCTTCTATTGTAATCGGCCAAACCCAAAAAACTCTTTATATCAGAAGCAGACAAAGATCTAGGCCAATTCTTAACCACCTTAGTTTTCTTAGGATCGACTTGGATACCTTCACCTAAGACAATACGTCCAAGGAAAGAAATGGACCTCTATCAAAACTCACATTTGCTAAACATAGCATATAGTTCACGATACTTGAGAATATGAAAAGCAATTCTCAAATTCTCAGCGTGCTCATCCTCGTTCGTGAGTAAATTAAAATATCATCAATAAACACAATCACAAACATATCAAGATATTATTTAAAGACCCTATTCATCCAATCCATAAACATCGCCAAGGCATTAGTCAAACCAAAGGCATCACCAAAAACTCATAATGACCATATCAAGTTTGAAACACCATATTCAGAATAACACTCTCTTTCACCCTCAATTGGTGATAACCTGACCAAAGGTCGGCCTTAGAAAAGTAACTTGCTCCCTAGAGTTGATCAAATAAATCATCTATCCTTGGAATATGATACTTATTCTTCATGGTAACCTTATTCAACTAGCGATAGTCAATGCACATTTGGAGAGAACATCTCTCTTTTTGAGCAAACAACACGAGAGCACCCCATGGTGAAATATTTGGTCTAATACAATCCTTATCCAACAAATATTTTGATTGATCCTTTAGCTCATTAAGTTATGTTGGGGTAATATGATAAGGACGAATAGAGATAGGCTATGTACCAAAGTATATTTCTCTTTCAGGAGGAATATTAGGAAGATCATCATGTAACACTTCTGGAATCTCATTCACATTTGAGACTTGAATCAAGAGTAGGGGTTTCAACATTTGTATCCCTTATCTGATTAAGATGATAAATGGAACCATGAGAACTTTCCTAGATTTTAGGCAAAATATGAACTGACCTTAAAAGCATAATTTCCACCTTCCCATGACATGATAGGTTTGTTCAGAACCTTGAATGTGACCAATCAGGTCCTATAATATATGGAAGCATAACATGCATGAAGCTAATCTATCCTAAGAAGAACTTCAAAATCTAACATATCAAGATCTACAAAATCAACATGAGTGACTCTATGAGAAACCAAAGTATGGTGATTTCTACAAACTCTCTTGGCCAAAATACAATCAACAATGTGAGTAGAGACATGAAAGGGATCAGAAAGGATTTTGTGACCAACATCAAATCTCATAGCCATGATGAGTTGGGGATTTTGACTCATTTAGGGCTTATTGTTCAAGTATTTAGTATCCTCAATGCCTATTTTATGCTCATAAGTAATGTTAAAATATTGATATGCAGAAATGAAGGCTAAAGAGTAAGGCAAGGATATTACGAGGCAAATAGGAGCTAAAAAGTTAAAGAAAAGCAAAGCTGGTACTCGCCAAAGCCACTCGGTGAGTCACCGAGTGGACTTTCATCTCGCCTAAATTTCCAGCATGCTAGCCATGGACAAACCTAACTTGGCAAGAAGATAAGTGATTTGGAACATGCCGAAGAGATCGACGATGGCGAACAGGCTAGCCGAAAGTTACAAAAAGATTTGATGAAAAAGACATGCCAAAAAGTTGAGAAAATGATCAACTTGACACATAGCCGAACTGGTCAGCAAACCAGACTTACTTCGCCGAGTTGACTGCGTGCTAAAATTCTGGGATATAAATGCAATATTTAAAAGAAGAGAAGGAGTTCCCACATTGCTTATATCTGGATTTCTGAGTTTTTACATTCTACAGCACTGTATTTACAGTTTTGAGAAGAGATTTAGAGATTGTAAGAATTTTAGCTTAAAATCTAGTATTTGGGAATTGCAGATCATTAGAAAATTAGATGGAAAACTTTGTTGGTAATAATTTCTTATTTTTCGCTATTCTCTAGCTAAAACCCCTTTCCTTGGGGGCGTGATTATGTAGTTGAATGCATTAATTAGCTAATAGGTGTTGTTAGGTACTGATTTTATTATTGTTTTGAAGTGGGTTCAATCAATTGTTCATGCTTTAATTAAGGAAATGTAGTTGCAAATGCAATTTTATCTTAGTTCTCTATTCTTGCTTAATAAATGCAATTCTATCTTAGTTCTCTATTCTTACTTGATAAAGAGGTATTATAGTCAGATTATTGATTGATGGTTGTATTGATTGCATCTTTAAATATAGCTTGATAAAGTGGGTTTGATTGCGACTTTACAAATCCAGCTTGAAAGAGTGGATTAATTAAGGATTTGGGTTGTTTGGTTGTGTTTCACTCGTTGAGGTTCAAAAGAACTCACTTGAAATGTAGTAGTTGATCTAGAAATGACTATTGCACTCAAACCTAGCCTACCCACTGAGATTAAACACCTACAAGACATTTGAGTGGCATAAGTCATGTGTGAACTCTTAGCCTCTCATTGTGACTAGTCTATTGTCGAAGTGAGTCTTGTAATGATTGTTGTACGCGAGATTAACTTGTAGAGTCATGATCGATAACTATGTTGAATGTCTTGTGTGGTGAGATTTTCTTGAAATATGTGCTTGGTGATACCTAGAACTTTCTCTGTTGGTCCAATTTACTAGCATTGGTGATTGATAAAAATGATCTTAGGCACAAATTTTTATGATTGAACCAAATTGTTATTATACCTCTTTATGACCACCATGTGAAAGTGTGAACCTAGCTAGGCACCATTTGAGCCTAACCTTTTCTTTGGATGAAACATGAACACATTTGGCCCTTTCCTCCCCACCTAAAACCTTCATAAAGCCTTAGTCTGTTTGAATAGCCAACTTAGGCCAAAAGCCTAAGTTGGGGGTGTGGTAAAAATGAGGAAATAAATTGAGCAAGAAGTTTGTGAAATTCACCCTTCAAGACTTGTGTTGAAAAAGAGGAAAAAGATGGAACCCCTCCATATAAAAAAAGAGATAGAGAAAGAAATAAAAGCAAGAGAATAAGATTGAAAAAGAAATTTTTACAATTTGTGCATTGGTGGAAAGAAAAGGGGTATCTGATGAGCCATTCAAGAGTTTTTCTATTTGAATACCCCAACGGTGGGCTGTGAAGATGAAAAGATTGAAAGAAAATGAGAAGAAGTGAAATTCAATCCATGCTTCATGAAGGTAGAAGTCATTCAACCAAAATGATCATATCTTATACCCTCAACCCAGTTACAAGCCTTGAAAAACCTTTGTGATCTTTCATAAGCCGAATGAGATGTTGATCGAAAAATACGGGGAAGCCTATGGGTAAAATCATGAATGTGTTTGTCATTGAGAGTGTGAGAGTTGATTTTGATTCTTTAAATTATAATCTTTGATGAGATTAGTGAGAGCATGGAGTAATTCTTGATGTGAGGGCATTCAAACACTCTTGTTGAGTTGAATTTGCATTTGAAGTGAGCATTGTGAGCTTGACCTCTATTTGATAATGGCTAGTCATAGTTGTAACGACCCGAGAGCACCCCCTAGTCGTTACCGGCGTATTCGACCTCAAAAAGGTCTTATACAAGCCCTTAGCATTCATCATAACATGCATCATAGAATAAAATCACAGAAAATTTAAAACTTTTACTTTGGAAGTTCTACTTCACTTATTATATGAAAAACAAAATCTAACTTCGTCACAATGTACCATCTAGACATAGAAGTATCAAAAATGGGACTTAGCCCTTACATCAATAAGAAGTCTTAAAATAGGAAAGTACAACAATGTCTTTCAACATAAGCAAAGAACTAAACATAGAAGCTAGATCATAGGGTCTTGTCCACGGACTTGAGGACTCACCAACTTGGGGAAGCAAATCCAAGTGTCTTGAGAAGTAACCTTGAATCCTCAACGGCCCGAACCTAAATGTTTGGGGAAAAAGGAGAAAATATGGGTTAGTACAACACACGTACTAAGTATGGCTACTATGCATAAAAACCATTGAAACATGCATAAAAGAACATTTTATCAAAACATGGCTTTTACCAAGTAAATCCAATATGCACACAAAGTAAGTATCATAGTCCAAACCAACATAATATCATTCCAACATGTAGACAACCCAAGCAATACTAGTGCAATGCAAGAATAGAACCCCATAGCCCTATCCAAAGCCAAGTATCACATTAAGCAACCTACTTCATGCATACATTCATAAGATCATATCTCATCATAACTTACCATATTCATAATGATCATACATATCATAGCTTCAACATAAATAAGTCATAATAATCATAATCATAAGAGAACACTACTACAACCATCTCTTAGGATCCCACAAGTGCAATGTCCAAGAGAAGTCCCATACCCTCCCATACACTATGTAGAAACCCTTAAAAAAGCCCTAGTAAGAGTTCACACCTTTCATACCTTTATTTAATTTTACATTAGGGAAATATTGCAATAACCGACATAGACCATGAGAGCTACATGGAATCCGGTGTTCTACTCCCACACCGAAAAGGGAGGGTTAACACTTGCCTAAGGTGTAACCATTCGTACATAGCTATCTAGGTGGATCCACTAAGCTAGAGTCCTATGTGGGCACATAGTTAAGGGTCAACGAGATTGCTTCTAGAAACCCTAACTTACTAAACGTAGGGGTTTCCATCTCATGAGTCAACACATACCGTGGGTAATCCAGACTTGCTAAATTTGAGGAAACCCATGTGGGGAGCCAGACTTACTAAACGTGAGACCCCCATCTCATTTACATGCCCTTTCGGTGCTAAGCATCTAATTCCCTTTTGTAATTATAATTAGTCATCGCATAAGTTCACATTAGCCTTTACTAGAATCTTATGTAGACATCTTACCATAATTGCTCATATGTGAACGTTCATAAGTGAGTAACAATCCTTTCACTTTAGAAACACTTAGCAAGTGAGTAAACCTTTCACTTTACATTACACTATAATCATGAGGACTACCTTTCAATCATATAGCAATCATACCATAACATAAATACTTACTTCATAACTAATTTAAGTGTAGAGGGTTAAGGATGAGGAAACTAGGTGATCAACACCACAACAACGCATTAGGTATAACATCATTACAATCTAAGTAATTCACCTTTCATACTTGAGTTCAAAGAAGAACCAACCTTCATAGCTTCTAGCCCTTCTTGGGACATCCATACTTCAATTACCAAACAATTCATAACCAATACATAATACAAGGTAATTCATGAAGTAATAACATAATCAACATCAATATAAGCAATTGAGATATTCCCTTCATAGCCTTCAAGGCTTCATTCAAAGACTCAACCCTAATTTCATACAAATTATACATAACCTAGGGTAGAATCATCATACAAACATGAATTACATAACATCACATTCAATTCATAGCCTTCAATCAATATCCAACACAAACTAGGGTTAGAATTATGAAAAGAAGCGGAAACATGGGTCTCATGGGGAATTCTTCAGGAAACCATCAATACAACATAAATTCATCCATAATTATTCATATAACATCAATCAAAGTCAGTTTATAACATCAATTTCACTTTAGAAAGAAGACCCACGTTTTTTGGATTGAAACCTAGAAATTGAAGATTTTGAAATTCATCTTGAAGGGGCCTCTTGGGGAAAGGAATCCCAAGAATGATAAGAAACCATACCTTATTGACGAATTAACCACGAAAATCTGAGTTGAAACGTTGGAGAGTTGGTCTTCTTCTTGAAGCTCCAATCTTCTTCAGTGGAGTTCTTTAGGAGAGAGAAAGAGTAGAGAGAAGGAGGAACTTTAGGTTTAGATCTTTGGGGTTTTGTGTTTGAGTGATAAAAGTGAGGTAAATTGACTTAAAAATCATTATATACATGTCCCCTAAAATACCCTAAATACCCCTCACTTAGTTGGACTCTTTAATGAAGTAAAAATTGATTTCTGAATTTCTGCATTTTCATCGCGAAACAAGTCTGTGACGCGGAGCTGTTCCCTGAAGATATTTGGAATTAAATTTCATGACACTAGAGTCCACGACACGACCGCGTCGAGTACAAATATTTTTCTCCTTGGGGGAGCTAGTCCGCGATGCGGAGCTATTCCCACCAAGTGCAATTTGCAAGCTGCCTTGGCAGCTTGCTTTGCCAAGGTTGGGGTCCTTCTTGGGGTCCCTTAGGGTGGCCCTGGGGCATCGTATTCGAACGTTTTGACCCTATAAACATATATTTACCTGATTTAAACCTTTTTACAAGATTATACCATCATACGACACTCCTAAACCTGCCCAAAACTTAAGGACACACTAGAACACATTCTTTTCTAGTTTCCAGACGTCGTGGTCGTTTCTTGACGTTTAGACTTTTACTATTCCAAACTAAGTCAATTGCATTAATTTAGGTTAGAAACATCATTTTAACTATTTTTAAGTCATTATTGACAAGGTGAGGCTCTAACTTAAGTCATAGAATTTCCGAGGTGTTACAATATCCCCCCCTTAGGAACATTCATCCTCGAATGTTACTTGGACTTTTTTCTAGGGAGACAATGACTCAAACTAGCGGCACAACAACCAGGCACATCAACAATATCATATCATCATATCATATAGGAATTTAATCCGCAACATCACTATGCTCAAAACTCTTTACTTCACATAGTATAGGAGGAACTACCTTCTCCATATCCAATGAGTATCAACATATATATTAAGCAATCAACAAGACATTTCTTTAACAAGACAACGTCAAGCATGCTCATTACAACTCTCATGAAGACAACATCACACAACATATATGAGTGCAATTTCAACCATGAGAAACAAAATTCATGAAAACTCGAAATACAACTTAAGCATGAATTTTCATAAAACTATGCACATACAAGGAAATCATGTCATAATCATCAACACACATGATTTTCAATTTATACCTAATTAAGAGTGACTACTAACCTCAACTTTGGCTAGGAGTAGGAGGAAAAATATGAGGGTAGCGGGACTTCATGTCGGCCTCGGCCTCCCATGTTGCACCCTCAACTAGGTGGTTTCTCCATAGGACTTTTACGGAGGCCACCTCTTTATTCCTCAACTTCTTAACTTGACGATCTAAGATTTCGACCAAAACCTCTTCATAAGAAAGGTTCTCATTTACCCCTAAACCTTCTAGTGGGAGAATGGACACCGGGTCACCAATACACTTCTTTAACATAGAAATATGGAACACCGGGTGAACCGGGGCCAATTCGATGGGAAATTTCAACTCATAAGCAACCTTTCCGACACGCTTCAAGATCTCATAAGGCCCAACATACCGGGGGCTAAGCTTCCCCTTCTTACCAAACCTCATCACCCCTTTCATGGGTGAGATCTTCAAGTAGACCCAATCACCTACTTCAAATTCAAGATCCCTCTTTCCATTATCGGCATAAGACTTTTGCCGACAATGAGCCATTTTCAACCTTTCCCTTATAAGTCAAACTTTTTCCGTAGCCTCATAGACTACCTCGGGACCAAGAAGAGCAAATTCACCTACTTCAAACCACCCAACCGGAGATCGACACCTTCTACCATAAAGTGCTTCAAAGGGTACCATAACAATACTCGAGTGGTAGCTATTGTTGTAGGAAAATTCTATCAAAGGTAGGTGGTCATCCTAATTACCTTTGAAGTCAATGACACACGCCCTCAACATGTCCTCTAGGGTTTGGATGGTGCGTTCCGCTTGACCATCCGTTTGAGGGTGAAATGCGGTACTAAGTTTCACTTGAGTACCAAGCCCACTTTAGAAAGACCTCCAAAAATGGGAAGTAAATTGGGCACCTCTATCCGAAATAATCGACAACGGGGCCCCATGCAATTTCACAATCTCCTTAATGTACAACTTAGCATAATCTTCCGCCAAATAAGAAACCTTGACGGGAAGGAAATGGGCTGATTTAGTCAATCTATCCATAATGACCCAAATGGAGTCATGTTGCCTACGGGTTTGAGGTAAGCCTACCACGAAGTCCATATTGACCTCTTCCCACTTCCAAGTGGGGGTATCAATATCTTGAGTTAGACCTCCCGGTCCTTGGTGCTCGGTTTTGACTTGTTGGCAATTTGAGCACCTAGCCACAAAATTTTCTCTGTCTCTTTTCATTCCGTTCCACCAATAAATCTCACGTAAGTCACGATACATTTTGGTGGCTCCCGGATGGATGGAGTATCGGGACCAATGGGCCTCCTCTAAGATTGTCTCTCTTAGGCCATCCACATCCGGCACACATAATCTCCCTTGGTGCCTAAGCACCCCATCTTCTCCTTGAGAGAAAGTTTCTATTGCTTTGTTGAGAACCGACTCTTTTAGTTCCATCAAAATAGGGTCAAGATGTTGCTTAGCTTTCACATTAACAACAACTGATGACTCAAAATTATAACGGACCATAACACCTCCTTTTGGGGAATCTTCAAGTCAAACACCCAACTGGGCTAGCCTATGTACATCACGGGCTAACACCTTTTTCTCTTCTTCCACATGTGACACACTACCCATAGATACACGACTCAAAGCATCCGCAAAACCATTTGCTTTTCCGGGGTGGTAAAGGACACTCATACCATAATCTTTTAAGAGTTCCAACCACCTCCTTTGTCCGAGATTCAATTCTTTTTGGCTAAAAACATATTGAAGACTCTTGTGATCGGTAAACACATCCACATGTACCCCATAGAGATAGTGTCGCCAAATCTTTAAAGTAAAGACTACGACCGCTAGCTCAAGGTCATGATTTGGATAATTCTTCTCATGCACCTTGAGTTGTCTCGAGGCATAACCTATAACCTTACCATGCTGCATGAGGACACAACCCAAAGCCACTCGGGAAGCGTCACAATATACTACAAACCCTTGGGTTCCCTTTGGTAAGTCAAAACCGGACCGGAGGTGATCTTATCTTTCAACAATTGGAAGCTCTTTTCACAAGATTCCGACCATTCGAACTTGGACTTGTTTTGAGTTAAGGCCGTTAATGGAGATGCAATAGATGAAAATCCCTCAACAAACCTCCGGTAGTAACCGGCCAAACCCAAAAAGCTTCGGATGTCGGAAGGACTCAAAAGTCTATGCCAACTTTTGACCGCATCGGTTTTCTTTGGATCAACTTCTATACCCTCACAAGAAACAATGTGACCAAGGAAAGCAACCGATCTTAGCCAAAACTCGCACTTGCTAAACTTAGCATAGATTTGGTGATCTTTGAGGACTTGCAATACTATCCTCAAATGATTCATGTGATCATCCTCACTTTTAGAGTATATCAAGATGTCATCAATAAAGACAATAACAAATGAGTCTAGATAATTTCTAAACACACGATTCATAAGGTCCATGAAAGCCACCGAGGCATTTGTAAGACCAAAGGACATCACTAAGAACTCAAAATGACCATATCTTGTTCAGAAGGCTATTTTTGGAACATCAACACCTCTCACCCTAAGTTGGTGATAACCCAACCTCAAATCAATTTTTGAAAAGTAACTCTCTCCTTGAAGTTGATCAAATAAGTCATCAATCCTAGGGAGTGGATACTTGTTCTTAATGGTCACCTTATTTAATTATCGGTAATCAATAAACATACGAAGAGATCTATCCTTCTTCTTCACAAATAACACCGGTTCACCCCAAGGAGATATACTAGGTTGGATGAAACCCTTATCTAACAAATCTTTGAGTTGAGCTTTTAATTCCTTCAACTCCACCGGGGCCATCCGGCAAGGAGGGATTGAAATGGGTTGTGTATCCAGCAATAAATCTATGCCGAAATCTATTTCTCGTTCGGGAGGAATTTCGGGTAAGTCATTGGGAAAGACTTCTGGAAAATCCTTCACTACGGGGATCGACTCCAAAGGAGGAATCTCGGATTCAAGATCCTCGACCCTGACAATCCTGATACAGACAACACTTAGAAATCAACTTACAAGATTTTAGACATGAAATGATCCTTCCCCTAGGAACGAAATTTCCTCCCTTCCATTCTAAAATGGGTTCATTAGGAAATTGAAACTTCACAATTCGGGTCCTACAATCTATGGACTCAAAACAAGCATGAAGCCAATCCATCCCCAATATAACATCAAAGTCTAACATATCAAGTTCCACCAAATCAACCAAAGTGACTCTATTGGGCAAAGATATGGGACAACCCCTATAAACTCTTTTAGCAACTATGGAATCACCCACCGGGGTAGAAACCGAAATGGGTTTATCTAAGACATCGTGAAACATATCAAACTTCATAGCCACTAAAGGGGTTACAAAAGACAAAGTGGCACCGGGATCCAATAATGCATAAACATTAACTGAAAATACTTGTAACATACCGGTCACAACATCCGGAGAGCTCTCTTGATCACATTGGGATCAGAGAGCATAGAAACAATTCTTCTTAGGAGCATCGGGATTTGGGCCACTTGATTGTGCTTGAGCATTTTCCCTTCCTTAAGCCTTTAGCATAGGGCAGTCCATCCTCATGTGGCTACTCTTACCACAACCATAGCAATTACCCGTGCCAACTAGGCACTTGCCTTCATGTTTTCGACCACACTTTGTGCAAATAGGCTTCTGAACATAAGGACCACCACCTCTTGCTTCTTGAGGCTTGGGAGTAGCCACTTTACCTTTGTTGACCCTTGGAGTGTTAGGAGGACCTTGGTTGGAAAACCTCTTTTTGAACTTTGTCTTATCTTGGATTTCAAACCTAACCTTAGAAGAATTTCCATCATTGGCCCTTGACCTCTTCATTTCTCTACCAACTTGCTTAAGCTTTTGCTCCTCAATTTGTTCGGCATGAACCATAAGATGAGAAATGTCCATGCTTGGGATTAGCATAGCCGACCTACATTCATTCACCACAAGATCGGATACCCCCATAACAAATTTGTTCATTGTAGCTCTAGAGTCCGACACCAAAGTAAGAGCATGCTTGGACAATTGAGTGAACTTGAGGCCATACTCCTTCACACTCATACCCCTTTGACGGAGGTTGATGAATTCTTGCATTTTTCTCTCCCTTAGTTCCAAAGGTAAAAACCTATGAAGAATAGTCGTCTTGAATGTAACCCAACTTATCGGACCCTCTCTAATAGGTCTCCCCTCCTTCCATTGTTCATACCACACTTGTGCCACATCTTTGAGTTGATAGGCGGCTAACTCCGCCTTTTCTTGAGAAGGAACACCCATAGCCTCTAGAACCTTAAACACTTCATCAATGAATCCTTCTGGATCTTCTTCCACTTTGGAGCCAAAAAAAGTAAGGGGATTCATCCTTGTGAAATCCCTTATCCTAGAAGCGATAGTGCTAGCATTGGGGTTCACTTGCACCCTAGCATCCCTAGCAACTTGAGTGGCCAACACTTGAGTCAAATTATGAATAGTCGACCTTATCTCAACATTAGACATAGCCCCTTCTTTAATAGGAACTTGACGGGGAACCGCTTCATTCACATTCTCCTCACCGACCCTCCTTGCATTGTTCCTTTTTGTATTCATTGCCTATAAGCACAAGAGAAGAATTAGAAGAAAAGGACTAAATAGAGTTCAGACTCTTAGGCAAGACTATGGAATAACAAAAGAGTGAAAGTTCCTAAGTATCTCGTAGCCTCTCATTCATAAGTGTGGCGCGCTTCACACCCATGAACAAGACTCTACTCGACTTGGTATCTTGTGACATAAATCCTACATTATTCCCAACCTTATGCTCTGATACCAAGTTTGTAATGACCCGAGAGCCCCCCCTAGACGTTACCGGCGTATTCGACCTCGAAGAGGTCTTATACAAACCCTTAGCATTCATCATAACATGCATCATAGAATAACATCACAGAAAATTTAAAACTTTTACTTTGGAAGTTTAACTTCACTTATTATATGAAAAACAAAATCTAACTTCGTCACAATGTACCATCTAGACATAGAAGTATCGAAAATGGGACTTAGCCCTTACATCAATAAGAAGTCTTAAAATAGGAAAGTACAACAATGTCTTTCAACATAAGCAAAGAACTAAACATAGAAGCTAGATCATAGGGTCTTGTCCACGGACTTGAGGACTCACCAACTTGGGGAAGCAAATCCAAGTGTCTTGAGAAGTAACCTTGAATCCTCAACGGCCCGAACTTAAATGTTTGGGGAAAAGGGAGAAAATATGGGTTAGTACAACACACGTACTAAGTATGGCTACTATCCATAAAAACCATTAAAACATGCATAAAAGGACATTTTATCAAAACATGCTTTTTACCAAGTAAATCCAATATGCACACAAAGTAAGCATCATAGTCCAATCCAACATAATATCATTCCAACATGTAGACAACCTAAGAAATACTAGTGCAATGCAAGAATAGAACCCCATAACCCTATCCAAAGCCAAGTATCACATTAAGCAACCTACTTCATGCATACATTCATAAGATCATATCTCATCATAACTTACCATATTCATAATGATCATACATATCATAGCTTCAACATAAATAAGTCATAATAATCATAATCATAAGAGAACACTACAACAACCATCTCTTAGGATCCCACAAGTGCAATGTCCAAGAGAAGTCCCATACCCTCTCTTACACTATGTAGAATCCCTTAAGAAAGCCCTAGTAAGAGTTCACACCTTTCATACCTTTATTTAATTTTACATTAGGGAAATATTGCAATAACCGACATAGACCATGAGAGCTACATGGAATCCGGTGTTCTACTCCCACACCGAAAAGGGAGGGTTAACACTTGCCTAAGGTGTAACCATTCGTACATAGCTATCTAGGTGGATCCACTAAGCTAGAGTCCTATGTGGGCACATAGTTAAGGGTCAACGAGATTGCTTCTAGAAACCCTAACTTACTAAACGTAGGGGTTTCCATCTCATTAGTCAACACATACCGTGGGTAATCCAGACTTGCTAAATTTGAGGAAACCCATGTGGGGAGCCAGACTTACTAAACGTGAGACCCCCATCTCATTTACATGCCCTTTCGGTGCTAAGCATCTAATTCCCTTTTGTAATTATAATTAGTCATCCCATAAGTTCACATTAGCCTTTACTAGAATCTTATGTAGACATCTTACCATAATTGCTCATATGTGAACGTTCATAAGTGAGTAACAATCCTTTCACTTTAGAAACACTTAGCAAGTGAGTAAACCTTTCACTTTACATTACACTATAATCATGAGGACTACCTTTCAATCATATAGCAATCATACCATAACATACATACATACTTCATAGCTAATTTAAGTTTAGAGGGTTAAGGATGAGGAAACTATGTAATCAACACCATAGCAACACATTAGGTATAGCATCATGACAATCTAAGTAATTCACCTTTCATACTTGAGTTCAAAGAAGAACCAACCTTCCTACCTTCTAGCCCTTCTTGGGACATCCATACTTCGATTACCAAAAAATTCATAACCAATACATAATACAAGGTAATTCACGAAGTAATAACATAATCAACATCAATATAAGCAATTGAGATATTCCCTTCATAGCCTTCAAGGCTTCATTCAAAGACTCAACCCTAATTTCATAGAAATTATACATAACCTAGGGTATAATCATCATACAAACATGAATCACATAACATCACATTCAATTCATAGCCTTCAATCAATATCCAACACAAACTAGGGTTAGAATTACGAAAAGAAGGGGAAACATGGGTCTCATGGGGAATTCTTCAAGAAACCACCAATACAACATAAATTCATCCATAATTGTTCATATAACATCAATCAAAGTCAGTTTTTAACATCAATTTCACTTTAGAAAGAAGACCCACATATTTTGGATTGAAACCTTGTAATTGGAGATTTTGAAATTCATCTTGAAGGGGCCTCTTGGGGAAAGGAATCCCAAGAGTGATAAGCAACCATACCTTATTGACGAATTAACCACGAAAATCCGAGTTGAAACCTTGGAGAGTTGGTCTTCTTCTTGAAGCTCCAATCTTCTTTAGTAGAGTTTTTTAGGAGAGAGAGTAGAGAGAAGGAGGAACTTTAGGGTTAGATCTTTGGGGTTTTGTGTTTGAGTGATTAAAGTGAGGTAAATTGACTTAAAAATCATTATATACACGTCCCCTAAAGTACCCTAAATACCCTCACTTAGTGGACTCTTTAATGAAGTAAAAATCGATTTCTGAATTTCTGCATTTTCATCACGGAACAAATCCGCGACGCGGAACAAGTTCGTGACGCGGAGCTGTTCCCTGAAGATATCTGGAATTAAATTTCAAGACAGTATAGTCCGCGACATGACCGTGTCGCGAACAATCTTTTTTCTCCTTGGGGGTGCTAGTCCGCGACACAGAGCTATTCCCACCAAGTGCAATTTGCAAGCTGCTGCCTTGGCAGCTTGCTTGGCCAAGGTTGGGGTGCTCCTCGGGGTCCCTTAGTGTGGCCTCAGGACGTCGTATTCGAATTTTTTGACCCTATAAATGTTTATTTACCTGATTTAAACCTTTTTACAAGATTATACCATCATATGACACTGCCAAACCTGCCCAAAACCTAAGGACACACTAGAACACATTCTTCTCTAGTTTTCGGATGTCGTGGTCGTTTCTTGACGTTTAGACTTTTACTCTTCCAAACCAAGTCAATTGCATTAATTTAGGTTTAGAAACATCATTTTAACTATTTTTAAGTCATTATTTACAAGGTGAGGCTGTAACTTAAGTCATAGATTTTATGGGGTGTTACAATAGTTTAAAACTCTTAGTACACAATTAAACATTGCATGAGTAGATTGAACCTCGTGTGCATTCATGTTGAGTCTCAAGTAGCACTATTTGCAAACATCCCCGTTGGCCTGATTGATATGGTGTTTTACTTGAGGACAAGCAAAAGTTTATGTTGGGGGTGTTGATGAGTCGGGGATTTTGACTCATTTAGGTCTTAGTATTCAATGATTTAGTGTCCTCAATACCTATTTTATGCTCATAAAAGATGTTAAAATGTTGATATGCAATAATGAATGTTAAAGACTAAGGCAAGGACATTACAAGGCAAATAGGAGCGAAAAATCTGAAAAAAGTTGAAGGAAAGAAAAGCTGGTACACGCCAAAGACACTCGGCGAGCAGACAAGCTATTCGGCGACACTCCGAAGAGATCGACGATAACGATCTGGCTCGCCAAAAGTTAGAGAAAGATTTGATGAAAAAGCCACACCAAAAAGGCGAGAAGAGGAGCAACTCGATGCATCTCTGAACTAGTCGTCAAACCCGACTTACTTCATTGAGTTGACTGCGTGCTAAAATTCTGGAAACGTATAAATGCAATTTTTAAAAGAAGAAAAGGTGTTCACACATTGTTTACTTATAGGTTTCCAAGTTTTTACATTCTAGAACATTGTATTTATATTTTTGAGTAAAGATTTAGATATTGTGAGATTTTTAGCATAAAATTCAGCATTTCGGAATTCCAGATCGTTAGCAAATCAGATGGAAAACTTCGTTGTTGTTGACATCCCTTTGAGAGAGCGCAATGTTGTGGTGATTGAAAAATTAATAATTAATCAATTTAAAAAAAGAGTTAAAAGAATTTTAAAAGGGGTAAAAGGAAGTCACCGCCTATTTTTAGAAAAAATAGGAAACCAATTAATTAATTAACTTAGGAAAATGTCAACGAAACCAATAGATTCTAGGTAAGGGGTTCAAGTTATTCCGAAGGGAAGGTGTTAGGGATCCTTTGAAATTCACAACTGTGGGTTCCGACTGAATTCATTTTTTCAAATTGAGGAAGAGATAAAAACAAATATACAAGTATAATAAACATGTGATATACACAAACAATAGAATAAAACAATAATGTAAGAAACGACCTAAGGTTTGCCTAACATCGATATATACAAGATAATGAATAATGAATAAAGAATATATCGAGCTTCATTTGAATATCTACAATGGGAAGCAACTCCGTGTACCTGTAAAGACACTCAGTCAAAGTGTTAGTAATGAATAAATATGAATAAATCAAACAATAACTTAAAAATAAAAACCCATCTTATTAACATGGGAGGCCTTGGAAATCGATGGTAATTTCTTCATCGACCATTTTTAAGATACAAAAATATGAACTTAAACTAAATTTCCGTCTTTTAACATTGGGGAGGCCTCAAAAATCTATGCAGAATTTTTTTCATTGGCCAATTTAACTATAACGTATTCGATAATATCCCAATAAAATAAAATAGTCCAAAACAACATTACTTTAACAATTACCAAAATGAGTAAATTACAGGAAAATATTATTAAATACTGAGTCAAACAAAGCAATTAAGACTAGCGCAGTAATAAAAATAAATAAAATATATATGTAAAAGAAAATGAAACAAATAAATATTAATAACAATCAAAACCTAACAATATAAAATAATAAGAAAGGAGATCAATCAACTTTATCCTAAACACAAATGCCAAAATAGTGAGAGAAAATCATTTATGCATAAGTATTAATTCACAATACAATAAATAATGATTAAAAAAATAACAAACAATACTCAAAATACAGCAAATCTGCAGGAAACACAAATAATGAAATATGAGTAATGTAACAAGAGAACTAAACAAGGAAACAAATTCAAATTACAATGGAAAAACTAACAATAACAAAGAAAATAAAAACTAATGGAAACAAACACAAACACCATAAATTCATAACCATCTTAAACAAAACATAATTTATAAGGAAACAAAGACACAAATATTAATAAAACAAAGTAAAATCAACGAGATGCAACCTAATAATGTGAAAATAATAACAATTAATATCAAAACAAGAACAAAATAGTGATGAAATACGGGTTACCGAAGTATTATTTTCTGGTAAGATTTGGAAGCTTTCAGGCGTAGTCTTATTTAAGTCTCTCGGTGCAAGATCTAGTGGTTTGTGGTTATTCCGTTGGTGGATTTGAAGCTTGTTGGTACCAGTGATAGAGCTCGTGGGTCGTTGGTTGAGAGGGGAAGAGGACTGGTTGGCCGGAGAAAAATGGGAAAAACTAAAGGAGTTGTTGGGCGATTTTTAATGTAGTTTGTGGTTTGGGGTTGTCTGTTGTTGCTGATAGCAACAAGAAGGAGAAGGTACAATGATTGGGGTTTTGTTTGGATTTTGGGTGGAATTTTGGCTTTGTTTCGGAGTTGTGTAAGCTTATTTCGGCGGTAAGCTTCGCCAGAGAAGACAAGGGAGACGCTGGTGTGTTTTGGCTGGTTGTTACTCGATTTGTTTGGACAGTGAAAGATCGGGAAAAGGGGGAGCAACGGTGTGTCTTTGTTTGCTGGAGAAAATGGGAGAAAACAAACGGGGGTTTTTGGTGGTAGACTCTCCAGACTTGGTTGGATCTCCGGCAAGTATAAACAATAAAGAATTTCTTAAACGCTAAAAAATATGAAAATTACCCATAGAATCTTATCCACCACCCCTTGATGAACAAGCTATTCTTTAAATAGGAAACTGAAAACCACCAATAGTACAATACCACTATCTTAAAATCGTGGGCTAAAACCACCGGTTAATAAAATATCTGTGTATGAAATATTATCCATATAAGAATGAATTTCTTGACCGTGCAAAATATCAAAAATAAATAATAACAAATGTAATAGATAAAATGAATATGAAAAAAAGTAATAACGTAACCAATGACATGTAAAAAATGCGATTTAATAGAAATAATGATTTTATAAAAATGAACAAATATTTGAACGTATTCAACCGATTGTTAAAAAATAATATAAACAGAATTAATTCGATAAAAATCTTAATACTTTGAGAATAAGGATAATTATCGATAAATTGCATTAAAAAATGGCAAAATATGTATTTTGAACTATTTAAAAAAGAAAATACTTAAAATGTATTAACTTTAGAAATACCAGATCAAAATTTGGTGTCAACAACTTGCCTCTTTGTTTGATTAGGATCGATGAAAGAGATTTTGAACAATACTCTCCATTAATGGGCTGAAAATAACAAAATAAAGGCAAAGATTGATGATAAACTGAACAACATTTACATACCTAATTCGATGTTACTTTCAAAATTGCACAATGAAGGTACTGTACCTCTTTGAAAGGAGGATGATGTGAATAACGTGTCATTTTGAACGAGGTGACGACTTAACTTGTCTTTTGAAAGTCAAACGACCCCATTTGAACTTAACGTGTCACTTGAAGGGAGATGACGACCCAACCTGTCTCTTGAAAGGCAGACGACCCAATTTGAATATAACATGTCACTTTGAACGAGGTGACAACCCAACGTGTCTCTTTGAAAGGAGGACGAACCAATTTGAATATAACATGTCACTTTGAATGAGGTGACAACCCAACGTGTCTCTTTGATAAACGGACGACTCAACTTGAACTTAATGTGTCACTTGAAGGGAGATGACGACCCAACCTGTCTCTTGAAAAGCAGACGAGAACATAACATGTCATTTTGAACGAGGTGACAACCCAACTTATCTCTTTGAAAGGCGGATGACCCAATTTGAATTTAACATGTCACTTTTAATGAGGTGACAACCCAATGTGTCTCTTTGGAAGGCGGACGATCCAACTTGAATATAAAATGTCACTTTGAACGAGGTGACAACCCAATGTGTCTCTTTGAAAGGCGGATGACCCAACTTGAACTTAACGTGCCATTTGAAGGAGATGGCAACCCAATCTTGAACTTAAAGTGTCACTTGAAGGGATGTGACAACCCAACGCGTCGATTGAAAGGCAGACGACCTAATTTGAATTTAACTTGTCACTTTGAACGAAGTGACAACCCAACATGTCTCTTTGAAAGGTGGACGACCCAACTTGAACTTAACGTGCCATTTGAAGGGAGATGAAAATCCAATCTTGAACTTAATATGAATGGTGTATCACAACATCTGCAATAACAATGTTAGTACTAAATATAGCTTAAATGCAACATAAATTATGCAAACATGGCTTCATATAGATAAGGTATTAACCAATGCAACAATTCAAACTTAATAACATCATGAATAAAAAAAAATCAATTTGAAATGGAATAACAAAATAAAAAGTGTCATATTGAACGACATGACAACCCAATTTTAAAAATAATCATTTTATTTGAGATAACAAATTAAATTTTTTAAAATGTCATTTTGAAAGGTATGATGACCTAAATTTAAAAATATGTCATTTTAAAGTGTATGACTACCCAAATTTAAGAAAATATCGTTTTGAAGGGTATGCCGACCCAAATTTTAAAAATGCCATTTTGAAGGGTATGACGATCCAAAAATACAATTTTAACTATGAAACGGTCCACAAAGTTACTTTGGACAAGTATCAACAATGAAACGGTCCACAAAGTTGGTTTGGACAAATATCGACACTGAAGCGGTCCACAAAGTTGGTATGGACAAATATCAACAATGAAACGGTCCACAAAGTTGGTATGGACAAATATTGAAAAGTGGGTTTCAACCCATTTTTATTTTATGAACAATGAAACATATTTTAACTTGGTTAGCGCCAACAATATTATTGTACAAACCTTTCTCACAATTCTTTCTCTTTCAAGTGAGATTGACTTCGAGGTAATTCTTACGAATTCAAGTGGTACCTCAAATGTACTCAAGTAACGACAAGATTTGTCCATCTTAGTACAAACAAAGGTTTTGAACTAGACCTAAAATCATGTTTCAAGTGACCTCACTACAAAGAAAGTTTCAATTTGCACACATTTAAAGTATTTTGATTTGGGAACATTTGAAAAAGCACACTCGCACTCAGAAAAAATGTTCACACATGCAATTGTGATACCATAGGCTTGACCTTCATGTAAATCTCCACTAATGGGAGAACATTTGAACTGAAATCATGTAGGGCTTGTTAATGGCTTGTAATGTAGGCTTAGGGATGGGTAGGATAGTCATTTGGGATAAAAGTGTCTTAATCCTTTCTTGAGCATTGCACTGAATTTGTGTTTTCAACATTTGCTACGCTTTTAGCGTTTGATCCTCTTTGTTGTCCCTTCTCTTTTGTATTTTTTGACTTCTTGTGGAGCTTTGCTTGTCTAAGATTTTCCCCTTTCTCTTCATCTTGTAAAGTTTCTCCTGATTGTTTGGAGTGTTTGTTGTTCTTTTGTTAAAATTTTGCTTGTTTGAACTTGTGGGGAATTTTCAACTCTTGTTTCTTTCTTTTGAAGTCATTTTTGTATTCTTGACTTTCATGGACTTTGGTAACTTTTGTCTTTGACAAATTTAAACTTTGAATCTTCTTTTGTAACTTGCACGTCTTTGGTGCGCTCAAGAAAGTAAGGCAAAAGAGGGTTAGTACGTATAAGCACTCAGAAAGGGTATAGGCTAAAATGTGGTTGTCCAAAGAAAAGACTCAAGGCTCAAAGTGGGACGTATTAAGGATTATTGTCATTTGGTAGGCTTTGATAGGCACAAACGGGTCAAAGAAAGCCTACAATCATTTTTCAAATCAAACGTTACTCAAGATTTTGCCTCATCTACATTCAGGCCAAGTTCTAGATCAACAACACAACACCATTGAATTTAATTCAAAACTCACCACACAAGGCCAATGAAATAATGAATCTGGTTTTGTTCTAATCTTGAATGTATGCAAGAAAATATTTTCAACTGTAACAAAAGTTTTAATGAGAGGTACCAAAAGAATCTATGGTTTAACTAGAAGTCAATCTTCTCTATTGTATAAATTATTTTTCACATGCACACTTGAATTGTGTTGGCACCAACCAAGAAAAGAATGATTTCAAAATATAAACATTTTGAAAGAATAAAAAATATGAAAAATCTTAGAGAATAAAGAATACCGAACCCTAGAAGGGCTGCCTATGTATCACATTAATGAGAATCAGGTTTGCGTAGTTCGTTCAGATATGGCATAAAACATTTTTGAGTAATAATTGAATTTTTTGAAAAAATGATTCAAATGAAAAACCAAGGAGTCACATTGAAGGGCGGACAACCCACATTTAACAACAAATCTTTAATTATTATTTAAAGAAAAGGTAACAAAAATAAAAAAATAACGAGTCACATTGAAAGGCGGACCACCCAAATTTAACAAAAAATGTTTTTTATTATTTGAAGAAAAAGTAACAAAAAGGAAAGATGAATGAGTCACATTGAAGGGCGGACCACCCAAACTTTAAAAATGTCAAACAAAACAATGGAATGTAAGATAAATAAAATCAAAGATATACAATGAATATAACATCACATACAAAAAATTAATGAAGACGTACAAACCAACTTGGAGCGATGCTACCATAAATATGGTGTTCGAGTACAACCTTGGTGAAATTTTTGAGGGCATTCCTTAAATTTTTTTCCCCTATTTCAGCTTTAGCAACCTCCAGTATTCAATCTTGTAACAACTATCTCCTCTGTAAATTTTTTGGAGACCTCCTAAAAAAATTTGCCCCAGTTTCTGCTTTGAAATAATGAAAAACTTACGGGGAACATGACCGAGCCCTTATGGCGCCTACGTATCCCGTTGAAGCAGGAATCAGGTCAAACGTAGTTCCAACCAAATTGTGACTTAAATGAAGATTGGAAAGAGATTATGAATATTCTAAAACTAGGTGACCAAGAGTGGCTTTTGAAAGATCGAGAAACCAAGCGGACAACTTAGGATGAAACTCACGACAACCAATGGACGCATGACAAGCCAACAAATAGTCGATTATTCCGGAAAAGAATTGAGTATAAAAAAGTCCGACTGCGTTTACGCAAAACCGTTCCTTAATATACTATATGCATGTCGGAAAATTCCATGAATGCAATTACAATGTACATACAATTAAACAAATAATGAATAAACCACAAGTGAAATATACAAATAATCAACGAAATATACAAGATACAAAATATAACACAATAAAAGAAAAACCTTCTAAATTTGAAAAAATGAACTCATAATGATTAGAACCTCTTCTCCCCAGCAGAGTCATCATTCTGTTGACATCCCTTTCGCGGTGACTCAAAAGTTAATTAATAATCAATTTAAAAAAAGAGTTAAAAGAATTTTAAAGGGGTAAAATGGGTAAAAGGGAGTTGCCACCTAATTTTAGAAAAACTAGAAAACCAGTTAATTAAATAACTTAAAATAATGTCTACGAAACCAATAGATTCTAGGTAAGAGGTTCAAGTTAATCCGAAGGAAAGGTGTTAGGCATCCTTCGAAATTCACAACTGTGGGTCCCATTTGAATTCATTTTTCAAATTGAGGAGGACATAAAAATAAATATACAAGTTTAATAAACATGTGATATACACAAGTAATTAAATAAAATAATAATGTAAGAAACGGCCTAAGGTTTGCCTAACATCGATATGTACAAGATAATGAATAAAGAATATAATTCGAACTTCATTCGAATATCTTCAATGGAAAGCAACTCCGTGTACCTGTAAAGACACTTAGTAAAAGTGTTAGTAATGAATAAATCAAATAATAACTTAAAAATAAAAACCCGTCTTATTAACATGGAGGGCCTTGGAAATCGACGGTAATTTCTTCATCGGCCAATTTTAACATATAAAAATATTAACTTAAACTAAATTTCTATCTTTTAACATTGGAGAGGCCTCAAAAATCGAGGGAGAGATTTTTTTATTGGCCAATTTAACTTATAACGTATTCGATAATATCCCAACAAAATAAAATAGTCCAAAACAACATAACTTTAACAATGACCAAAATGAGTAAATTATCGAAAAATATTAAACAATACTGACTCAAACAAAGCAATTAAGACTAGCGCAGTAATAAAAATAAATAAAATATATAGGTAAAAGAAGATGAAGCAAAGAAATATTAATAACAATCAAAACCTAACAGTATAAAATAATAAGAAAGGAGATCAGTCTACTTTATCATAAACACTAAAGCCAAAATAGTGAGAGAAAATCATTTATGCATAAGTATTAATTCACAATACAATAAATAATGATAAAAAAATAACAAACAATACTCAAAATACATCAAATCTGCAGGAAACACATATAAGGAAATATGAGTAATGTAACAAAATAACTAAACAAGGAAACAGATTCAAATTACCATGGAAAAACTAACGATAACAATGAAAATAAAATTTAATGGAAACAAATATAAACCCCATAAATCCATAACCATCTTAAACAAAACATAATTTATAAGGAAACAAACATACAAATATTAATAAAATAAAGTAAAATCAAAGAGAAGCAACCCAATAATGTGAAAATAACAACAATTAGTATAAAAAAAATAACAAAACAATGATGAAATATGGGTTACCGAAGTATTATTTTCTGGTAAGATTTGGAACCTTTTAGGCGTAGTCTGGTTGAAGTCTCTCGGCACAAGATCTGGTGGTTTGTGGTTATTCCATTGATGGATTTGAAGCTTGTTGGTAGCATCGATAGAGCTCGTGGGTCGCTCGTTGTAGTTCACTTGACAAAACGAATAAAAAACGTAAAGAGGAGAGGAGAAGACAACTGGTTAACCGAAGAAAAATGGGAAAAACAAAAGGGATTTTTGGGTGGTTTTTAATGGAGTTTGTTGTCTGGGGTTGTTTGTTGCTGATAGAAGCAAGAAGGAGAAGGTAAAATGGTTGGGGTTTTGTTTGGAGTTTGGGTGGAGTTTTGGCTTTGGTTCGGAGTTGTGTAAGCTTACTCCGACGATAAGCTTCGCCGGACAAGATGAGGGAGACGTTGGTGTGTTGTGGCTGGTTGTTACTCGGTTTGTTTGGACAGTGAAGGATCGGGGAAAAGGGGGAGCAATGGTGGTCTTTGTTTGCTTGAGAAGTTGGGAGAAAACAAACGGGGTTTTTTGGTGGTGGACTCGCCGGCTTCCGGCGTAACTCCGACGACTTGCCGGAAAAATAATGAACAATAAAGAAAAATTTTAAACACTAAAAAATCTGAAAATTACCCCTAGAATCTTATCCACCCCCCCCCCCCTTAACTTAATAAACAAGCTATTCTTTAAATTGAAATTGAAAACCACCAATAGTACAATACCACTATCTTAAAACCGTGGGCCAAAACTACCGGTTAATAAAATATTTGTGTATGAAATATTATCCATAACAGAATGAATTTTTGGACTGTGCAAAATATCAAAAATGAATAATAACAAATGTAATAGATAAAATGAATCTGAAAAAAATAATGAACGTAACCAATGACATGTAAAATGTGCAATTTAACATAAATAATGATTTTATAAAAAATGAACAAATATTTGAACGTATTCAACCGACTATGACAAAATAATATAAACAAAATTAATTCAATAAAAATCCTATTACTTTGAGAATAAGGATAATTATCAACAAATTGCATTAAAAAATGGCAAAATATATATTTTGAACTAATTAACAAATAAAATACTTAAAAAATATTAACTTTTGAAATATCAGACCAAAATTTGGTGTCAACAGTTGGTAATGATTTCTTGTTTTTTCTCTATGCTTGGCTAAAGCCACTTTCCTTGGGGGTGTGATTATGTAGTTGAATGCATTAATTAGCTAATGGGTGTTTTTAGTTACTGATTTTATTGTTGCTTTGAAGTGGGTTCAATCAATTGTTCATGCTTTAATTGAGAAATTGTAGTTGCAAATGCAATTCTAGCTTAGTTCTCTATTCTTGCTTGAGAAAGATGTATTAGAGTCGGATTATTGATTGATAGTTGTATTGATCGCATCTTTAAGAATCTAGCTTGAGAAAGTGGGTTTGATTGAGACTTTACAAATCCACCCTGAAAGAGTGGATTAATTAAGGATTTGGGTTGTTTGGTTGTGTTTCGCTCGTTGAGGTTCAAAAGAATCACTTGAAACACAGTAGTTGATTGAGAAATGACTATTTCTCTCAAAACCTAGCCTACCCACTGATATTAAACACCTATAAGTAACCAGTAATCACCCATTACGCGAAATTAACATTCAACTTATCACACTCCTAAGGTCCAATCTCTATTTGTTTATTACCCGTGTTAGCTTTGTAATTTTGTTACCTAAATCCCCCATTTGATATTAATTGTTTAAACCTTGTGATTTACTTTAATATTGCGAAACCTTTACTTCTACAAACGATCAGGACATAATTTTACTTCTTAATCGAATTCTCTATTGTATCACTCCCTGTGAGATCAACCCGAACTCTTAGTTAGGTTTATACTTGTTAGTGACCGCCTACTTAGAATTGGATGAAGTGTAGTTGAACCTTATCAGGCCACATAAGGAGTAACAAATGACAGGGTAGCACCCAGATCAAGTAAATCATAAACATCAAGATGAAAGACTTTGAATATACCAGTCACCACATACAGAGAACCCTCACGATCATGTCGAGTCTGAAGAGAATAAAATCTATTTTTCTTTGGAGAACTCAAACAAGAACCACTAGGTTGAACTTGCCTACTATCCTTTCCCTTCGTAGCAAGAAACGAGAAATCTCTCATCTTGCGACAATTCTTTCCACAATTAAAGGAACCGCCCATACCAACCAAATATTTTCCATCATGCTTCATACCACACCTTGAGAAAGCGGGAATAGAATATCTATTTCCATTACCTACTTGAGGCTTAGGGTTAGACACCCTCTTTTTTTTTTAACTTAGGAGTCATAGCATTAGAAGAACCTTGACAGGAAAACTTGTGCCGAAATTGTGAAGCCTATGTCCACCGGACCTAGAATGAGAGAAGTCACCATCATCGATCCTTACCATTTCCTTGACCCTTTCCTCCTCAATTTGTTGGGCATGTATCATCAAATGAGAGATATACATCTCTTTAATCAATATGGAGGTACAACACTCTTTGACAACCAAGTCGGAAACTCCCGACACAAACTAAGTCATCCTTGCCCTTGATTCGGCAACTATAGTCGGAGCATACTTAGCCAATTGAGTGAACTTCAAAGCACACTCCTTAACACTAGCATTCCCTTGACAAAGATTATTGAACTCAAGAACCTTTGCCTCCCTCATCTCAAGAGGAAAGAAAGATATCAAGAAAATCTCCTTTGAATTTCTCCCAATGAAGAGGACCCGCATCTATCCCCCTCTCACTTTTATATTGTTCAAACCAAACTTGAGCAACACCCTTGAGTTTATAAGCGGCCAAATTTTCCTTCTCTACCATAAACACTCCCACAATTCCCACTATCTTATACACCTCATCAATAAACTCTTGAGTATCTCAACCTTGGAACCAAAGAACAATGAAGGATTTATCCTAGTGAAGTCTCTTATCCTTGTTGAGGATGTACCCACATTTGGGTTCAATGGAGAAATGTTTTCTCTTTTATCTTGGGCCGTCAAAGTTTGAGCCAAAACTTGGAAAGCGGCTTAGAATTCGGCATGAGTCACTTGCTCAGCTAAAGGGTGAATCGAAACTTGAGAAACCCCCAACTCCACATTCTCACCCACATTCCTTCTCACATAAGCTCTTCGAGGGGCCAGATCCTGAATAACATTGAACTGGACTTCGGAGAATGATCTCTATAGAGATAGACTCCATGGCATGACTTTGGAGTAATTAAAGAAGTGAAGTTCCCTAATCGCTTTGTAGCCTCTTATTCATAAGTGTGGCACGCTTCACACTCATGAACAAAACTCTACGCAACGCGGATTGCGAGTCATCCTAGAGCCTTTTCTAAAATGTTGTGCTCTAATACCAAGGTTGTCACGTCCCAAAGTATACCCTAGACATGAAATGACGTATATGACCTCGAGAGGTCCTATAGAAACCCCTTTACAAGCATACAACATAATATAATAGAAAAAAGTAAAGAATTTCATATGAATAGGAAAGTTTGAGATAAAAGTAAAAATCTAACATAGTCTTCATAAGACATTCTAGTACATCAAAAGAACTGGTCGGGATGTAACCCTCACACCATGTACAAAGTCTGAAAACTAAAACATAGGAAAATGAAGTAAAGGCAACATGATCCTCGAAATATGAGGACTCACCAACTCTGCATACTTCAAGTTATCACCAACTAGCCAGAGGAAGTGTCTCACCCTATATTATTAAACAATATAGGCACAAATATACAATAGAACATGAAATGTACTAAGTATAAGGGATATGCATAAAATGTAAAACATGATCATAAGGGGACATAAAGGAAAACATGAAATACATGACCAAGCTAAACATCATAAGCCTTTAAAGAACATCATCAATCATGAACATGATCCGTGCATCTTAAAATTTCATTGAAACCTTCATATAAATATTTAGTGAAACATAGATAATTTTGTGGGATATTTACCATTAACCAACATAGACCACATGAGCTATAACGTGGAATCCAGTGTCTTACCCCCACTCCGAAAAGAGATGTCCTTGCTTGCCAAGGCAAAATGGTCTAGAATCATCTTTTGTATCAAATCTAAAGGCTAAGAAATATCTTGATCCAGTATTGGTTTACTTGAAGAAGTCGGTTTCTGAAAAAACCATTAAGGTTTTCTCCCAAGGGGGGAGATGGTGTCCTTCATTATCAAGGTCAATTGTGTGTTCCAAATATTGATTATTTGAGAGAACAAATTTTATCAGAAGCCCATAGTTCTCATTATTTTATTTACTCGGGAGCCACTAAGATGTACCGTAATTTTTGGGAGGTCTATTGGTGGAATGGGATAAAGAAGAATATTGTGAATTTGTGGCTAAGTGTCCTAATTGTCACTCAATGGCACAATGATTTGATTTGGATTATTGTGGATCATATGATAAAGTCGACTCATTTTATTTCCATCAAGGCTTCTTATTAAGCTGAAGATTATTCTAAGTTGTATATCAAAGAAAATGGTTAGGTTGCACGGGGTGCCCCTATCCATTATCTTCTATCGTGGTGTCCAATTTACTTCTCAATTTCGGAAGTCATTCCAAAAAGGTCTTGATACCCAAGTTAAGCTTAGCACGACCTTTCATCCTCAAATCGATGAGCAAGCCGAGAGTACAATTCAAACTTTGGAGGATATTTTGAGAGCATGCGTAATTGACTTCAAGAGTAATTGGGATGATCACTTACCTTTGATTGAGTTTGATTATAACAATAGCTACCATTCAAGTATTGGTATGACTCCATTTGAAGCTCTTTATGGTAGGAGGTGTGGGTCTCCTATAGGATGGTTGAAGTCTGGTAGGTTTCTTTGATAGGTCCCGAGTTAGTACATGAGGCAATGGAGAAATTTCAGCTTATTAGATAATGATTGAAAATGGCTCAAAGTCGACAAAAGTTTTATGTTGATGCTAGAAAAAGGGATCTTGAGTTTGATGCTGATGATTGGATTTACTTGAATATTTCACCCATGAAGGGTGTCATGAGGTTTGGTAAGAAAGGGAAACTTAGTCACCATTATGTATGTCCTTAACAAGTGTTGAGACGAATATGCAAGGTGTCTTATTAAGTAGACGTTCCCTTTAATTTATCGTTGGTACATCTGGTATTCATTTGTCTTTATTGAAGAAGTGTATCGATGATCTGACATTGATTGTGCCATTGGAAAGTCTTGGTATTAATCAAAGTCTTTCATATTAAGATGTTTCAGAGTAGATCTTAGACTGGCAAGTTTGAAAGTTAAGAAACAAAGAAGTTGCATCCGTGAAGGTGTTGTGGAGGAATCAAATGGTTGAAGGTGCTACTTGGGATGTCGAGGCCGATATGATGTCCCAATATTCTTATCTCTTTCCCTCCACTCCTACTCTAACTTGAGGTAGTTAGGCCCTCATGGTTTATTCTTACAGATTCATGTGTCTTAGTCATACTCATGTTTTCATATGCATAACTATGTGTTTTATGATATGATGTTTTAAAGTATGGGTTAGCTTGGAGTTGATTTTCTCATTGATATGTTCATTTATATTATTGCATTCATGTTGGGTTGTTAGATCTCTTCCCCTACCCTCTTTTTGTTGCCTTGAGTTTCATTCGAGGACAAATATTCCCAAGGGAGATATATTAACACCTCGGATTTTGGAAAAGGGAAAAGATTGCATATTTTTTCCTACTGGTTAAGGTCTATGAACCAGCCTATGATTCATAGAATGTTCTATGTTGTAACACCCCATAGTCTAGTAGACTAACTAGGGGTAAGTTTGAGGGAAACAAGCCAAGGACAAGGGGCAAGAGCCATGGAAAAAGGGCAAGAGCCAAGGGAAGGGCCAAGGCTGCCCAACTTTCCCAAGGCACTGACCACCTTCCCACGAGAGCCTTCATGGCTCGTGGTGCCACTCATGGTGGTGAGGCAGTAGCCTCCTCAAGGCTGCCCAAGTTGACCTGCTCCACACGAGCCACTTCACTGCTCGTGAAGCCTTTGACGGATCATGGGAGGGGTCGTGGCGTTGCCTTAGCTTTTTAGGGCCGGAGGAAGGTGTCTTAGCCACTAGTCCATGACAATGAGAGGGACCACGGCTAGTGGAGCCCTCCATGAAAGGAGGCAGTGCACTGCCAAGTGAAGGGTATTTTGGGACTTTCTTGTTTTAATTAAAATAAAGTGAGGTCGTTCTGCCTAAGCCTAATACACCTATATAAGTGATTTTAACCCTTTAAACTCACCATTCAAGACATTATTTCCAAAATCCCAAAAGAATCCCAAAGTTCTTCTCTCTAATATTTCTCTCTCTGGAACTTGAAGAAGAATAAAGAGTTCAAGCTAGGATCAAGGTCAAGTCTCCAATCCTCAATCATTTGTGGGCTTTGTTGTCAAGGTATGATGGCTTTTCATCCATGGAATCCTTTCATCCTTGGAGCCCCTATGATTTCCCCAATTTAGGGTTTGTCCGATTTAGTAGTGAAAGAATGCCGTACCGCCATGCTTATTGGTGAAATGGATATTGCTTGTCTTATGAATCATGCCCAACACATTAAAGAGGATAAACTAAAATGGAGATCTAGGGAGAAAAAGAGGTCTAGAATGAATGATGATAATTTCTCTCATGCAAGGTCTGATGAACATGGTCATCCTAAGTATAGACAAAGGTTTTTTGGACAAGGTCCCTCCAATGCTCCTAAGTACAATGAATATAGGGTGTCTAACCCTAAACCGCAAGGAATTAGTATTGAATCCCTATTTTCTACTTGTGCTAGGTGTGGAAAGAGACACGAGGGTAGGTGTTTAGCCGGCATATAGGGTTTCTTTAGTTGTGGTGAAAGTGGTCACAAAATAAGGGATTGTCCAATGACAAAGGCTAAGAGAAGAAAGGGTAAGGAAGATCCTCCTAGTGGTTCGGGTGTGAATGCTCCACAACAGAATAGATTCTATGCTCTCCAAGCTAGAAGTGAACAAGAGTGTCTCCCAGATGTGAATAACGATATGTGTTTTTTTCTTTATTAGAATTCAGTGCTGCTTTTTTTTGTGACTTGATAGACTTGATATGCTAGGTATTGATGTTGTCCTTAGTATGGATTGGTTGCACTCTTAGTATGCTTCTATTGGTTGTAGAACTTGATATGGTCATTATGAGTTTTAGATATGTTGTTTTGCTTGATTAATTCCCCAGCGTCATGTAAAGATTTGAGGAATAAGATGTTTAGGCAATATCTTGATGTATTGATAAGTGAGTAGACTTCTCTAAAAAAGGTAGTAGTATAGTCCACCATGGTTTAGAATCGTCTTGTGTGACGGGTGTGAAAGCTTAGTGATGTTTTGATCCGACCTTAGTTGAATTGAAAGAATCGATGCTTAGAAAATCCATTTAGGCTTCCTCCCAAGGGGAAGATGGTGTCCTTAAATAGTGAGGTCGTTTATGTGTTCCTAATGTTCATGATTTGGGTTTAACTGAATATTTCACCCTTGAAGGGTGTAATGAGTTTGGGAAATTTAGTCCCCGTATTGTAGGCCCACATGAGATCTTGAGACATGTTGGTAAGGTTGTTTGTGAGCAAGAGTTGCTTAATGAGTTGACATCGGTGTCTTCGGTTTTCCATGTCTCTATGTTAAAGAAGTGTGTTGGAAATCTGACATTCATAGATCCCTTAGAGGGTTGGGATTTAATGAGAATCTCTTTTATGAAAAAGTACCGGCTGAGATCTTAGACTGGCAAGTTAAGAAGTTAAGGAACAAGGAAGTTGCTTCCATGAATGTGTTATGGAGGGATCTTTTAGTTGAGGGTGTTAGTTGAGGGTGCCACTTGGGAGGACGAGGCCGATAAGATGTCCCGATAACCTCATATTTTTTCCTTCTACTTCTCCTTTAGCTTGAGATGAAGAGTTCCTCATGGTTTGTTCTTTGTATGAAGTCATGTGTGTTTTAGATATTCCCATGATTTCCTTATGTTATGCATGTTCATGAAAAACTTGTGTTTGGAAAGAAAATGAGTTTGCATGATTGATTTTCTCATGTTGTAGTGCACTGAGTATGAGTTGCCTATAGTCTTCATGAGATGAATTGATGAACATGTCTTAGCTTGGAGTTGAGAGCTCCTTCATGAATGTATGCTATGAGTATAGATTGCATGCAGGCTCCATGAGATTGTGTTGAGCATGATTTTAGCTTGGAGATGATAATTACTCCTTGAACTGAGAAATGCTGAAATTTCGTGCATAATGGGTTGTTAGATGTAGTTCCTACCTTTCATATGATGCATTGCACATGTTTGAGTTTGGTTGTGTGCATTTAGATGAGTTGCAGGCATGATGGGCTGCTAGTCAAGAGGCGTTTCCTTTAAGAGATGCCTAGAATGTCATTTGAGGATAAATGTCCCCAAGGGGGAGATATTGTAACACCCCATAGTCTAGTAGACTAACTAGGGCTAAGTGTGAGGGCAACAAGCTAAGGACAAGGGGAAAGAGCCAAGGAAAAAGGGCAAGAGCCAAGGGAAGGGCCAAGGCTGCCCAACTTTCCAAAGGTACTGCCCACCTTCCCACGAGAGCCTTCACAGCTAGTAGTGACCACCATGGATCGTGGTGCCAGTCGTGGTGGTGAGGTAGTAGCCTCCTCAAGGATGCCCAAGTTGACCTCCTCCACACTAGCCACTTCACGGCTCATGAATCCTTTGACGGATCATGGAAGGGGTCATGGTGTTGCCTCAGCTTCTTAGGGGTTGGGGGAAGGTGTCTTAGACACTAGTCCATGACCAATAGAGGGACCACGGCTCGTGGAGCCCTCTGTGAAAGGAGGCAATGCACTGCCAAGTGAAGGGTATTTTGGGACTTTCCAGTTTTAATTAAAATAAAGTGAGGTCATTTTTCCTAGGCCTATTACACCTATATAAGTGATTTTAACCCTTTAAACTCACCATTCAAGACATTATTTCCAAATTCCCAAAAGAATCCCAAAGTTCTTCTCTCAAATATTTCTCTCTCTAAAACTTAAAGAAGAAAAAAAGAGTTCAAGCTAGGATCAAGGTAAAGTATCCAATCCTCAAGCATTTGTGGGATTTGTAATTAAGGTATGATGTCTCTTCATCCATGGAATCCCTTCACTTCATCCATGGAGCCCCTATGATTTCCCCAATTTAGAAGAAGAATTCCCCAATTCTAGTTAGGGTTTCTTCTAATGTTATGGGTTTTGATCCAAATGAGTGGATTATGATTGTTTATGATTGAATTGATAGAATTACATGTTTATAGGATGAATTTACATGTACCCATTCCTAACCCAAGTCTAGAAAGATGAAATTGATAGAAATGGGTTTTATGCCATGAAAGGGGAAATTGAGAATTTAGATGTATTCTTCTAGGATTGATGAAATACATTATAGATTTCTTGAGATTGAAGCATATAGATGTGAATTGCTTAAGAGTAATGCTTATAGATATGAATTGATTGAGATCAAAGTATATAAATGATGAATTATGATTTGTAAGGCTTTGAGATTAGAATTGAAATGACCCTAAAAAAAAAATAAAAAAAAAAGTTCCTAAAAATGTGCTTCGGAAGTTACCGGAAACTTGTTTTAGCTATACCTAAAAATCCGTTTCGTTTTTCAAAAATCTGACTTCATATTCTTGTTTAGGGGGTCAAATTGAATGGGAAATGGGTCTAACCCAAATTTTAGAGCAACCGTATCAAAATCCGAAATTTCCAAGTGAAGCTTTTTCGAGGGTCTACTTTGGAGGGTCATATCTCCTAGCACACAAATAATTGGGTGGCCCATAACATATCCATGGAAATCCCTTTGAGTTAGCTACCCAACGCACTTCGTTTTACCTCATTCGGAGTTCGGACGAAGAAGTTATGCCCATTTTCGTAAAATCTGTCCGGCAGGAAATGCAATTTCCAGTGAGCGTTTTTACTGTTCACCCGCCTCATTTATTTTCTAAGTGTTGGACCATTTTTCCAAAGGGCATATGTTATTTCCTATATAGCATTAGTTCAATTCCCATCTCTAAAACATTTCCCAAAACACCTCTCCCATACTTAGACACATTTTCTCTCAAGTTCTCTCGAGAACCCTAATCCAAAATCTTCCTCAAGATTGAAGAGAATCTTGCTCCAAGTTCCAAGCTTCCATTGAAGACACTCTCAAGACCTTCATAAAAACTCAAGGTATGTGGTGTTGAACTCATGGGTCCTTCCACCCACAGTGCCTAGACTCTATTCTACTCACTAAATCATGGTTTAAGTTAAGATTCATAAATTAGTCTTGTTCTTTGTAATAATTTCCTGCACATTAAATTTTAAACATGAAAAGTGATTGTTTTGAGCATGTTGTGACTCTAGAACTTGAATCTAAATTTGGAATGGATGTGGAGATTTTCATGTGGTCTTGTGGGTGTTAAAAGGTGTTGTTGTAGATTGTTCACTGGTTTGGCTGCATAATTACTACCCTATTTTCCATGCTCTTTGATTCCATTACATGCCTTCAAGGTGTTTGACAAAATGTCCAACTATGGAGAATTGGTGAATTGATGCTTTAAAGCTTGAGTTATGAGATGTATGGCATTCCAGAGATGTGTTGATGACAAACTAAGCTTGTGTATATGTTCATTCCACACATGAGATTGCATTAGAGCTTAATGGGAATTTCCTATATAAATTGTTGCATGACCATGCCCGGTCCGGGGGGAAAGAACCGGACAACCATGTGAGAGGTTTATATCTCACCACCTAGGATGCTTGGGGTGTGACCAACATCAACCATGTGAGAGGTTTATATCTCACCACCTAGGATGCTTGGGGTGTGACCAACATCAACCATGTGAGGGGTTTATACCTTGCCACCAGGGTGTCCGGGTGTGAACGGCATCCCCCATCCTAAGTTGGGGTTATAGATTGGTTGGATCATGCATACACATATGATATCTACTTTTAGTATAGATTTACTTAAACATGTTTTGACTTCACTTTGATCATGCATCCTCATATCGTTATTCATTATGCCTATGAAACTATTTCTTGCATTTCGATTGTGTCCTTGTCTATTGTTGTATTGCACCCCGCATACTTAGTACATTCCAAGTACTAACGCATATTTTGCCTACATGATGTCACCATGTAGGGACCGGAGCTACTCTTGATCCTTCTCTCCATTCACGTGGCTAGTACAGTGCTTATCCGAGTTTGTTGGTGAGTCCTCAATGATTCGAGGGCTATGTTATGTTTCCTACTCCTATGTTTTGAGACTTTAGCTTGCAATTGTATTTTGACTATGAGGGGAGCCGGTAGTATGTCATGGCCCCCGTCCTATCTATGTATGTAGAGGTGTGCGTTGGACAAGTATTTTGTAAATGAGCTTGACTCTTGTTCTATGATGTCATTTTGAAATGGTTTGCCCTTAGTCCCTATTTCCCGTTATTTAGTGTTGAATGTACTTCCGCGACCGATGAAGTGTGATGACAAGTTTGAGAGGCTTGTTTGGGGTTCCTTCGGGTTCGTCATTCGCCATGTCACGTCTAGGCCCTAGGCTTGGGTCGTGACAAACTTGGTATCAGAGCACTAGGTTGTTAAATCCTCGGAGTCCAACACACCGCGTTGAGTAGAGTCCTAATCATGGTTGTGAAGCGCGCCACGACTATGAATGGGAGGCTACAAAACGTTTTAGGAAAGGTTTCCCTTCTTCATGTTCTATGTCGTGCTTAGAGTGCAATAAGGTGATTCCTCCCTAACGCTTGTTCTTTGGATTTCTAGATCATCATGCCAAACATGAGGGGAAGACGGGCCCGATCACCGGAAGAGCCACCCACCAATGGTGAGCTCCGTGATGCACTTACCATGCTTGCACAAGTGGTAGCTAACCAAGTGCAACAAGGAGCCCAAGCTCCTCGAGCTACCACCCCGGGGGAAAGGGTGAGAGATTTCATGAGGATGAACCCTCCGGTCTTCCATGGTTCAAAGGTGGATGAGGACCCGCAAGAGTTCATCGATGAGGTATGCAAAATCTTGACCATTATGGATGTTGGTGCTTGTGAGAAGGCGGAATTGGCGGCCTACCAACTCAAGGGGGTTGCTCAAATTTGGTTTGATCAATGGAAGGGTGAGAAAGGTAATGGCTATGTGGTGTTGTGGGAGGAGTTTAAACTTGCTTTTCTTAATAGGTTCTTCTCTCTTGAGCTTAGGGAGGCAAAGTTGGTGGAGTTCATGAACTTGAAGCAAGGAGTTATGAGTGTGAGGGAGTATGCCCTCAAATTTGTCCAACTCTCCAAGTATGCACCTCACTTGGTGGCCGACTCTAGGTCGAGGATGAACAAATTTGTGATGGGTGTATCCGACTTGGTTAGTGAGGAGTGTCGGTCCGCTATGCTCATTGGAGATATGGATTTGTCTCGGTTGATGACTTATGCCGAGCAAATGGAGGAGGAGAAGTTGAGGAAGAGAAGGGGGCACGAGGCCAAGAGGGCCCGATTGGAGAATAGGTTCCATAAGGGTGCTAGATTTCATCAAGGCCGAGGAAACCCTCATGTCAACCGGGGATTTTCTATCAATGTTCCTAGACCTCAAGGGGGAGGTGAAGTGGGTTCTATGGATGTATGCCCTAAGTGTGGGAGGAAGCATGGTGGTCCTTGCATGAAGGGTTCGGGTGCTTGCTTTGAATGTGGAGAAGTGGGTCACAAGAGGTTTGAGTGTCCCAAGATCCGCCACAAGGTCCGAAGTGCTAACACTACTCCTTTGGGTAGAGGTGCTTCTCAAAGTGGTGCCCCAAGGTACAATCGATTCTATGCTTTGCATGGTAGACAAGGTGTTAATGAGACTCCGGATGTGGTGACCGGTATGTTGCAAATCTTTGATCTTGATGTTTATACTTTGATTGATCCGGGTGCCACCCTTTCTTTTGTTACCCCCTTAGTTGCTAGAAAATTTCATGTCGAGTCGGAATTGTTGCATGAGTCATATGAAGTATCTACTCCCATTGGTGTCTCTATTGTTGCTAGAAAAGTGTATAGAAATTGTCCGGTTTGCATATTGAATAAGTTGTTGCCTTGTGATCTTGTTGAGTTGAACATGGTGGATTTTGATGTTATTCTTGGGATGGATTGGTTGCATGCATACTATGCTTCTATTGATTGTAGGACTCGTAAAGTCAAGTTCCGATTTCCTAATGAACCCGTCCTTGAGTGGGAGAGCCGGGATGTTGTGGTGAAGGGGAAATTCATTTCTTGCATTAAAGCCCATAGGTTGATTTCCAAAGGGTGCTTGTACCATATTGTGAGAGTCAATGATGTGGAGTCTAAAGTCCCTCCTATTGAGTCTATTCCGGTTGTTAATGAGTTTCTAGATGTCTTCCCAGAAGACCTTCCCGGTGTCCCTCCCGAAAGGGAGATAGCTCTTGGTATAGACCTCCTTCCCGATACTCAACCTATTTCTATCCCCCCTTACCGTATGGCCCCGGCGGAGTTGAAAGAGCAATTAAAAGATTTGTTAGAGAAGGGGTTTATTAGACCTAGTCATTCTCCCTGGGGTGCTCCGGTTTTGTTTGTGAAGAAGAAAGATGGGTCTCTTAGAATGTGTATTGATTATCGACAACTTAATAGGGTCACCGTCAAGAATAGGTATCCTCTTGCAAGGATTGACGATTCATTTGACCAATTGCATGGGGCTAGTCACTTCTCTAAGATTGATCTTCGGTCAGGGTATCATCAAGTGAAGGTGAAGGAGTGTGATATTCTCAAGACGGCCTTTCGTACTAGGTATGGGCACTATGAGTTTGTGGTGATGTCTTTCGGGTTGACTAATGCTCCGGCTATCTTTATGGATTTGATGAATAGGGTTTTCAAACCCTACCTTGATTCTTTTGTGGTGGTGTTTATAGATGACATCTTGATCTATTCTCGGGGTGAGGAAGAGCACAAGGGTCACTTGAGGGTTGTACTCCAAAGATTGAAGGAAGAGAAGTTGTACGCTAAATATGAAAAGTGTGAGTTTTGGTTGAAGGAAGTTGATTTCTTAGGCCATGTGGTGTCGGGGGATGGTATTAAGGTGGATCCTAAGAAGACCGATGTTATTAGGAATTGGCCTAGACCTTTGACCCCGTCGGATATAAGGAGTTTCTTGGGTTTAGTGGGTTATTATAGGAGATTTGTGGAAGGGTTTTCTTCTCTTGCTTCTCCTATGACTAAGTTGACTCAAAAGAAGGCTAAATTTGTGTGGTCGGATGAGTGTGAGGAAAGCTTCCAAACTTTGAAAGAAAGGCTTGTGTCCGCTCCTATTTTGTCACTTCCGGATGGGTTAGAAGGTTTTGTTGTTTATTGTGATGCTTCCCGTATTGGTTTGGGTTGTGTCTTGATGCAAAGTGGTAAGGTTATAGCCTATGCTTCTAGGCAACTTAAGGTTCATGAAAAAAATTACCCAACCCATGATCTTGAATTGGCCGCCGTGGTTTTTGCTTTAAAGATTTGGCGTCATTATTTGTATGGGGTGCATGTTGATATCTTCACCGACCATAAGAATCTCCAATATGTGTTCACGCAAAAAGATCTTAACTTGAGACAAAGGAGGTGGTTAGAATTCCTTAAGGATTATGATATGAGTGTTCACTATCATCCGGGGAAAGCTAATGTGGTGGCGGATGCATTGGGTAGAGTGTCCATGGGTAGCTTGGCTCATGTGGAGGAAGGTAGTAAAGAGTTGGCTAAGGAGGTCCATCGGTTGGCCAAATTGGGAGTTAGGTTAGAAGGGGTGGATAGTGGAGGAGTAGTTGTTGTTGATGGTTCAAGGTCTTCCTTGGTTGATGAGGTGATAGTCAAGCAAGATCTTGATCCTTCTTTGGTAGAATTAAAGGCTTCGGTGAGTAGTGGTAAGGTGGAGGTTTTCTCCCAAGGGGGAGATGGTGCCCTTAGGTACCAAGGTAGATTATGTGTTCCTTGTGTGGATGGTGTGAGGGAAAGAATCCTTGATGAGGCTCATAATTCTTTTTATTTTATTCATCCGGGGTCAACAAAGATGTATAGAGACTTGAGGGATGTGTATTGGTGGGGCGGTATGAAGAAGGACATTGCAAAATTTGTTTCGGGTTGCCATAGTTGTCAACAAGTCAAGGCCGAACATCAAAGGCCGGGTGGCCTAACTCAAGACATTGAGATACCTACTTGGAAGTGGGAAGAAATCAACATGGATTTTGTAGTGGGCTTGCCCAAGACTAGAAGAGGCTTTGATTCGGTTTGGGTGGTGGTTGATCGGATGACAAAGTCGGCTCATTTCCTACCGGTTAAAACTACTTACGGGGCTGAAGAGTATGCCAAGTTGTACATTCATGAATTGGTAAGGTTGCATGGGATTCCCTTGTCTATCATCTCGGATCGTGGTGCCCAATTCACTTCTCACTTTTGGAAGTCATTCCAAAGGGGTCTTGGTACAAAGGTAAAGCTTAGCACGGCCTTCCACCCTCAAACGGATGGCCAAGCCGAAAGAACAATTCAAACCTTGGAGGATATGTTTAGAGCTTGTGTCTTGGAGTTGAAAGGTAGTTGGGATGATCATTTTCCTTTGATTGAATTTGCATACAACAATAGTTATCATTCTAGTATCGGTATGGCTCCTTTTGAGACACTTTATGGTAGACGGTGTAGGTCACCGGTTGGGTGGTTTGAAGTTGGAGAGGTGGCCTTGTTGGGTCCGGATCTGGTCATGGATGCTCTTGAGAAGGTAATGATGATTAGGGATAGGTTGAAAACAGCCCAAAGTCGTCAAAAGTCTTATGCCGATGTGAGGAGACGGGATCTTGAATTCAAAGTGGGTGATTGGGTTTATTTGAAAGTTTCTCCAATGAAAGGTGTGGTTCGTTGTGGTAAGAAGGGGAAATTAAGTCCTAGGTATGTCGGTCCTTATGAGATAATAAGAAGGGTTGGTAAAGTAGCCTATGAGTTGGGGTTGCCCAAGGAGATGGAATTAGTTCATCCGGTATTTCATGTATCGATGTTGAGGAAATGTGTTGGTGATCCTAACGCTATTGTACCTCTTGAGGTTGTGGGTGTTGTAGAAGATAACTTGACGTATGAAGAAGTCCCGGTCCAGATCTTAGATAGACAAGTTAAGAGGTTGAGGAACAAAGAAGTGGCGTCCGTTAAGGTGCTTTGGAGAAATCAACAAGTGGAGAGTGCTACTTGGGAGGCCGAAGCGGACATGCAAAGACGTTATCCTTATCTATTCAACTTCACTCAAGCCTAAGGTATTAAATTAAGTCCTTTGTACTCCATTGAGTCTTACATTTCAGCCCCTGAATCATTCATGTGCATATATGTTTAAATTGATGAGTTATGGATGCTTTACACTAAGTTTTGAAATCTTGAAGTGATGTTTAAATAAAAATTTTGCATTCATGTTGGGGCTGATATGTTCTTACTAAGTCTTGCCTTGTACATCTCTTCCACATTCGAGGACAAATGTTCCCAAGGGGGAGATATTGAAATGACCCAAAAAAAAAAAAAAAAAAAAGTTCCTAATAATGTGCTTCGGAAGTTACCGGAAACTTGTTTTTGCTATACCTGAAAATCCGTTTCGTTTTTCGAAAGTCCGACTTCATATTCTTGTTTAGGGGGTCAAATTGAGTGGGAAATGGGTCTAACCCAAATTTTAGAGCAACCGTATCAAAATCCGAAATTTCCAAGTGAAGCTTTTTCGAGGGTCTACTTTAGAGGGTCATATCTCCTAGCAAAAAAATAATTGGGTGGCCCATAACATATACATGGAAATCCCTTTGAGTTAGCTACCCAACGCACTTCGTTTCACCTCATTCGGAGTTCGGACGAAGAAGTTATGCCCATTTTCGTAAAATCTGTCCGGCAGGAAATGCAATTTCCAGTGAGCGTTTTTACTGTTCACCCGCCTCATTTTTTTTCTAAGTGTTGGACCATTTTTCCAAAGGGCATATGTTATTTCCTATATAGCATTAGTTCAATTCCCATCTCTAAAACATTTCCCAAAACACCTCTCCCATACTTAGACACATTTTCTCTCAAGTTCTCTCAAGAACCTTAATCCAAAACCTTCCTCAAGATTGAAGAGACTCTTGCTCCAAGTTCCAAGATTCCATTGAAGACACTCTCAAGACCTTCATAAAAACTCAAGGTATGTGGTGTTGAACTCATGGGTCCTTCCACCCACAGTGCCTATACTCTATTCTACTCACTAAATCATGGTTTAAGTTAAGATTCATAAATTAGTCTTGTTCTTTGTAATAATTTCCTACACATTGAATTTTAAACATGAAAAGTGATTGTTTTGAGCATGTTGTGACTCTAGAACTTGAATCTAAATTTGGAATGGATGTGGAAATTTTCATGTGGTCTTGTGGGTGTTAAAAGGTGTTGTTGTAGGTTGGTCACTGGTTTGGCTGCATAATTACTACCCTATTTTCCATGCTCTTTGATTCCATTATATGCCTTCAAGGTGTTTGACAAAATGTCCAACTATGGAGAATTGGTGAATTGATGCTTTTAAACTTGAGTTATGAGATGTATGGCATTCCAGAGATGTGTTGATGACAAACTAAGCTTGTGTATATGTTCATTCCATACATGAGATTGCATTAGAGCCTAATGGGAATTTCCTATATAAAGTGTTGCATGACCATGCCCGGTCCGGGGGAAAAGAACCGGACAACCATGTGAGAGGTTTATATCTCACCACCTAGGATGCTTGGGGTGTAACCAACATCAACCATGTGAGAGGTTTATATCTCACCACCTAGGATGCTTGGGGTGTGACCAACATCAACCATGTGAGGGGTTTATACCTTGCCACCAGGGTGTCCGGGTGTGAACGGCATCCCCCATCCTAAGTTGGGGTTATAGATTGGTTGGATCATGCATACACATATGATATCTACTATTAGTATAGATTTACTTAAACATGTTTTGACTTCACTTTGATCATGCATCCTCATATCGTTATTCATTATGCTTATGAAACTATTTCTTCCATTTCAATTGTGTCCTTGTCTATTGTTGTATTTCACCCCGCATACTTAGTACATTCCAAGTACTAACGCATATTTTGCCTACATGATGTCACCATGTAGGGACCGGAGCTACTCTTGATCCTTCTCTCCATTCACGTGGCTAGTACAGTGCTTATCCGAGTTTGTTGGTGAGTCCTCAATGATTCAAGGGCTATGTTATGTTTCCTACTCCTATGTTTTGAGACTTTAGCTTGCAATTGTATTTTGACTATGAGGGGAGCCGGTAGTATGTCATGGCCCCTGTCCTATCTATGTATGTAGAGGTGTGCGTTGGACAAGTATTTTGTAAATGAGCTTGACTCTTGTTCTATGATGTCATTTTGAAATGGTTTGCCCTTAGTCCCTATTTCCCGTTATTTAGTATTGAATGTACTTCCGCGACCGATGAAGTGTGATGACAAGTTTGAGAGGCTTGTTTGGGGTTCCTTCGGGTTCCTCATTCGTCATGTCACGTCTAGGCCCTAGGCTTGGGTCGTGACAGGAATTGTCTTGAGACTAAGGCTGGTATGATGAGTGATGATTAGTAGGGCTTCTAGAGTAAAGCTAATATGATGAGTTATGATGATTAGGGCTTTTAGAGTAAAGCTTATATATATGAATGTTGATTAGTAGATAGAATTATTGTGGAAGAATTTACCCGTATGATCTACTCTATGTGTGTATGAATGTATAATGTGAAAGGTTTTCTCGCATAAAATGATTCTAGGTTGAAAGACTTGCTCACCTATAATGAATCAAAGCATCTATAAACTATGATAGCTTGAAGTAGTGATATGTGATACCTTCATGGATAGCTTGACTTGGTAAGACAAGACCATGCTTTGTAGCTTGAGTTAGTAGATCTCATGGATAGCCTTGGATTGAGCAATAGTACCCTTCCAATGGTTAGCTTGAACTAGCATGATATGATGCTTGCATGATAGCATGACTTGGTAAGGCCAAACTATTTCATTGGTAGCTTGGATTGAGAAATAGTACCCTTCCTTGAGTAGCTTAGACTTGCATAGTACGGTGCCTTCCATGATAGCTTGGTCTAGCATAATGAGGTGCTTTTCTTTGATAGCCTTGAATTAGTAAATAGTAACCTTTCATGGGTAATGAGTTGTCTTGGACTAGTAAAGAAGTACTCTTCCATGAAAGATAGAAATAGCTAAAGAGGGACTAGTCCCTAATCAAAGTAGTAAAGTTATGATGAAACAAAGTTGCTTCAAGGAAGTATCATAAGTATGTTTTAATATGAGATTTGTTTGTTATGATGATAGATTAGCTTTGATTATTGCTTGAGTTGCCTTTCTTGATATGTTTGACTATATGTGAATTACCTAAGTCTTGCCTATGGATAAGTGAAGTTACTACAAGAAGTGTTCCTCCTACACTATGATGATTTATGTGCATTGATTATGCTTATGACTTATGTTGTTATCTCTTATGATTATGGTATGTGTCTTATGTTAACTAATGCCTATGTTGATGTTTATGCTAGCCATCATATTTAGTACATGTTTGTACTAACGCATACTTTTGCCTACATTTCTTATCCAAATGTAGGATCCAACAATATCGATTCTCACACTCATGGCTAGTATCATAGTAGAGCAAGGACTGAAGTTTTGGTGAGCCCTCATAGCATTCGAGGATTTGACCACCATTTTCCTTTATGCCTTTCTTTTATGTTTTAACTATTGTATGGGCTGTGTCCCGAAAATGTTCATAATTTAGATGGTTTGAGACAAGTGTAATAGACTTCCTCTTTGTTTTATGAAACTTTGATATTGTTGAAAATGCTTTTAATTCCCGCTCGTTTCTATTATTTTATGTTATGATATGCTAAGTTTTCTTGTTGAGGCCTCTCAGGGTCTTGTACGCCATTTTACATCTAGGGTGTACCCCTGGGTCATGACATATGGGTTGTAGACCAGTCTCGTAGAAAGTGGGAATATAAACTTTGAAAATCAATTTTCAGTATCTCATCCTATGACTGACTAGGATGGTCCATCGAATGACCTACAGGTCATTGATGGATTTCGTAGAGGCAATCAAGACTTAGTCAAATTTTGGGGTTAAAGTTGAGTTCTATGATTTGGGTCTACGGACCGTAGAAGGGTCTCGTCAAAGTTGGGTAAATTTTAAGGTCCTACTACTTGGTCTACGGTTGACCAGTACTGACCGTAGAAAGTTCTACGGTCCTTAGATTGGACCTATAGACCAGTTCCGACGGTTATATCTTAGGGATTTTTAGGTATTTTCTTAAACGTTTTATGCCTAAACTATGTCGTTTTGACCCCTATTCTAAGCTCTATATAAATACATTAAGTCCTAAATCTACCCATTTTAAACTCATTCTCCTAATTCCCAAAAACCTAACTAAATTCATTCTCCCAAATTGTCTCTCAAGCTAAGGAAGAAGAAGAAGCTAGGGTTTCACTCCAAGGTTTTCAATTCACCATTTTTCTTGGGCTCCGAGTATCAAGGTATGTGTGTATTCACCCATGGAGTCCATTCCTCCATGGGGTACCCAACATTTTCAATTCCTCAATTGGGTTTCAATTGATCCAACTAGGGTTCTTCTTAATTCTCCATGGGTTCTATTCAATTATGATTCAACTGTTGTTTTTCAATCTTCTATTGTATGATTTAATGTAATTACCTGATATTGAGTTGAGATCATATGAACCCATGCATGATCCATGATTTTTAACCATGAACTTGTGAAGAACTCATGAACCTATGAACTATGAATTCGAAAAGCTATGCATGTCCTATGAAAATGATGTTTATGATGATAGAGTGATTTTGGATGAAAGTAGCAATATTATTGTGAATTTCTCACATATGAATATGACTGTGAAAGGTATTTCTCACATATGGATTCACATCGGTAAAAGGTTTTCTCACCTATGCTTCAATTGTGTTTTAAGGAGCTATTCTATGTTTTGATTTTAAAGATGTTGATTGGTATTAATCATTGTCTTTCCTATGATGATAATTATTGAATTTTATCTATCCCACCAGGAGGGCTTTGAGGTAGAGGCTCAAATAGGGTAGTCTCTAGTAGCAACCTTTAGTCTGAAACTACTTGCCCCCGTAGGATTGTCTTAAATGCCCTAGCTAGTGGATCCACTTTAGCAAAAGATGATGTGTACGAATTTTTACCTTGGCAAGTAGAATCTCCTTCTTTCAGTATGACGAATATACCGGATTCCATGATATAGCTCTCATGGTCTTATTATCGTTTAAAGATAACATCCCACAAAACAAATATGTTTCCTTAAAGCTTTCTAATGTCTCTTATTTTAAATGCATTGACCATATCTTATGATTTATACATTGTTGCTTCCTTAAGCTTTTAAATGTTTAAATGTTGGTCATGCATTACTTGTTTAAACAAATTATGCTATCTTGTCTATTTAATGCATATTGCCCCATACTTAGTATATTCCATGTACTAATGCATACTTGTGCCTACATTACCTCATTAATGTAGGGTTTGATGCTCCTACCTCTCACACTTATGGCTAGCTGATCATTTTACCAGATTTGAAGAGTCGGTGAGTCCTCATGTTCTGAGGACCGAGACATATTTATTTTCCTTATATCTTTCTAGATTTTGGATGATGTATGTGGTGAATGGGTTATGTCCCAACTACGCTTATAGTTTAATAGATGGCTTGTCATAACTATGTTGACTTCCGCTTATGTCAAATTCTTTTATTATATGAAAGTTGCCTTTTAAATCTATTTTCTATTTATCTTGTGTGATGTATGTTAGGTGGATTGTGTAGGGTCTCTAGGGATCCTACCCACCATGTCACACCTAGGGGATGCTTTGGGTTGTGAAATACCCACATGCTAATTAAGATTTAAAATTACATAAACATAGCACTAAGATTATGGAGTTTTAGCCAAGCATTCTGAATATTAAAAGAGTTTTACCAAAAAAAAATATTCTCCATCAATGTTAAATGCTTGAATTCTCACTTCAATCCAATCGAACACAAAATTCCAAATTCCCAAGTACTAGCTAAAAATATCCTAAAGTTTGGGAGCTTTAAGTACATAATACTCAAAACAGTAAAAAGATGGATTTCTCTCTCCAAACAGATCAATTTATATGTTTCTAAAATTTGGCAAAAATTGCACTATGCGGACGACTCAACAAAGTTAGTCGGGCTCGCTGAACTAATCAGTGAGTCACCAACTTCTACTTTTCATCACCTTTTTAGTTATAGTCTAGACCTTAAAGTTTCAATTGTGTTGGGAGAGATCATTGGAGTTTGCCAAACTAGTCTATGAGTCGCCGATTAGTCCTTTCTATCACTGAGTTGGCTTGTGTTTCTGAGTATAATCTCTCATATTTTTGGCGAGCTTAATAACATCGCCAAACTGATCGACGAGTCACCAAATGTTCTTTTCTATCACCGAGTTGGCTTTTATTTATAAACAGAACTCTTTGATCTTTTTGGCGAGTTGAGACTCTTTCAACAAGTCACCTAGTGACTCTGGTGAGCTTTAGCTTCACTAGTTTCTTCACCTTTTCAAGTTCTTGACTTCTTTTTCCTTTCATTTGTCCTCGTTTTGTCCTTGAGCTCTCTTTAACACCCCGCATGCTAGAACTACCAGATTGCAGATTTCAGGTGTTGCAGGTGGCAACCACGGGCACCATCCATGGACCATAGGAGGACCCACGATCTGTCTTGCAGGTCCGTGGTGCACCACCTACGACCCTTTCCCAGAAACCCCTAGAAAAATATTCTAAGTGTGGACCTACGGACCGTAGGTCAGGTCACGAACCGTGGTCCGCGTCCGTGGATCAGATCCAAGTTTTCAACCCCCAGAACCCCATTGACGGTTGACCAGCACAGACCGTTAGTCGATCAACAGTCCATCGGTCCCGTCCATTGGTGACCTTAACAACAGCTAAGTTAGGGGTCTTTTGGTCTTTTCCTTATGTGTTGGACACCTAAAATACGTCGTTTAACCCCTAAACTACTTGGTTTTGGTCAGTTCTAGCCTAGAAACATATCTAGAACATACATAAGTCAGATCATTCATCAAAACATAGAAAATTAGAGCGTAAGAGGAGAAAGAGGTCAAGAACCCTAGTTCAAGAATGCAAGAAGGTTTCACCAGTTTCAGCCCCGAAATCGAAAAATTTCTCTGTGGAATTCGTCACCATGTATGTGGGATTTCACTAGTGGGTTCCTTTCACCAATTAGGTCCCTAGATTTTAGTCAAAATCTTGATTCCCTTAATGTTATCCAGACCTAGGGTTTCTTGAATGCTAAAATTGTTGGGTTTTAGCTTTCAGAATGATTCCAAATCATATTATCATGTTGTAGTATTGTTTTACCCAGATTCATGCATAAACTCAGAACCTTAACTATGTAGTTCTTTTAGTTCATGAATTACACATGCTAGGTTAGTTAATTCAGTTATATATATAAGCATGTCTCAGTTTTTGAATGCATTATTATCAGTATATTAATGCTGCATTCTCAGTTTGCATGTTGCATGTCAGTATTTTGAGATATCCAGTATTATAGCATTTCCGCCATAAAGTGTTAACTACTTAATCAATTGGGAGAAGCTTAATACCAAGTGGACTAGGGTCAGTCACCCTCAAGTACCAGAACTACGTGCCTCGTAGGATAAGTCCCCTTTGTTGGGAATTACATTTTAGTGATCACACCAGCATGCCTCTATACCTCTGGTAAGGTATATTGGGTCCTCTCGATGGGGCATATGCATCGGACTCCACATTTAGCTCATGTGGTTTTATGTCGGTTATTAGTAGCTCCCTTACAGTTCAGTCAGATTCTATTGCATTGAACATATTATTAGTATAGTTCAGTATTCAGTCTCAGCATGTTATATTCTTGGCTAGTGCATTTAGTTTAGCCATGTTCAGTATTTCCAGTATCCTTATCATGTTCAGATTATATCATTGTTTATTTTGCTTGTTCAGTTATGTTATTATTCAGCTTTATTCTATCATGCATGCTCAGTTCCTTTCAAGTACTGGCGCATACTCTGCACTACATCTTCTCGTGATGTAGGTTCAGGTCCTCACCAGTCAGATCACGCATAGATCGGTTCCAGATCTTTAGTTCAGCAGTATTAGTGGTGAGTCCTCATTCTTCGAGGACTAGTGACATGATTATCTTTCTTGATTTTAGCTTTAGTTTTAGTTTTGCTAGATCTATCTGGGGCATGTCCCAACATTTCTAGTCAGTAGAGGCTTTATTTCAGAGATAGTTAGTTTCAGCTTTAGCCTTAGAGTTTGACTTTCATTTTTATTCAAACTCTCAGTTTTCATATATTCAGACTTAGTATATGGGTATTCCCCATCATTTCAGATTACTTATATGCTTTAGCTTCCGTAGAGTATTTATTGATTCAGTTTGCTTTAGTTTGCTTATGATATGCCAGCAGGGTTAGCTTGGGGTCACTCATGATCCTAGGTCCCGTGTCCGCATCCAGGGGGTAGCCTCAGAGCGTGACAAACTTGATATCAGAGCACTAGGTTTAAGTGTCCTAGGATATCTGAAAAGACGCACTAAGTAGAGTCCTTTTCATGGGTGTGAAGTGCACCACATCTAATGAGAGGGAGGCTATGAAGTGTTTTAAGAAGAACTTCACTCTCTTTGGTACTCTTATCGTGTGTAAGGTATGATCTAATTCCTCGTTCTGACTCTTCGTTTTGCATTTCAGATCATGCCTCCTCATAGAGCTTATGGAAGGGGTGCGAATGCACATAATGCTAACGCAGCTCCTCTAGTCCCAGGAAGTTTCAAACGCAAAATTCAGGAACGCTATCTAGCTGTTGGCTCAGATTGTGACCAACCAGAACAATCAGCAGATTCTAATTCCAACAAATGCTAATGTTGGGTCAGCTGCAGCTAGAGTTCGTAATTTGAGTTCTTAGGATCGCTGACTGGTGAGGATCCCCAAAACTTCATTGATGAGGTCAAGAAGATCTTTGTAGTAATGCAACTAACTGGGAATGATCAGGTTGAGTTGGCATCTTACCAGCTTAAGGATGTAGCTCATATCTGGTATACTCAATGGAAGGAGAACAGGGGTACATATGCAGCTCCTATCACTTGGGAATGCTTCAATGAGACCTTTCTTGATAGGTTCTTCCCAAGAGAGTTGAGGGAGGCAAAAGCTCAGGAGTTTATGAATTTGAGGCAGGGTTCTATGACGGTCCAAGAGTATGGACTCAAGTTCACCCAACTCTCTAGGTATGCTCCTCACATGGTGGCCGATTCCAACGCTCAAATGAACAAGTTCATGTATGGGGTATTCGATCTTGTGAAAACAGAGTGTAGAAGTGCTATGTTGCTGGAAGATATGAACATGTCTAGGCTTATGACCTATGCTCAGCAGGTTGAGGGTGATAAACTTAGGGAACAAGCCAAGGAGAATAAGAAGGCTAGGACAAGCAACTATGACTATTCTTAACAAAAATTGGGTGGTGGAAATCGCTTGCAGGTTCAGCAGAAGTCTTCAGCTCCAGCACCTTCATCAACTAGTATTCCATCCTCCAAGTTTTGAAATGACCAGAAGGGTAGGGCATCAGGCTCTAAGTCTCAAGGTAGTATTTAAGGCATCAGAACCTACCCAACTTGTCCAAAGTGTGGTAAGAACCATCCGGGCGAGTGTCTTGTAGGAAAGGAATGATGCTTTGGGTGCGGTCAGTCTGGTCACATGTTGAAAGATTTTCCTTCTAAATAGGGTCAAGGAGGTAACAGTGGTAGAGCTTAGTCCACAACTTTAGCAGCACCAACAAGTCGCCCGACTCAGCAGGGTAACTCATCTGGTACAGGTGGTGGATAGTGCCAAAATAGGTTGTATGCACTTCAGGCTCGCCAGGATCAAAAAGATTCTCCTGATGTGGTCACCAGTAAGTTACGAGTCTTTAATCTAGATGTTTATGCTTTGTTAGATCCAAGGGCTACTCCTTCCTTTGTAATTCCTTATATAGCAGTCAACTTCAATGTTAGTCTAGAAACTCTCTCAGAACCCTTCTCAGTCTCTACTCCAGTCAGTGACCCAGTTATAACTAGACGGGTATACAAAAATTGCCCTGTCACAGTCTCCCAGAAATTCGCCTCAGCAAATCTTGTAGAGTTAGAAATGGTAGACTTTAATGTCATTCTAGTAATGGATTGGTTACATTACTGTTATACCTCAGTCAATTATAGAACTAGGATTGTTCATTTTCAGTTTTCAGATGAACTAATCTTATAATGGAAGGGTTGTAGCTTAGCGCCTATAAGTCGATTCATTTCGTACGTTAAAGCCAGAAAGATGCTAAGGGTTATCTCTATCTTCTAGTTCGGGTTAAGGATTCAAGCTCCGAGACCCCAACTCTTGAGTCAGCTCTTGTAGTTAATGAGTTCCCAGAAGTGTTTCTAGAAGATCTTCCCAGAGTTCCTCCCGAAAGGGAAATCGACTTTGGAATTGATCTCCTTCCAAATACCCAGCCTATCTATATTTCTCCTTACAGAATGGCTCCAGTTGAGCTTAAGGAATTGAAAGAGTAGTTGAAAGACCTTCTAGATAAGGGCTTCATCAGACCCAGTATTTCCCCATGAGGTGCACCAGTGTTGTTTGTGAAGAAGAAAGACGGTTCCCTCAGAATGTGTATTGACTATCAACAGTTGAACAAAGTCACAATCAAGAATAAGTATCCCATCCCCAGGATTGATGACTTGATTGACCAACTTCAGGGTGCTAGTCATTTCTCAAAGATAGACCTCAAATTGGGTTATCATCAGCTCAAAGTTAGAAATAGCGACATTCTCAAGACAACCTTCAGAACTCGGTATGGTCATTATGAATTTGTAGTTTTGTTGTTTAGACTAACCAATGCTCCTGCAGCTTTAATGAACTTGATGAACAGAGTATTCAAGCAGTATTTGGACTTGTTCATTATCGTCTTTATTGATGATATCCTCATTTACTCTAGGAATGAGGATGAACATGCAAATAATTTGAGAGTGGTTCTGCAAACTCTCAAAGATCGCCAATTATTTGTTAAGTTTAGCAAATGTGAGTTTTGATTGCAATCCGTTACTTTCCATGGTTATATTGTGTCTAGCAAAGGATCCGAGTGGATTCTCAGAAAATAGAAGGAGTAAAACAGTGGCCCAGACCTACCTCTCTTACAGATATCAGAAGTTTATTGGGTCTAGCAGGTTATTACAAAAGGTTTGTGGAAGGATTTTCATCCATAACCTCTCCAATGACTAAGTTGACGCAGAAAAAGGTCAATTTTCAGTGGTCGAATGATTGTGAGAAGAGCTTCGAAGAACTGAAAACTAGGTTGACTACAACTTCTGCTTTGACACTACCAGAGGGTTTAGGCAGTTATATGATCTATTGTGATACATCCAGAGTTATCCTAGGTTGTGCATTGATGCAGCGAGGTAAGGTTATATCTTATGCTTCTAGACAGCTTAAGGTGCATGAGAAGAACTATCCGACTCATGACCTCGAGCTTACAACAGTGGTGTTTGTACTTAAGATTTGGAGACATTACTTGTATGGTGTTCACGTAGATGTGTTCACAGACCATAAGAGCATCTAGTATGTGTTCAACCAGAAAGAGTTGAATCCTCGCCAGAGAAGATGCCTTGAGTTCCTCAAGGACTACGTTATGAGTGTGCATTATCATCCTGGTAAGGCCAATGTAATAGCAGATGCTCTTAGCAAACTATCGATGGGTAGTGTGGCACATGTAGAGGAAGAAAGAAATGAGCTAGCAAAGGATGTTCACAGACTTGCTCGCTTAGGAGTTCGTCTTATGAGCATATCAGATGGTGATGTAACAGTCCAGAATGGGTCAGAATCTTCATTGGTAGTGGAGGTTAAGGAAAAGCAAGACAGTGATCCAATATTGCTTCAACTAAAGGGTGTAGTCTATCAACAGAGGGTTGACGTTTTCTCCCAGGGGGAAGATGGTGTGTTTCGCTATCAGGGTCGGTGATGTGTTCCTAAGGTAGGTGAGTTAAGACAATAGATTCTTGCAGAAGCCATTAACTCCAGATATTCTATTCATCCAGGTGCCAGTAAGATGTACCGTGATCTGCGAGAAGTCTTTTGGTGGAATGGTATGAAAAGGGATATAGCGGATTTTGTGGCTAAGTGCCCCAATTGTCAGTAAGTCAAGGTAGAACATCATAAACCAGGAGGTATGACTCAAGAGATCGACATTCCTACTTGGAAGTGGGAAGTGATCAACATGGACTTCATCACAGGTTTACCTCGTACTCGCAGACAGCATGACTACATTTGGGTGATAGTGGATAGAGTTACTAAGTCTGCACGTTTTTTGGCGGTCAAGACTATAGATTCAGTAGAGGACTACGCCAAGATTTACACTAATGAGATAGTCAGGTTGCATGGGTTTCCTTTGTCTATTATCTCGGATAGAGGTCTTCAGTTTAATTCTCATTTCTGGAAGTCATTTCAGAAAGGTCTTGGTACTCAGGTTAATCTTAGCACATCATTTCATCAGCAGACGGATGGTCAGGCAGACCGTACCATTAAGACCGTAGAAGACATATTGAAAACTTGTGTGATCGATTTCAAGGGTAGTTGGGATGATCACCTTCCTCTTATAGAGTTCTCCTACAATAATAGTTAACATTCCAGCATTCAGATGGTCCCTTATGAGGTATTGTATGGCCGTAGCTATAGATCTCCAGTTAGTTGGTTTGAAGTAGGTGAAGTAGCCTTGATAGGGCCATATTTAGTTCATGATGCTATGGAGAAAGTTCAACTCATTAGAGATAGACTTAAGACAGCCAGAGTCACCAGAAGTCCTATGCAGATGTAAGGAGGAGGGAACTAGAGTTCCAAGTTGATGATTGGGTTTCTTGAAAGTGTTAACTATGAAAGGGGTGATGAGATTTGGCAAGAAAGGGAAGCTCAGTCCTAGATATGTAGGCCCTTACAAGATATTGAAAAGGGTTGGTAAAGTGGCTTATGAGTTAGAGTTACCACCGAACTAGTAGCAGTGCATCAAGTTTTTCACATTTCGTTCCTGAAGAAGTGTGTGGGTGATCCAGCATCTATCGTACCTTTAGAAGGTGTGGCTGTGAATGATAGTCTCACTTATGAAGACGTACCAGTTAAAATCCTTGATCATCAGGTTCGAAGGTTGAGGAACAAGGAAGTCCCTTCAGTCAAGGTTTTGCGTAAGAGTCAGGCTGTAGAGGGAGCTACTTGGGAAGCGGAAGCAGCCATGAAGGCCAACTATCCTCACCTGTTTCCTTCCGATTCTATTCCAGTTTGAGGTAATAGTTCCTCTTCAGTTTTTCAGTCATTCATGCACAATTTCACTCTTAGCATCATGATCCTTCAGGTTGTACTTGCATTTTCAGCGTATTTGCATGTTCTTGGAACTTAGTTTAGTCAGAAATCAGTTTTCAATGCTTAGTGGTAGGGGTTGCAGCTCTCTCCCTCCATTTCAGCTAGTTTAGTGTTCATTCGAGGACGAATGTTCCCAAGGGGGAGATAATGTAACACCCCACAGGCTGGAACTACCAGATTGAAGATTTCAGGTGTTGCAGGTGGCACCCACGGGCATCATCCACGGACCGTAGGAGGACCCACAGTCCGTCCTGTAGGTCCATGGTGCACCTCCTGTGACCCATCCCCAGAAACCCCCAGAAAAATATTCTAAGTATCGACCCACAGACCGTGGTCCGCGTCCGTGGATCAGACCCCAATTTTCAACCCCCAGAACCCCATTGACGGTTGACCAGCATGGACCATCAATCGATTGACGGTCCATCGATGACCCCGACAACAATTACGTCAGGGGATTTTTGGTCTTTACCTTATGCGTTGGACACCTAAACTATGTTATTTAACCCCTAAACTACGTGGTTTTGGTCAGTTTTAGCCTAGAAACATAACTAGAAGTGACCCAAGTCATATCATTGATCAAAACATAGAAAAATTAGAGTGTAAGTTGAGAAAGAGGTCAATAACCCTAGTTCAAGAACGCAACAAGGTTTCATCAGTTTCAGCCCTAAAATCGAAAGATTTCTCTGTGGAATTCATCGCCACGTATGTGGGATTTCACTAGTGGGTTCCTTTCACCCATTAAGTCCCTAGATTGTAGTCAAAATCTTGATTCCCTTAATGTTATCCATACCTAGGGTTTCTTAAATGTTAAAATTGTTGGGTTTTAGCTGTTATAATGATTCCAAATCATATTATCATGTTATAGTATTGTTTTGTCCAGATTCATGCATAAACTCAAAACCCTAGCTATGTAGTTCTTTTAGTTCATGAATTACACATGCTAGGTCAGTTAATTCAGCTATATATATAAACATGCTTCATTTTTTGAACGCATTATTATCAGTATATTAATGTTGCATTCTCAGTTTGCATGTCAGTATTTTGAGCTATCTAATATTATAGCATTTCAGTAATAAAGTTTTAACTACTTAATCAATTAGGAGAAGCTTAATACTGAGTGAACTAGGGTCAGTCACCCTCAAGTTCCAAAAATACGTGCCTCGTAGGATAAGTCCCCTCTGTTGGGCATTACATTTTAGTGATCACGCCAGCATGCCTCTATACCTTTGGCGGGGTATATTGGGTCCTCTCGGTGGGGTGTATACATCAGACTCCACATTTAGTTTATGAGGATTTATGTCGGTTACTAGTAGCTCCTTTACAGTGCAGTCAGATTCTATTGCATTGACCATGTTATCAGTATAGTTCAGTATTCAGTCTCAGCATGTTATAACCTTAGCCATTGCATTCAGTTTAGCCATGTTCAGTATTTCCATTATCCTTATCATGTTTAGATTATAGCATTGTTTATTTTGCTTGTTCAGTTATGTTATTATTCAGCTTTATTTTATCTTGCATGCTTAGTACCTTTCAAGTACTGATGCATACTCTGCGCTACATCTTTTTGTAATGTAGGTTCAGGTCCTCAGTAGTTAGATCACGCAAAGATCAGTTCCTGATATTCAGTTTAGTAGCATTAGTGGTGAGTCCTCATTCTTCGAGGACTAGTGACATGATTATGTTTCTTGCTTTCAGCTTTAGTTTCAGTTTTTCTAGATCTAGCTGGGGCATGTCCCAACATTTCTAGTTAGTAGAGGCTTTATTTCAGACATAGTTAGTTACAACTTTAGTCTTACTGTTTGACTTTTCATTTGTATTCAAACTCTCAGTTTTCATATATTCAGAGTTAGTATATGGGTATTCCCTATCATTTCAGATTATTGATATGCTTTAGCTTCCGCACAGTATTTATTGATTCAATTTGCTTTAGTATGGTTATGATATGCCGGTAGCATTAGCTTGGGGTCACTCATGATCCTAGGTCCCGTGTCTACATCCATGGGGTATCCTTGGGGTGTGACACTCTCATAGCTGAAATTCAAGCCATTTTACATTAAAAATGTACATAGACAAGCACTGAGGACTTGATTTGGTGAACTAGAAGAATAAATGAGTCCAAAATCTCTAACTCATCATTATCCACACTAGGCATGTGCACGAGAAGAGATAGGAACAACTCAATCTCTTTCCTTCTTTTATCCTTTCATCAATAACTTCATCACGCACTTATCAATTCAACCATCTAGTGTTATAATGCATTGAAGTTCATTCCGCTTTCATTCTTTATGTGCCCCCAAACATATGTTTTTTTCCCACCTCATTGATTCATTTTCATTTACATCCTCTACCACAAGTTAGTCTTTTTAGCTCATATTTTCATCACTAGACATTAGTGAAGAATGAGCATTAACATAGAGGATTCAAAGAGCTCAAGTTGTGCTACATGGCTTCTAAAAATTAAGATAAGTGTCATGACCCACCACATCATCATGCCACTTAGACGCCACATGGCATAAGGTTGTCCATATGGAAGACTTATATTTGAAGAATACTTGTCCTTGGTGGAATATTCTAGAAATATAGAGAGAATTCCTTAGAAGACCTTATAATTCCATGGATTTGCATGGAAAGTCCTTGGAATCTTCTAGTTGTACAAAGAGTTCTAGAATAGGTACTTGTTCATAATTATTTTTTTGCTAATTAACCCCTAGTGAGTAGTATAAATAGAGGGGCACCCATTTGTAATGACACCAAGAAAGAAAAGCAAATCTTCCAAATCTTGAGTAAGAGAAAGAAGGCTTGTTAAGCAATTGTCTTTTGTCTTTCTTCATTCCCTTAGTGATCTAGTATTAAAAGTCTTACTTGATTTTGCGAGATCGTAAAAGATTCATGAATGAGTTGTGAAGTGCCTCACGATTTGTTTAGTAGAAGTCTAAGGTCGTGATAAAGTGATTTCAGAGCAAAGTTTGACACTAAGGGAATGGCTAACAAGGTAGACCTCAATGCTACTATCACCACTAACGTCAAGCAAGATGGTGGAAAGAAGCACTGAAAGGGAAGGAAGAACCTGGAGGAATGGACAATTGTTACCCAACCTTAAACCAAGTGAAGAACTGACGTCCCACTTACCTACGACCATTGAGGTGAGTGATGATGAACACGAAAAGGATCCATCACACTCAAAATAAAGTGGATCACGAGGTTGGACACAATGAGGCAGGCTGTTGAGATTTTAGGTAAATGCATGAACGAGGTTGATAAAAAGTTCTACACTCTCGAGGGCTTCACCCTTGAGGAGAATGACAACATTCGCAATGATTTGGATGGGCATAATCATGAGGAATATGAGATGAAATAAATCATCACTTCCTTAGACTGTCGGCTCATGAATGCATTAGCCACAATTGAAAACATGAAGTTCAAGATGGAAGCACTCAAGGGAGGAATTGAAGTTAGAGTATTTGCAACGTCCAATGGAGATAGAGAGGACAAGATTTGGGGTCCCAAGCCACCGAGGTTCAAAGGTGATCGTGACACACAAGAGGTGGAGAATTTTCTTTGGCACTTGGAGAATTACTTCAAGACTAACAAAGTGAAAAGTGACAAGAACAAAATAGATACTCTTGTATTGTACCTCTTGGAGATAGCCACACTAAGGTGGAAGTTACGGGTTTCTGAGATAGGGAAGGGGATTTGTACCTTCAACACATGGAAGAAATTCCAAGGTAAATTCAAGAAGGCTTTATTTCCCAACAATGTCTCTATGAAGCAAAACAAAAGTTTTGGGAGTTGAAGCAAACGGCCAACATACGAGCATATGTGAAAGAGTTCACCACCCTCACGCTTCAGATTCCCAATGTCACAAATGAAGATATGTTTTCCACTTCATGGTTGGATTGCAAAATTAGGCCAAGATGGAGTTGGAACGTCAATAGGTTTGGACTATTGATAAATCCATCACCTAGGCCGAACCTTTAAGAGAGTTTAGGCATGGAAAGCATGACAGAGGTAGAGGAGAAGAGATAAGAGATAGTCATGACCAAATGTGGAGATTGTGGAAAAATAAAGGAGCATCAACCATGTTCCAAGAATCATGACACCTATAAGTCTGATCGATGGCAAGATGTTTGGATGACAAAGCGATGTTGAGAGGAAGGCACAAACTACATATGAAACAGTTGCTATATATGTGGTGGGATGCATGGCTATGCAATAAGCGCTGAATGGAAGAATTGTGGTGCCATATTACATGAATTAAAGGAGAAAGATGCACAAGAACCAGGGCAAATTTAGGCACAATGCAATTGGGTATGATTGTACTATGCGGAGCTATTACAAAGCAATTAGAAAAGCTAAAAAGAATACGACACACAATATGTAGACATCACAATTAATAGATGACTTGCTTCTGCTATGGTCGACACGTGTGCAGAGGCTAACATCATAACTAAGACCGCAGGAACAATGTTGGGATGAATAACAGTCTAAGTAACACCTGCCTAAAGACCATCAATGCACTATTGGATCCTATGTGTAGAGTCACTCATGGAGTAAGCATCACACTAGGAGAGTGGAAAGGTAAGACCACATTGCTATCGCTCATTTAGACATCTTTCACATAATTCTCGAGCATGAGCTCTTTCAAAAGTGACACAATGATTGATACCTACTTCCAACGACTATTGGATATGGAAAGAGAAGGATCATGTATGGTTCCCCTAGTTAAAGTATGAAAGACAGAAAGAGAAGCCCAATTATCAGCCATGTAGCTTGTGAAGGGCATAAAGAAAGGGGAGCTGACATTTATGTAACACCTCAGAAATTGGTAAGTTGAAAAGAAAAGGAAATGTTCCCAAGATATTGAAGGAAGTTGGTGCTACAGATCGACCTACGGTTGTAGAGCTTTCTAGGGTTCATAGGAAGGGTCTCGTAGACACTAGATAAGATTTTTTAAAATTTCAAGTTTCTAAAGTATGACCTACAATTTGACAGGATGAATTGTAGGAATTTGTACAAGCCGTAGATGGCTCTCAAATAAAGGATTCACAAATTTTATTTAAGACTTCAAACCTATAGAAGGATTGGACAGGTCATTGTTTGTTCTACGAATCATATAAGGGGTCTCGTAGAAGGGATCCAGACTGTAGACCAGATGATGGACCACAGAAAGGTCTCATGGAAGTTTGAAGGATTTTTGGGTTTCTGAAGTTGGTTCTACGGTTAACTAGTATGGGACGTAGAAATGATCTACGGACAATAGGTTCCAACCGTAGATCACACTGATAGTTATTTCTTAAGGGTATTTGGGTCTTTTCTTGTACATTTAATACCTATACTATGTCGTTTTGACCCTAACTTGAAGTCCTATAACTACCTTTCTATTCTTAAAACTAATCAATTCTCTCATTCTCTCGAAACCCCAAATCCCATCTACATTCATCCTCTCCAATTCTCTCTTAAGTTCAAGGAAGAAATCTAGGGTTCAAGTTTCAAGCCTCCTTTTTCCTCCACTTCTTTTGGGCTTTTACTATCAAGGTATGTAGGAATTCACCAATAGATTTCATTCATCTATTGGGTCCCTAAAAACTCCAAGTTTCCAATTCAATTTCATCAAATTGATTATGGTTTCATCCAATTCTCCATGGGTCTTATTTGTTATGTTGAATTTTAATCTTATTATGAATGATTTGATTCAGTTTCATGTTTTCAAATTGATATCATATGGACCCATGCATTATGCATCACTTTGACTATGAATTTATGAAGATATGAAGCTATGAACTTATTAATGATGACTTATGAAAAGTTATGCGTGATTTATGAAAAAGATGTTGAATGAACTAAGGTTTCTTTTGTGATAAGCATCAACAAAATTGTGAAAGATTTTATCACGTATTAAGGAATCATGGTTGTGAAAGGTTTTCTCACATATGTATGAATCATGATTTAAAGGAGCTACTCTATAATGACTTTATGATTGTATTGGTAGTTTAATTGTGTCTTTCCTAGTATGACAGTATGAGCATGTTTATGATTACTTCCGTTTGGTTTTAACTTAGCATTGAGAGAACTTTGAGGTGGAGGCTCAAATAGAGTAGTCTCTAGTATAAAACTCTAATTCCAAACTAAGCGCCCCCGTAGGATTGTCTTAAATAACCTAGCTAGTGGATCCATAAATAGCACATGAATGAATGATACGGAGTTCTACCTTGGCAAGTAGGCTCTCCCTTCTCCATGAGGGAGTTACATCAGATTCCATGTTCTAGCTCGCATAGTCTATTGTCAGTTAAAGCTAATCTCCCACAAAAATGAACTAAAGTTACTTCAAAATTTTTATGAAGCTTTCATTATGATTTTAAGATGCATTGACCATTTTTATAATTTATGGTTCTTTCAAAGCTTTACTATGTTTTAGCTTTCGGATGTTGAACATGGTGTATGTGTTACATCCCAACCATTCTTTTGATGTATTAGATTGGCTAGTCAAGACTATAATTAGACTTCCGCTTTTATGTCAAACTCTTTTATGATATGAGACTTTCTACTTAAGTTCTACTTTTGTCTATTATATTATGTTGTATTTATGTCAAATGGATTGTGTAGGGCCTTATGGAGTCCTATACGCCATGTCACGTGTAGGGTGTACCTTAGGTCGTTACAGTTTATAGCCACCATTGCAAGTTTGGATGAAGACAATGGTGCTAATAAGTCATTTCCACCATGAATAGAGAGAAACCTAGAAGAGAAAAAAGATGTGATGTCTGAAGAGTTACACGAAGGCATTGATCAAGTCATGTACTACTAGTCGTACATGCGAGAAGACAAGATTCGGTTGTTCATGTAGTAGCAATGCGATGTAGTCGTCGCATCATGAGGTGGGGGAGAATGTCAAGACCTGCCACATCACCATGCCACTTAGACACCATGTGGCATTAGGTTGTCCATATGGAAGGCTTATATTGGAAGAACAATAGTATTTAGTGGAATATTCTAGAAATTTAGGGATAAGACCTTAGAAGACCTTAGAATTAAATAGATTTGCATGGAAAGTCCTTGGAATCTTCTAGTTGTGTAAAGAGTTCTAGAATAGGGACTTGTACATAATTAATAATTTGCAACTAGCCCCTAATGAGTAGTATAAATAGAAGGGCACACATTTTTAATGGCATCAAGCAAGAAAAGTAAATCCTCCAAGTCTTGAGTAATAAAAAGCCTTCTTAAGAAATTCTCTTGTGCCTTTCTTCATTCCCTTAACGAACTAGTATTAAAAGGCTTACTTAAGTTTGAAAGATCATGAAAGATTCATGAGCGAGTTTTCAAGTATCACACGTTATGCTTAGTATAAGTATAAGGCGGTGACATCACTCAACAAGATTGACTAAGATCAATGTTAAGGGGAGGAAACTTTTGGAAAGTGAGTGTTCAGAAAGGGCCTAAGGTAATTTCGCAAGCTCAACCACATCTAGGATTTCTCCTTGTAATACATTTGGGGAAAGTTATACATAACATATGATTAATAACGTTTCAAAGACACTTCATCCAATACTAAGCATCAACGATCGTTAGTTAGTAATATAACCCAACTAAATAAGTTGGGGTCGAATCCCACAAGGAATAGTATGTGTTTGAGAATCAAGAGCCAAGTGCGAATATGTTCAAGTCAATCATAGGAATAGATATTTATGAATAAAAACATAATTCAAATTAAAGGGTGACACAAGTGTCAAATAACAGGGGTGTTTTGGTTGTAATTATCAACTACAATAGCAGCAAATAACACGAATTAACAAGTAATGAGACGGGTTCTTGGGATGTGATTGGATTATAGGCTAAGGTAGACAAATGGGTAATTAGAATTGTTAGTAAATAGCTGTAAATCAATGAATAAGCTAGACTTCAGTGGGGATAAACTTTCTCTCGAACAATTTACCCCGAATCAAGTTGGTTTCTCTTGAACACCAACAAACAACAATTAAGAACAGCCTACACTTTAGTCCATCCACCCTCTCGGGCTGAATGTGTGGAAAAGGGTTTAGGATTCACTCTCTTGAGCTGAACCCATGACAGCCCAATACCCACAGACCATCAATTCAGTAATCTTGGTTTTAAAACCTCTCTCTCGAGCAAGTTAAAAACACGAAGATAGAGTTGCATTTGCAACTACAACCCTTTAAATTAAACCACAATTATTGATTGAAATCACTTTTAAACAGCATTTAAACTATCAATTAGCAATACCCATAAGCTAACTCAACCCATAATCACATAATACACCCCAAGAATTAAAGTTTTAACTAGACATCATAAAAAGATAGAAATCATTACCAAATTGTGTTTTCATCAACTAGGTAAGATTAATTTCGTCTTTACAATTGTCCAAATTGAAGAATCTCAAAGACCCACTTCCAATTTCTTAAAAATGGAAAACTTCAATTCTTCAAAGCTAAGGAAAATATTGTCTCAATACTCAGAGTTCCAACTCAAGAATTTACTCTAATGAATGTTCAGAATAAAATTTCATACTAAACATAATGTTTGAAAATGTATTTATAGTCGCCAAAAATATGCTGCGAAGGGCCATTCGGCGCATTAAGTCGGGATCGTCGATCAACTTGGCGTTCTGCCCTTTGATCATTTCCATCGCTTTTTTTCTTTGGTCTTCATCATCTTCAAGTTATGTAACTTTGGGTGATCCAATCACTGCATCACGTAACCATTCGACGACTAGCCGACTGCTCCTTTCTCTTGCCGACTTAATTTTCTCCTTCAGGGCTTGGCACACTGGAACTTTAGGCAAGGTAATAGCCACTCAGAGATTCGTCCAGTGGATTAGGCGATCAACATGCCTTCTTTTCTTCGTTCTTTCAGCTGCCTTGTTCCTTTTTGCTCGTTAGTGTCCATGCTTTGTTCCTCAATCCAAATATCTAGAAAACAAGGATTTTACATCAGTTATTGGCACAAAATAAGCATTTGAGGACACTAAATCTATCCAAATAAAGCCCTAAATGAGTCCAAATCGTGGACTCATCAACACACCCAACATAAACTTTTGCTTGTCCTCAAGTAAAACTCATGTTCAGTAGTTCAAAAAGGATGTCTCAAACAATGCTACACAAGACTCAATCATGAATGCACACAAAAGGACAGAACTTACTCATACAAAGATCAATTGTGTACTCAAAGATTCAAGTTGTTACTCACCATTATCAAAGATTCTCAAGTTCACAATACTTGCTTCAAATGCAAGTTCAAGCTCAATAGAGGTACTCAAATTCCCTCACACAAAAAATGATTCCATATTCACACACAATGGTTCAACAATTTATATCTCCGGAATCATAATCAACACTCACACTCACAAAGATGAACACATGCATCACTCCACCCATAGGTTTGCCCTTATTTTCCAATCAACACTTGTTTCAGCTCACTCAAGATCAAAAAGGTATTTTGAAGGCTTGTAATGGGGCTGAGTGTAAATGTATGGTCATTTAGGCTCAGTGGCTTCTATCCTCATGAAATGTGGTGTGAACAGCACTTCCTTCCTTTCTTTCATCATTCTCATTCATGCTCAAAAGTCACCCCATTATTCTGTGTTCCATGGACTGTTGGATATCCCATTTCTTTTTGCATTTTCACAACTTTAGTCCACAAATTTTTCATTATTTTCTTCTCTTTTTTTTTGAATGGAGGGATTACATCTTTCTCAAAACTATGGGTCAAAGGGGATTTCTTTGCACTTTTTGATTTACCTTCTCTTTTCATCACACCCCCAACTTAGGCTTTTGGCCTAAGTTGGCTATTCAAACAAACCACAAATCATGACGATTAAGGATGAAGGGATAAAGAAAGGTCACAATTTTCATCAACTTTCTTCCAAGAAAAAGGCAAGGCTCAAAGGATGTTCAAGCAAGGATCACACACTCACAAGGTTGGCCACAAAAGAGGTATAATGTTAAATTGTTTCACGCTCTTCAAAGTTGCCTAAGATCATTTCAAGAGATTGCATCACTTAGTCAACCGGACCAACGGGGAAAATTCTAGGTATCATCACGCATGGTTCACGGTAAGCTCATCACACACAAGGCATTGACACCAATGTCAAACAAGACTCCACACTTTCGCTAGTGTGCACTGCTCATCACAACAGACTCAATTTGATAATTGGCTTGTCACAACGAGATGCAAAAAGTTCACATATTGCCTATGCAACTTCATTTGGCCTCGTCGTAGCCACACGTTCATTTATGTTTGATTATGCACACTATTCAAGTCATCGGTATTGATCAAGACCGATACTCAAATTTGCAAGAGAACAACCACATTCAAACACAAACAAGAGGTGGCACACAAAAATTTTTGGAAGGGTCCAAAAATCATTTACAATTAAAACAAGGAGCCACAAGCTCAATCATCCACAAAATACAGTGCTAAACACAATCAATAGCACAAAAGCCCAAATATACAGATAGAATAATAGTCACAAAAGGTGGGCCTCACCCCACCACAAAACAAAAGCTATTTGTCCTCAAATGCAAGCAATAAAATATCCAAAAGTCAAATAAACAAGACAGAGAGGGAGGTAAACAGGAATCCTATCTAAACAGTCGCTCTATCTGTCTGGGCATCAGTGCCCGGAGTAGTGCTCGGAACCTAAGCATCAGTACCCATAGCGACCTCAACAGTACCACCAGCTCCACTAGGATCAGCTAAGGGTGTATTTGCCAAAGAAGCCTGCACATTCGCATCTACCATGGCCTCCTCAATATCCGCCCTCGTAAGAAGCCTCCTCAGCAACCCCAAGCATCTCCTTATCCATCTCAGACTCAGACTCAGGATCAGCTACCTCCTCAACTCTAACATCATCTCTGGTGGTATTCGGAGGCATATCTGGCTCAATGGGCACATCTGGGATCTCCACGATCCCAAAGATCATGGATATGTCGATGGACTTTAGCTGGTCCACATCTCTCCTCAGTGCAGCAATGGTGGCTGTTAGAGTCGTCACCTTCTCGGTGGCCCCTTTCCATGCTCACACACCACTATCCTAGCCACAAGGGCTTCCTGAATCATGCCCGGAATGGAGGCCTCAAGTCTGGAAGCACGACGATCGGTAGAATAGGTTAGTATCCCCATCCGGAGTATTGCAGCCTGAGTGAGCGAGAGCCGGGAAAGAGTAACAACAGTAGCTCTAGGAGGCAATGTAGCAGCAGAGGAACTAGGGGTGTCATAAGGAACGGCACTAGAAGTACTTGAAGGCCCAGGGGCCAGAGTAAGCAAATGTGCCTCTACAAGTAATGTGTCTGTGTCCACAACCGAGGAAGAGTCCACCGGGGCTACCTTCTTCTTCTCCGCCTCATCTTTTAAATACTCTATCCCGATTCTCCAGATATCAGTAGAAGATGTGGGAATCAGTTCCACATCTTTCTTCTCATCTCTAGGGACCCGTGTTTGTCTGCATAGCTCGATAATCAACACCGAAAAGGGGAAGGAAGTTTGGCATTGCTTGGCCCTCATGACCATCTCTTGTCCCATAATCATCCCTAGATTTATCTTTGTCTCATCAATGATGCACCCCAGACAGGCTGTTTTGTCATGGAGGAGAATCGACTCGTTCTAGGATGGCATAATGTTACTGCTGATTAAGCCAAACCAGAACCTTGCAGCTATGTTTAGATCCTTCTTCTCAATAGGTGCTCTAACTTCAAGCCATTTGGGGGTATCATCTGATATGATCGGGGACAACTACTTCTTCATATTTTCTAATGTAGTTGTCCGCATCATATGTTGGCAATCGTCATCAATATCATCATGACATTCAAGGATAATATTAATAGCCTCATTATCACACTTGACCTTCTTTCTCTAGACAACTACATAGTCAACTGGCTTGAATGTAGCTGCCTTCTTCTTTGTATGTGGTACCAAGGCTCCATAAACAGCGTAGAACTCCCGGACCCAATTAGGGATGTAAGGGCCACAGGGCTTTATGAAGAGTTGGAAGTTGTGCGACTTTATGCAACTCATTATCTCCGGGTACCTGTGAATATCTCCATCAGTGGACAGACGCTTCTCTTCGATAATGGTCCTCAGCCCCTCGGTCTTCAGTCTATTCATAGAATTGGGAGCAGTACACTGTACTGGTGTGCTAGGACCACGGCATGTGCTGGAGTAGGAGGAGGAATAGTGGTGACTTGAGGAGTCATGATCCTAGATGGATCATTCAACCTTTGAGATCACAGCTTTGCCCTCTGTGCTGCTACTAGTTCATCAACTTCAGGCTCAGAAGCTGCAGTCTGATGCTCCTGGTGCTCACCCTCACTTTCAGAAGTGGTGAGTTGAGCATCGTAGATACCGTCACTGTCGGAGTTGGCCTCCGATGACGCAGGTGCCTTCCCTTTTCCCTTTCTTTTCCCACCAATTGTAGGAAGTTTGGTGGCCTTGGCCCTGGATGCAGTTGCATCCTCATTGATCTTTATACCTTTTGCCCTTTTGCGGGGCGACATGTCCCTACGAGCAACATTTGGTCTAGCCATGTTTGCAAAAACATCAAAAAGAGTTAGAAATAATTCAATAAAAATCACAGAAAAGCAATTGCAGACAAACTCGCCTAACCGATCGGCGAGTCGACTAATCTCTTTGGCAAGCCAGATCGGGCTCGCCGAAAGGATTGGCTCAAAAGGTTCTCAAGAAAATGGCATGTCAGCGATGGGAAGGACCCTTCGGTCAATTACCGAGAGCATTCGGTGAGCAAGGATTAGCCCGCCGAAAGTTACAGTACTTTTAAATATTAGGGGTGCAGACAAAGGCCGATAAAGAAAGACCTTCGGCGAGTCATCGAGTGCACTCGGCGAACTCAGGCTTCTCGCTGAAAGTTACAGAACCTTTTTCACAATTTAACATGAAATTAAAGGCGAAAAGGGGAACTTCGGCGAATTGCCAAGTGGTTCGGCATGCTCGACCCAACGTGCCTACTTTCAACCCAACTTCCCAAACTCTACCCTGCAGTCCCCGAAAACAAAATCAAAACATGCACTCTTAAAATTAAGCTAATACCCATTACACCCAAACAAGGATGTCTGAAACAGTGCTACACAAGACTCAATCATGAATGTACACACAAGACTCAACTTACTCATGCAAGGATCAATTATGTACTCAAAGACTCAAGTTGTGACACACCATTATCAAAGATTCTCCAGCTCACAATAATTGCTTCAAATGCAAGTTCCAGCTCAACTAAGGTATTCAAATTCCCTCACGCAAAGAATGATTACATATTCACACACAATGGTTCAATCACTTAAAGCTCTGGAATCAAGATCAACACTCACACTCACAAAGAAGAACACAATGCATGCTTTCACCCATAGGTTTACCCATATTTTCCAATTGACAATTGCTTCAGCTCACTCAAGATCGAAAAGGTCTTTTCAAGGCTTGTAATGGGGCTGAGTGTAAAGGTATGGTCATTTAGGCTCAGTGACTTTCATACTCATAAAATGTGGTGCTCACAACACTTCCTTTCCTCTTCTTTCATCATTCTCTTTAGTGTTCATAAGTCATCCCATTATTCACTTTCCATGGATTGTTCGAAAACCCCATTTCTTTTGTATTTTCATAACTTTATTCCATGACTTTTTTTTATTCTTTTCTTTTCTCTTCTCTTTTTTTTTTGTATTGAGGGGTTCCATTTTTCTCAACACCATGGGTTAAAGGAGACTTTACTTGCACTTCTTGACTTGCCCTCTCTTTTTACCAAACCCCCAACTTAGGCTTTTGGCCTAAGTTGGCTATTCAATCAACCACAAATCAAGAGGATTATAAGTAGTGGATTTAAGAAGGGTCATGTTTTCATCAAGTTTCTTTCAAAGAAAGGTAAGGCTCAAGGGGTGTTCAAAAGAGGTTCACACACTCACAAGGTAGGCCACAAAAGAGGTATATGTCAAATTGGCTCACACTCTTCGAAGATGCCTAAGATCATATCAAGATATAGCCTTACTTAGTCGACCGGACCAACAGGGAAAATTCTAGGTGTCATCATGCATGGTTCACGATAAGCTCATCACACAAGGCATTGACACCAAAGTAAAACGAGACTCCACACTTTCGCTAGTGTGCAATTTTCATCACAAGAGACTTGATTCGATAATTGGCTAGTCAAAATGAGATGCAAAGAGTTCACATATTGTCTATGTAACTTCCCTTGGTCTCATCGTAGACACACATTCATGTTCGTTCAATTATGACCACTATTTCAGTCATCGATATTGATCAAAATCGAGACTCAAATTTGCTAAAGAACAACCACATTTAGGTACATACAAGAGTGGGTGAAAAATTTGGAAGGGTTTAAAATCATTTATAATTAAAGCACAAGGAGCCACAAGCTCAAACATCCGCTAACAGCAGTGCAAAACACAATTGTAGGCATAACGACCTAAATATATAAACAAAACATCAAACATCAATATTCACACAAAAGGTGGGCCTCACCCCACCAAAAAAAAAATCATTAGTCCTCAAATGCAAATGAAATATCCAAAAAGTGAAAGAAAGTAAGATAGAGAGGGAGGTAAAGAAGGGATCCTGTCTATGCAGTCTCTCCATCTGTCTGGGCCTCAGTGTCCGGTGCAGCAGTCTGGACTTGGGCATCAGTGCCCGAAATCACCTCATAAGCAACAACTCCACTAGAGACCGCCATGGAGGTCTTTGCCGGTGATGTCTGCATAACTGTCTCTGCAAGATCTAGCGAATCTCTGAATATGTTCTCCTCATGTACCCCAATCTGCTCATCGTCGGTTTCAGCATCCGACTCCCCAACATCAAGCTCATTCTGGTGTGCATCGACGGTAGTATCCGGAGGAATCCCTGAGGTCTCAGGAGCATCCATGTCATCTGCAGTCTGGATCAATGAAGTGAAGTCGGTAGACTTCAAATAGTCTACGTCCTTCCTCAAATCTGCTACCTCAGCTTTCAAAGTCGGAACCTCATAGGACGCCCCCTGTATTCTCTTACAAGCATCAACTTTCGTAGTAATAGTGTCAATAAAAGTCTACAGAGAGGTCAGTGCAGCTAGAATCATAGCCTCAATCATTATTGGGATATCTCTCTCCAGTCTAGTAGCTCACGTCAGCTGACTGATTTAGATGCCCCATCTTCAGGATCATTGCTTCAATGATCTTGATCTGCTGGGAGGAAGAGGATGTACCTGGGGCCTGTGAGGAGGAAGAAGGAGCAGAAGTACCTAAAGGCCCGGAGGCCGGAGCAGGCAAAGACGCCTCTGCAGGTATAGAATCGATATCCACCTCTGGAGAAGTAATTGGCAGGGCTGCTATCCTCCTGTCAGCCTCCTCTCTAGTGTACTCGACCTCAATACGTCGGATATCAGTGGAGGAGGAAGGGGTAATCTCAATATCCCTCGTATCATCCCGGGGTAGTCCTGCTCGCCGGCATAGTTCTGTGATCAGTATTGGGAACGGCAGTGAGGTCTGACTCTGCTTGGCCCTCATGGCTAACTCTTGCTCAATAATAAGCCCCATATTAATGCTCTTCATAGAAATAAACGATCCCAGATAGGCTGCCTTAGTAAGACGGAGAACGTACTCATTTTGGGAGGGCATAATGGAGCTGCTGATAAATCCAAACCAACAACGCGCAGCGACACTCAAATTCCTTTTCTCAATTGGGACTCCCACCTAGATCCATCTCGGGGTGGTGTCTGAAATGAGGGGTGCCAACCACCCCTTCAAATCATCCAAGGATTGAGCAATAAGAAATCCATCATAAGGTTGTGTGAAGTGCAGATCTCCACCCATTACAGTGTTAATGTACTCACTGCTGCACCCGACCTCCTTGCCTCAGACCATGATCGCTTTAACCGGTTTGAACTCACTAGCCTTCTTCTTACTCTTAGGAACCAGATCACCATAAGTTGTGTAAAACTCACGGACCCAGGAGGGAATATAGGGGCCTCGAGGCCGGGTGAACTGCTCGAATCTATGGAACTGGAGGGTCTCCCTCACATCTGGATGCTTCCCCTCCAAGCCTGTTGTTGAAAGTAACTTTTCCTCAAGGATAGTTCGTAAACCATCTCCTTTCAATCTGTTCAAAAGCCCGGGAGGAGGAACGATAGGGAGCATAGGGGTGACAGGGGGTGCCTGAGCTAGCACTAATTATGGTCCAGGAGGAGTGACAGCTGAGAGAACTCTGGTGGATGTGGGTTGAGATCTTTCTCGTAGCTCATCCATTCGAGAAATCAAAGGCTACTCATCTTCAGGCTCAAACAAATAAGCCCGGGTGTCAACAATCACTCTCTCAGATGTGTGCTTCTTTATTTTGCCTTTGTCTCCCTGTGGGAGTTCTTGCGTTCTCTTTTTTGGTGGATTTGATCCCCCTTCGTTTATAGTAATGCCCCGTGCTTTCTTCTGGGGTGGCCTATCTAGATTTATTCGCACCATATCTGCAAAATATTAGAGAAAATTTAGTAAATATTCGCATCAAAGCACAAAAACTTAACTGCAGACATACTCGCCGATCAATTTGGCGAGTCAATGAATCTCTTTGGCGAGCTAAATCAGGCTCGCCGAAGGGATTGGCTTAAAATTCTCAGCAAGTTGGCAATGGGAAGTCCCTTCCGGTGAATTGCCGATAGCTTTTGACGAGCAAGGGCTAACCTGCCGAAAGGTCCAGTCCCAAAGGGCTAAGGGGTGCAAACAAAGGGCGATAAAGAAGACTTTTAGTGAGTCGCCGAGTGATTTCGGCGACCTCTAGCGTCTTGCCGAAAGTTACAGAGTCAATCATCAAATAAAGCATGAAATTAAAGGTGAGATGGGGACAGTAGGCGAACCGCCAAGTGGTTCAGCGAGCTTGACCCAGCTCGCCAAACGGCCCAACGTGCCTATTTTAAACCCAACTTCTCGAATTTAACTCCGCAACCCCCGAAAACAAAATCAAAGAATGCACTAGTTAAATGAAGTTCAAACCCATAACACCCATCACCTCGGGATATTCAGATTTCTCCCGATTTTGCCAAATTTGGTCATTTGAGGACTTTTGCCCTTAAGAATGGTTTCACCCACTCTATAATTGTGCAATTTCCAGCATTTAGCACAAATACGGGCTACTCAGACTTTACCCAACCAATCTAACCAACATGCAAGCATGACCCCACAAAATTGAACTTATTTTAAGGCACAAATTTATGGGCATTCGATGATCAAAACAATATGGGCAAGATTATCAAATTATAACCGGCAATCAAACATTCTAATCCCATTAGAGAGGCCCAACATACATCACTAAGATAAGATCATTTGCAAATCAGTACAAAATGCGATAAAAATTAACATGGGGTTCAAAACCAACCTTTTTTGCCGAACAATACAAAATTTGAAATGCTAGGTGGCAAAGTTTTCCAACTCCGAGCACAAGTCAACGAATACAACACTTAGGATATGCAAAAATATTCAAAATACTAAATTGGTGCGAGATTCGAAAGATTAAAAGCGAGGGAAAGTGAAAGAGTTGGAAGTTTAAACCATTACACCTTTTTAAAGACCTTCTAGTTCACACCCATTCGGGGACATTAGTTGTGATTGTCGACCCATTCGGTGACTCGCGGAATGATCCCTTGCCACGCCAAATTGTATAGCGCCTTCAGTTATATTGAGGGTCCAAATGGCAGACTAAAATGGCATCGTTGACCTATTCGGCGACTCGCCAATAATTTCACTAGCTCGCCAAGTTTTACAAACTCTCATTTGAATTTGTCTTGAGTCTAACGGCGGTCTAGGTCAGAGTCGCCGACCACGTTGGCGATGCGCCTCCTGGTCTTTTGGTTCTCCGACATGTACTTTTTGAACAATTCCCACACCTTAACCTGCACAATCAACACACCTTTATTCTAGAATAACAAATCAAAAAGACAAAACCTTGGGTTGCCTCCCAAGAAGCGCCTTAGTTAACGTCGTGGCACGACGCAAGTCAACACTCATACTCCATTCTTGGGGTTAGCCATAGCATTACTTGGCAACCCCTTATTTTGTGGCGGGTGGAGATGAGGCATCACATGACCCGTAAGGTTCTCAAGCAACTGAATGGATTTGGAATAAGAACCAATCATCTGTTTCATCACTTCGATGTTCTCCGACACCTCTTCCAGCACTCTATCATGCTCATTTACCTTGTGGAGAATGATTGAGAGCATTCCTTCGACACATTTACCCTCATTATCCTTAGGCCTTCTTCACTCATGAGGAGGGACGTATATGTCCTTCTTTTTGCATTGGACTTCAATCTCCACCATCTTTTTGGCCAACTCATCCATCTGAGTCATTAGTGCGGCCAACATGAAGTCCTTCTCTACTTCTTGGTTTGTTTCAGCCATCTGATCAAGCAGGTGGGTTGCTTTCTCATAGGGATGTTGTGTAATACCACTCGGAATGAGTTGGTCATCCTGCCTTGTTTCTGGGACCAAGACTTCTGTATAAGCAATCCAAGAGGACTATATCGGGAATTTCATGAGTATGGCATTGAACTAATAGTTCTTTAAACCTTGCCCATGCCTCATGAATCTATTCACCTTCCAATTGTTTGAAGGTTAGAATGTGATCCCTGAACATCATTACTTCTCATAGAGGAAACTCCATTTGCCCGCGAGTACTGCTCGACATATTCACCTCCTCTGTTTCAAAGCTCAAACAAGCAAAACAAAACTAAAAGTTAAATTAGTAAAACTACAACTAACAAGAACGAAAATTCTACTTAACTAAATATTCTTAACTAATACCACTCCCTGGCAGAGGCGACATTTTGACTTCATGTATCAGGACACTAGTTCCAGTACAAGTGCCAACGATCGCGAGTAGTAATATAACCCAACCAAGGGTTGGGATCGTTCCCATAGGGAGCGGTTAGTATTTGAGAATCAAATAGAAAAGTAAACTTTAGTTCTAATCAATCATAGCTATAAATATTTACGAATAAAAACATACTAAATCTAAAGGTGACACGAATGTCAATTATCAATGGGGGGTTTGTATGCAACTAAGAAATAAAAACAACAAAAATATAAATATGCGAAATAAGGAGATAGGATTCTCGGGATGTGATAGGAATATGGGATAAAATAAACAATCGGGTAAATGCTATTGATAGTAAATCGCTGAACATTTGTGACTAAGCTAGACTTTAGTAGGGGTAAATTTTCTCTCGAACAACTTACCCCAATTCAACTCGGTTTCTCTCGAACACCGAGTTGTAGCAATCAAGCACAGCCTTCGCCTTAGCCCATTCACTCCCTCGAGCTGAATGTGTGGGAAAATTCCTAGGATTCACTCTCTCGAGCTGAACCCACGACGACCCAATAACCACAGGCTATCGATTTAGTAGTCTTGGTTATAAAACCTCTCTCTCGAGCAAGCCAAAAACACGAAGATGAAATCATATTTACAACTACAATTTCATTAAGTTCAAACACAACTACTAAACAAAATCACATTTAAACAGCAAATAGACTATCAATAAGCAATACCCAACAGTAAATTTAACCCATATTCACATAATCACACCCCAAGAATTGGGGTTTTAAGTAGACATGAAAAAGAGATAGAAATCGATACCAAAAAGTGTTTCCATCAAATGGGTACGATAAATAATGTCTTTAAACACGTTAAGTATGAAGATTCTTCAAGACCCACTTGCAATTTCTTGGGGTTGAAAACCTTCAAGCTCAAGAACAATGTCTCCCAAAAACTCTAAGAACTAAAACTGAAAATATTCTAAAAATCAGTAATAATTCGCTACAACTTGATATTAAGCTACAGATTTAAATGGGTATTTATAGTTTTCAAAAATTTGTGTTGCGAAGGACCACTCGGCGCAGTTAGTCGGGATCGCCGATGCACTCGGCAATCCGCCCTTTGGTCTGGTTCATCGCCTTTCAGATTTTGCCTTCACCATCTTCGCGTTTTGAATCATTAGGCAATATGGTGTTGCTTCACAGAACTGTTCGGGGATGCGCCAAATGCTCTCTTTCATCGCCAACTTGATCTTTTCCTTTAGGGCTCAGCACACTGGAACTTTGGGAGAGATTAAGGCCATTCGGTGACTCTCCTAATGCATTAGGCGATCCTCAGGCCTTCTTTTCTTCATCTTTTCAGCCGCCTTGTTCCTTTTTGCCAAGTTGTGTCCATTCTTTGCCTCAAACTCCAAATACCTAAAGCTCAAGGATTTTCATCAGTTATTGAGACAAAATATGCATTTGAGGACACTAAATCTATCAAAATAAAGCCCTAAATGAGTCCATATCATGGACTCATCAATCAACAAGCCTTTTTTTCTTCGTTTTTTCAGCTGCCTTGTTGTATTTGCTCATTAGTGTCCATGTTTTGTTCCTCAATCCAAATATCTAAAAAACAAGGATTTTACATCAGTTATTGGCATAAAATAAGCATTTGAGAACGCTAAATCTATCTAAATAAAGCCCTAAATGAGTCCAAATTGTGGACTCATCAACATACATATACAAGAACGAACTACAATAAGACCACACAAGGCATGAGTAAATAGAAATTCTCAAAATTCTTTAAAATAAATTATTCTTGACAAACGATAACATCAAAAACTCAAACATAGAATATAAATCAATGACAAGAGAGTGCTTTCGATTGCACTTTTTCCCTTTTTCTAAATTTTCAAAATCCTTTACAAATCAAAATTTTCGTGTTCCTGTTTGAGACAAGACATGGACTCTCAATAAAACTAAAACTTGGCCTTTTCTCTTTAAAAAATCACTTATCAACCTATCATAGAGAAATGCCAACTCAATGCGGTAAATAAGAAAGAACAAAAAATGATTTTCTCCTTGAGAAAGAAACGTGGTATAAAGAAAAACCTTAGATTTTATTTAACCAATTACTATTATCAATGGCAACATTGAATCGCTCTCTGAGGGATCATTTGCAAAAAAGGACCAGCGAGGGCTCTAAGCGCATTTTGTTAGTCCGGGTGTAATATAGTTGACGTATAAGACCAACCTGACATCAAAGCAACACACAATCATCATAAGATTTCAAGCCCAACAAAGGTGCAAATTAAGCATCAAGTATGCCTGATGAGGACCAACATAAAGATCATCCAAAACATTACCCTAATCAAGCCCGACAAGGGTACAACAAGAAAAGCCAAATCCAAAACATTCAACCACCCTCAACTAAGAAACAAGCAATGTCCCCCTAGAAACAAAAGATAAATGGGTAAACAACAAACATTGTATGTCAGCTAATTGGAGTTATGCTCCCATGATTAGCATGCAAGTTATATCCTGATCGTCCCTCTCAAGAGTGAGATGTGGGCAATGAATCCTTTAGCACCTCCTAGAGCTGCTCATCCTCTTCATCAGAACGTTGGTCTACACTGATGCCCAAGCTGCCTAGTAAATCATCCACCGGAACTGGCATATCTCTTTAAGAAGCCAATGATTCATCAAGGAAGTTCATTTCCCTAAATATCATCAAGGCTTACCCTTTCATTGCATGCATGTCAGATCATAGAGAAGCCACTACACCCTCTTTTACATCAGCTCTTTTGCACACATTTTTCACACTATCGACAACTTCTTTCATCACTTTTTTATTGATTTATTAATAAGAGATGAGAGGTCTTTGGCAACCCAAGTGATTAGATTCATGTTGGCATATGTCATATTTGCGAGCTTTTGAAAGCCATTTGGTCTGAGGGTAGTGGTAGGTAGGGAAGGCCTATGGAGTCATTCATCTGTGTTAGAGGCATGTCCTGAAAGTGTAAGAATAGGTACATCAGGATTTGGCTTAATGGGCAGGGGCACGATCAAACACACCCATAGTTCCCATTCAATTTTTAATCCTGGTAGCCTTGACATCCTACTTTATCTCAATATCAATTACCCCGAGAGTTGGGAAAATTTGATTAGATTCAAAATATGGATATTCTCTTGAGAACATTATTATCTTAGAAGAAAGAGAACAATCAATTCAAAAAAATTGTTGATCTATTCAACAATTTGTCTGTCATATTGTTAGTTAATGCTCTCTTGCAAACCTAGAGGTATTCAAAATTTATGAAAGAGTTGTTAAAGAAGAAGAGAGTGATTGATGTGGGTACAATTGAAGTTTTCAATTTGGTCTCAAAAATAAAAGATTTGCGAGTGCTACTATTATGTGGACCATTGGGTGCATACTTTCGACAATATCAAATTCATGTCCTTTGTGATTTTCAAGAAATTGGGTCTCAACAATCCCAAGTTCACTCCAATGAAATTTTTAATGGAGGATCACTCTACTAAGAAGTCAGTGGGTATACTATTTGACATATTAGTCAAAGTTGATAAATTCATTCTTTTGGACAATTTTTGAAATTCTGGATTGCAACGTGGATATTAAGGTGCCTATAATTTTAGGCCAACAATTTCTCGCCACGGGTAGCACACTAGTGGATTTTGATCTAGGAGAGCTCAAATTATAAGTTGGAGAAGATGAGGTGACATTTAGTCTATGCACTCCTATGACACCACCTGATGAATGTAGAGTGGTGTCTGTGTTCGTCGACAGGTTTGTTGAAGGTCCATGGGAAGAAGAAGTGCCAATGAATCTCGGTTGAGTTTGAGGTACTTGTATCATGCAATGACATTAAATCAAGCATTTTATGGAGGCAACCCCAAGTGTCTTTTATTTATATTTACTTCACTTTTGTTGTCTTTGGTTAGTTTAAGGGGTGCGAAAGTATGTCTAGGGAAAACCATGAAAAATTATCGTTATAACCATCAATGCCAGATTGGTGAAACACCAGTTGAGAATTGTACAATGCCAGTAAAATGTTGATGTGAAATAGTAACCCAATAATAAAAAAAATAGGAACCTATGCTAGATCGGGGGATCACTGATTCAAAACCATATACCATCGGTCATGTAACCAGTGTAACAAAGTGCACAAGACAGAAATTTAAGCGTCTGCGTTGAACTTACATCTCGGAGGTGGGTGGAGTGAACCACCTATCAATGAAAGTCAAGTTTTTTTAAGAGGTTTAAATTTTGACATATGGAAGAACACATTCGATTTTCATCTCCCTTTCCTAAAACCCCAAGGGTCTTAAACCCTACTTCTTCCTCCTCCTTCATTCACCACACTCGACACTTCCCCATATGACTCTCCCCACTTATCCATACAACACTCCAACTTCCAACTCCCTTTGCCTTCTATAATACCAACCATTCCCCTTTGTCCTTCCTCACTCAAACCCCTTTCTCTATCTCTAAATTCAAAATTTTGAAGGTCCTACTGCTCTTTTAGTTCAAAAATTCAAGAACTCCATTGAAGCTCTCAAGTTTTAGTCACTAATCTATAAATCTTCTATCTGTTGTTATATTTTTCAAGTTTTAAGCTTTCATAATATTGAAATGAGTAAATGATTTTGTGCTAGTACTGGTTTTCCCATAGCCCATGTGTTTTTGCACTCAAATTTTGTTGCTAAGAAAAGGGTTTTGGTGCTATTAATGAGTAGATCTTATTTGGTTGAACTTGAATGGGTAGAAATACATGTGAAATCTTGTTAAGATTACTCAAAATTTTAGTTGGGGATGAAGTATGAGTAATCCATTTGATTTTATGTAGTGCATGAATTGTCTTAATGATGGGTTGGGTGACGTCATTCCTAAGGGTAAATTTGTCATTATGTAAATTCTTTAATTTCTGGATGTGAAAATTGCTTGAGAAGCATCTATTATTGTTGTAGAAAAGCATTGAATGACCGATTACTTGTGGTGAGGTTGAAATTGCGAATGAGAGCTGTGAATATGTTGAATATCTTTCGTGTATTGCTTAATGGTTCCGAATGATAGATGGGGTGACATTCCTGCTACTATTATGTGCACCATTGGGGTGCACAAGTTCGACAATATCAACTTGATGTCCTTTGTGATTTTCAAGAAATTGGGTCTCAACAATCCCGAGCTCACTCCAATGAAGTTTTTAATAGCGGATCACTCTACTAAGAAGTCAGTGGGTATACTATTTGACATATTAGTCAAAGTTGATAAATTCATTCTTTTGGACAATTTTGAAATTATGATTTGCAACGTGGATATTAAGGTGCTTATAATATTAGGCCAACCATTTCTTGCCACGGGTAGCACACTAGTGGATTTTGATCTAGGAGAACTCAAATTTTAACTTGGATAAGATGAGGTGACTTTTAGTCTATGCACTCCTATGAAGCCACCTGATGAATGTAAAGTGGTGTCTGTGTTTGAGATCGTCGACAGGTTTGTTGAAGGTCCATGGGAAGAAGAAGTGCCAATGAATATCAGTAGAGTTTGAGGTACTTGTATCATGCAACGACATGAAATCAAACACTTTATGGAGGAAACCCCAAGTATCTTTTATTTATATTTACTTCACTTTTGTTGTCTTTGGTTAGTTTAAAGGGTGCGAAAGGATGTCTAGGGAAAATCATGAAAAATTATCGTTATAACCATCAATGCCAGATTGGTGAAACACCAGTTGAGAATTGTACAATGCAAGTAAAATGTTGATATGAAATAGTAACCCGATAAGAAAAAAATAGGAACCTATGCTAGTTCGGGGGATCACTGATTCAAAACCATACACCATCGGTCATTTAACCAATGTTACAAAGTGCACAGGAAAGAAATTTAAGCATCTGCATTAAACCTACATCTCGGAGGTGGGTGGAGTGAACCACCTATCAATGAAAGTCAAGTTTTTTTAAGAGGTTTAAATTTTGACTTATGGAAGAACACATTGGATTTTCATCTTCCTTTCGTAAAACCCCCAGGGTCTTGAACCCTACTTCATCCTCCTTCTTCATTCACCACACTCTCCACTTCCCCATATGACTCTCCCCACTTATCCATACAACACTCCAACTTTCAACTCCCTTTGCCTTTTATAATACCAACCATTCCCCTTTTTTCTTCCTCACTCAAACCCCTTTCTCTATCTCTAAATTCAAAATTTTCAAGGTCCTAACACTCTTTTAGTTCAAAAATTCAAGAACTCCGTTGAAGCTCTCAAGTTTTTAGTCACTAATCTATAAATCTTCTATTTTTTGTTATATTTTCAAGTTTAAAGCTTTCATAATATTGAAATGAGTAAATGATTTTGTGCTAGTACTGATTTTCCCATAGCCCATGTGTTATTGCACTCAAATTTTGTTGCTAAGAAAAGGGTTTAGGTGCTATTAATGTGTAGATCTTGTTTGTTTGAACTTGAATGGGTACAAATGCATGTGAAATCTTGTTTAGATTACTCAAAATTTTAGTTGGGGATGAAGTATGAGTAATCCATTTGATTTTATGTAGTGCATGAATTTTCCCAATGATGGGTTGGGTGACGTCTTTCCTAAGGATAAATTTGTCATTGTGTAAATTCTTTAATTTCTGGTTGTGAAAATTGCTTGAGAAGCATCTATTATTGTTGTAGAAAAGCTTTGAATGACTGATTACTTGTGGTGAGGTTGAAATTGCGAATGAGAGCTGTGAATATGTTGAATATCTTTCGTGTATTGCTTAATGGTTCCGAATGATAGATGGGGTGACATTCCTGCTACTATTATGTGCACCATTGGGGTGCACAAGTTCGACAATATCAACTTGATGTCCTTTGTGATTTTCAAGAAATTGGGTCTCAACATTCCCGAGCTCACTCCAATGAAGTTTTTAACAGCGGATCACTCTACTAAGAAGTCAGTGGGTATACTATTTGACATATTAGTCAAAGTTGGTAAATTCATTCTTTTGGACAATTTTTGAAATTCTGGATTGCAACGTGGATATTAAGGTGCCTATAATTTTAGGCCAACCATTTCTCGCCATGGGTAGCATACTAGTGGATTTTGATCTAGGAGAGCTCAAATTTTAAGTTGGAGAAGATGTGGTGACATTTAGTCTATGCACTCGTATGAAGCCACCTGATGAATGTAGAGTGGTGTCTGTGTTTGAGTTCACCAATAGGTTTGTTAAAGGTCCATGGGAAGAAGAAGTGCCAATGAATATCGGTTGAGTTTGAGTTACTTGTATCATGCAACGACATTAAATCAAGCGCTTTATGGAGGCAACCCCAAGTGTCTTTTATTTATATTTACTTCACTTTTGTTGACTTTGGTTAGTTTAAGTGGTGCGGAAGGATATCTAGGGAAAATCATGAAAAATTATCGTTATAACCATCAACGCCAGATTGGTGAAACATCAGTTGAGAATTGTACAATGCCAGTAAATATTGATATGAAATAGTAACCCGATAAGAAAAAAATAGGAATCTAAGCTAGATCGGGGGATCGCTGATTCAAAACAGTATACAATCGGTCATGTAACCAGTGTAACAAATTACACAGGAAAGAAATTTAAGCGTCTGCGTTGAACCTACATCTCGGAGGTGGGTGAAGTGAACCACCTATCAATTAAAGTCAAGTTTTTTTAAGAGGTTTAAATTTTTACTTATGGAAGAACACATTGGATTTTCATCTTCCTTTCATAAAACCCAAGGGTCTTAAACCCTACTTCTTCCACCTCCTTCATTCACCACGCACTCCACTTCCCCATATGATTCTCCCCACTTATCCATACAACACTCCAACTGCCAACGGCCTTCTATAATACCAACCATTCCCTTTTTCCCTTCCTCACTCAAACTCATTTCTCTATCTCTAAATCCAAAATTTTCAAGGTCCTATCACTCTTTTAGTTCAAAAATTCAAGAACTCTATTGAAGCTCTCAAGTTTTAGTCACTAATCTGTAAATCTTCTATCTATTGTTATATTTTTCAAGTTTTAGGCTTTCATAATATTGTAATGAGTAAATGATTTCGTGCTAGTACTGATTTTCCCATAGCCCATGTGTTATTACAGTCAAATGTTGTTGCTAAGAAAAGGGTTTTGTTGCTGTTAATGAGTAGATCTTGTTTGTTTGAACTTGAATGGGTAAAAATGCATGTGAAATTTTGTTTAGATTACTCAAAATTTTAGTTGGGGATGAAGTATGAGTAATCCATTTGATTTTATGTAGTGCATGAATTGTCCCAATGATGGGTTGGGTGACGCCATTCCTAAGGATAAATTTGTCATTATGTAAATTCTTTAATTTTTGGTTGTGAAAATTGCTTGAGAAGCATCTATTATTGTTGTAGAAAAGCTTTGAATGACCGATTACATTTGGTGAGGTTGAAATTGCGAATGAGAGGTGTGAATATGTTGAATATCATTAGTGTATTGCTTAATGGTTCCCAATGATAGATGGGGTGACATTCCTGCTACTATTATGCGCACTTTTGGGGTGCACAAGTTCGATAATATCAACTTCATGTCCTTTGTGATTTTCAAGAAATTGGGTCTCAACAATCCCGAGCTCACTCCAATGAAGTTTTTAATAGCGGATCACTCTACTAAGAAGTCAGAAGGTATACTATTTGATATATTAGTCAAATTTGATAAATTCATTCTTTTGGACAATTTTGAAATTCTGGATTGCAACGTGGATATTAAGGTGCCTATAATTTTAGGCCAACCATCTCTTGCCACAGGTAGCACACTAGTGGATTTGGATCTAGGAGAGATCAAATTTTAACTTGGAGAAGATGAGGTGACATTTAGTCTATGCACTCCTATGAAGCCACCTGATGAATGTAAAGTGGTGTCTGTGTTTGAGTTCGTCGACAGGTTTGTTGAAGGTCCATGGGAAGAAGAAGTGCCAATGATTATCGGTTAAGTTTGAGGTACTTGTATCATGCAACGACATTAAATCAAGCACTTTATGAAGGCAACCCCAAGTGTCTTTTATTTATATATATATTTTTTTTTTTAAGTTTTTATTTATATTTACTTCACTTTTGTTGTCTTTGGTTAGTTTAAGGGGTACGAAAGGATGTCTAGGGAAAAGCATGAAAAATTATCGTTATAACCATCAACACCAGATTGGTGAAACACCAGTTGAGAATTGTACAATGCCAGTAAAATATTGATATGAAATAGTAACCCGATAAGAAAAAAATAGGAAATTATGCTAGATCGGGGGATCGCTGATTCAAAGCAGTACACCATCGATCATGAAACAAGGGTAACAAAGTCCACATGAAAGAAATTTAAGCGTATGCGTTGAACCTACATCTCGGAGATGGGTGGAGTGAACCACCTATCAATGAAAGTCAAGTTTTTTTAAGAGGTTTAAATTTTGACTTATGGAAGAACACATTGTATTTTCATCTCCCTTTCCTAAAACCCCAAGGGTCTTAAACCCTACTTCTTGCACCTCCTTCATTCACCATATTTTCCACTTCCCCATATGACTCTCCCCACTTATCCATACAACACTCCAACTTCCAACTCCCTTTGCTTTCTATAATACCAACCATTCCCCTTTTTCCTTCCTCACTCAAACCCCTTTCTCTATCTCTAAATCCAAAATTTTCAAGGTCCTATCACTCTTTTAGTTCAAAAATTCAAGAACTCCATTGAAGCTCTCAAGTTTTAGTCACTAATCTGTAAATCTTCTATCTATTGTTATATTTTTCAAGTTTTAAGCTTTCATAATATTGAAATGAGTAAATGATTTTGTGCTAGTACTGATTTTCCCATAGCCCATGTGTTATTGCACTCAAATTTTGTTGCTAAGAAAAGGGTTTTGGTGTTTTTAATGAGTAGATATGGTTTGTTTGAACTTGAATGGGTAGAAATGCATGTGAAATCTTCTTTAGATTACTCAAAATTTTAGTTGGGGATGAAGTATGAGTAATCCATTTGATTTTATGTAGTGCATGAATTGTCCCAATGATGGGTTGGGTGACGTCATTCCTAAGGGTAAATTTGTCATTATGTAAATTTTTTAATTTCTGGTTGTGAAAATTGTTTGAGAAGCAACTATTATTGTTGTAGAAAAGCTTTGAATGACTGATTACTTGTGGTGAGGTTGAAATTGTGGTTGAGAGGTGTGAATATGTTGAATATCTTTCGTGTATTGCTTAATGGTTCCCAATAATAGATGGGGTGCCATTCCTGCTACTATTATGTGCACCATTGGGGTGCACAAGTTCGACAACATCAACTTGATGTCCTTTGTGATTTTTAAGAAATTGGGTCTCAACAATCCCGAGCTCACTCCATTGAAGTTTTTAATAGCGGATCACTCTACTAAGAAGTCAGTGGGTATACTATTTGACATATTAGTCAAAGTTGATAAATTCATTCTTTTGGACAATTTTTGAAATTCTGGATTGCAACGTGGATATTAAGGTGCCTATAATTGTAGGCCAACCATTTCTCGCCACGGGTAGCACACTAGTAGATTTTGATCTAGAAGAGCTCAAATTTTAAGTTTGAGAGAATAAGGTGATGTTTAGTCTATGAACTCCTATGAAGCCACCCGATGAATGTAGAGTGGTGTCTATGATTTAGTTCGTCGACAGGTTTGTTGAAGGTCCATGGGAAGAAGAAGTACCAATGAATATCGGTTGAGTTTGAGGTACTTGTATCATGCAACGACATTAAATAAAGCACTTTATGGAGGCAACCCCAAGTGACTTTTATTTATATTTACTTCACTTTTGTTATCTTTGGTTAGTTTAAGGGGTGCGAAAACTTGTCTAGGGAAAATCATGAAAAATTATCGTGATAACCATCAACGCCAGATTGGTGAAACACCAGTTGAGAATTGTATAATGCCAGTAAATGCTGATATGAAATAGTAACCTGATAAGAAAAAAAATAGGAACCTATGCCATATCGGGGGAATACTGATTCAAGACCGTACACCATCGGTCATGTAACCTGTGTAAAAAAGTGTATAGGAATGAAATTTAAGCATCTGCGTTGAACGTACATCTCGGAGGTGGGTGGAGTGAACCACTTATCAATGAAAGCCAAGTTTTTTTAAGAGGTTTAAATTTTTACTTATGGAAGAACAAATTGGATTTTGATCTGCTTTTCCCAAAACCGCAAGGGTCTTAAACCCTTCTTCTTCCTCCTCATTGATTCACCACACTCTCCACTTCCCCATATGACTCTCCCCACTTATCCATACAACACTCCAACTTCCAACTCCGTTTTGCCTTCTATAATACCAACCATTCCCCTTTTTCCTTCCTCACTTAAACCCCATTCTCTATTTCTAAATCCCAAATTTTCAAGGTCCTATCACTCCTTTAGTTAAAAAATTCAAGAACTCCATTGAAGCTCTCAAGTTTTAGTTACTAATCTATAATCTTCTATCTGTTGTTATATTTTTCAAGTTTTCAGCTTTCATAATATTGAAATGAGTAAATGATTTTGTGCTAGAACTGATTTTCCCATAACCCATGTGTTATTGCACTCAATTTTTGTTGCTAAGAAAAGGGTTTTGGTGCATTAAATGAGTAGATATGGTTTGTTTGAACTTGAATGGGTAGAAATGCATGTGAAATTTGTTTAGATTACTCAAAATTTTAGTTGGGGGTGAAGTATGAGTAATCCATTTGAGTTTATGTAGTGCATGAATTGTCCCAATTATGGGTTGGGTGACGTCATTCCTAAGGGTAAATTTGTCATTATGTAAATTCTTTAATTTCTGGTTTTGAAAATTGCTTGAGAAGCATCTATGATTGTTGTAGAAAAGCATTGAATGACCGATTACTTGTTGTGAGGTTGAAATTGCGAATGAGAGGTGTGAATATGTTGAATGTCTTTCATGTATTGCTTAATGGTTCCCAATGATAGATGGGGTGACATTCCTGCTAAGGGAAATCATCGAGATTACTTTAAATTGAATTGTGAATCATTTTGGGAAGTTTGAGTTCCTGTTGGACATGTTCGTTGAATTGTTGGAGTGAAAAGAACATTTTTTGGTCGAGATGGCCTATATGATACATTGGGTTTAAGCAAATGTTGCCTGCATTTCGTGGGTGAAACATCAGTTAAGTTAGGAATCTAAACATTTCACTTAGTTGGACCGACGTTTCACCTTCTAGCTACAAGTCTTCATTGGTAAAATACTGGTTGGCTCAAAATGTTTCCAGGCTTGGTAGCCGGTGGTTCCATCTGCGATGTACAATTTTGCATCTGCGAACCGCCGGTTAAATGTCGATGCTAGTGTGTTCTTTTAGTATTTTCTTTTATTTCTTAATAAAAATACCAAAATTATGTAGTTTTTAGTGTTGCCTCATAGTTCTTCTTGTAGATCCTGACTTCTCACAAAGGTCAATCTAGTAAGCATAAACGCGAGTCCTGCTCCTCCTCCTAAAGCAAAACCAAAAACAAGGATCCTTAGAACACTATAAATGAGGAAAAAGCGCATCATTTTTTGAATCAGGGAGATGAAGAAGAGGTACACTTTCTCCAAGACAAACGGAATATTCAAGTCGGAAAAGTGGTTTAATATAGTTGACCTAGGGGAGGAATTCTCGAACATTGTCTAGCAGCTAATTATGAATAATTGAATACATCTTGTTAATTCACCATGAGAATTATTCCCAAAAGTTGTCATTGAGTTCTAGACCCCATATCAGGTATGACAAGAGATGATAGGCATTCGTGGTCCAGTGGATAAATACCCCAACTTATATTATGTGCTTATGCATGGTGTGGAGGTTGACATCACACCGACAACTATTAGTTCCCTACTCTAGGTTGAGCTAATTAAAAAAAGGTATGTGTTCGCAGAGAAAGTTGCCTCCAATGGAAATCACCTCTAATGGGTCGCAAACACCATAGCAAAGGACCAACCAACTTAGGAGACTTAAGGGAGGATAGATCTTTCATCATGACTTGAAGTTTGAACCCAAATTGTGGCTCAATTTTTACCAAGATTGTAGACTACTAGGGGGAGTGTACAATGCGATGGGGTTTCAACACAATATTAAAAAATAACTAATTCCAAATTGGTCGTCATATGGATAACATTTAGTTTAGTCTGCATTCAATATTCTCTCAAACTATCAAATGTATGTCCCTTGGATTCTCTTGAACTCCAAGACCCTTACCAATAAAACACCAAACACAGCTTGAGTGGATAGACTATTCGTAATTTATAACCTTAAAATGAGAAATTAGTTGGATTAGACTATCTCTAGTTCTAATCCAATGACTAATTTCATCAAATTCGCACTAATTAGTCTTACCCAACTTCATTTTGCTTTCTCAAGCCAAAATAGTCTTAGAGATATCAATCAATGTCTCTAACCAGTGATTTTGTAATACCTTAGATTTGAAGAGATGGAAAATTGCAGGTTTCATGAACTAGTGCCAGTACCAACGGAACCACAGACGGTCCATGAACTGACACATGGACCGTAGGTGCGACCGTGGTTGGCAAGTACAAAGTTTTCTTAAAATGTCAAAGTCCCAGTACTTTTAAACGGTTTACCAGGATGGTCCGTCATCCAATGCATGAGTCGTAGGTAGGTCTCGTAGGTGAGTCCCAGACTTAGAGAAATTTTAGGATCAAAAGTTGGGACCCACGACTATGGTGTACGGTCCTTAGGTGAACCCATGGAGCGTACATGGGGTATCGTCATTAGGGGTCAAAAACAGTGGTCTCTGTACCCACCAATGATCGACCAGGACAGTCCATGGTGAGAACTATGGACCGTAGGTCAAGTCATTGGTGAGGGTCGACAGTTATTTTAAAGGGGCTTTTGGATTTTTTTGTAATTAGTCTATACTACGTCGTTTTACCTTCTATTATAGACCCTATATAAACATTTTTTACCCCCAAATTTTCCCAATTGAACTCATTTTTATAGATTCTCAAAGTTGATCAAAGTTCTTCCCCAAATATTTCTCTCTATAAAAGCTTGAAGAAGAAGGCTAGCGTTTCAAGGTCAAGTCTCCAAATTCACTATTGATTGTAAGCTCTTGGCATCAAGGTATGATAGTATTCACCTATGGAGTCCTTTCCCCCTATAGGGTCCTTAAATTCTCCAATTTTGCAAGGTAGAATCTCAAATGGAAGTTAGGGTTTTTACTCAATCTCATGGGTTCTTTTCATTCATCATCTAATTTAAAGTTTTATGTCTTTTTATGCATGAATTGAGATAATTGCATGTTTTGAGTTAAATTAATATGAACCCATGCATGATCCACATTTTCTAGAATTGATCATATGAAGAAGCTTTTGAATCATGAAAGATGACTTTATGAAGATACACATTTTTTTATGAAATTGATGAAAATGATTTAAGATTTGCTTTGAGAGTGAAGCATCAATATTATTGTTGTTGTGAAAGGATTTCTCACATAAAGAATTCATAAGGTTGAAAGGTTTTATCACCTAAGATGAATAAAGATTTAAGGAGCTATTCTAATGAAACTTGGCTTGGATTGGCTACTTGATGTACCCTTCCATAGATAATGAGGCAAGACGTGATTACCCATGACCTCCAATGATAAGACAAGCAGTGAATACCCATGTCTCATGAATGTTAAGATAAGTTAAGACTAATGAGTATTCCTTGGGATTTACGCTTAGCATGTAGTGGACAAGTAGAGATTACTCATGTCCCATAAACTATGTGCCACCATAGGTTGTCTAAGTAGACATTAGCTAGTTGATCCACATAAGCTAGAAGTTCATGGTTCTTACCTTGGAAAGTAAGAACACCTCTTTTTGGTGTAGGGTAGACACTAGATTCCATGTTATAGCTCGCATGGTCACATGTTACTCCTAGAAGTATGTCACACAATAATGAACTAAGGTTACTCCTAGAAGTAGACAACATGTGTTTTAAAGATGTTAGCTTGCATTGACCATGTTTTATAATTTATGTTTCTAATCCTTTTATCTCATGATTTAGCTTGGTCATTGGATGTCACGTAAAGGACCTTTTAGCATGATTTCATACCTTTTATGTATTGATATCATACTTGGTATATTCCATGTACTAACGCATACTTTTGCCTACATTGTTTCACTAATGTAGGGTCTAACGTTCTCGTTTCACATCTCCGTGGCTCAATTTAGTAGATTGAAGATTGGTGATTCCTCATGTTTCGAGGACTGAGCCCTTTATTGCTTATTGTCCTTACTTTCAGTATTGAATGAGATGCATGGGTTACGTCCCAATCACTCTTGATGTACTAGATGTCTTTGAGACTATGTTAGACTTCCTCTACTTTCTGTTAACTCTTATGATATGAATTGTCTTTTAAAATCTCTTGATTTTTTATTATCCTGTATGATGTATGCTCAGTGGCTTGTGTAGGGTCTCTGAGGTCCTATACGTCATGTTACGCCTAGGGTATACTTTGGGTCGTGATAGATTTTTAAACTAAAACATCAAGACAACATTAGACCATGATTAACAATCAATTTTAGATCTATTTAATAAACACCCATTGGGTTTTACACCCACATCAAGCATGCATATCCCTAGCTACAAATTTAGTTACTCATAAATGAAGAAATATAAGTTATACCCAAAGGAATACCTCATTTCAAGACAAAATTGATAGAAAAAGGTGTTAAACGTAGCAAGGTACACAAAATTGAGTTTCTTCTTTAGCAAGCAAGAAAATAGTTAGCTATTTTCTATCACCACCAATTCCCCCAAAAGAAGACTCTCTACAATATTCCCTATTGGGAAGAAGATATTAATAGTACATAATTATACAAATCTCTATTCTATCCTTGAAATCTATCTTCTCTACTACCTTAAAAGCATGAACTCCCAAACATGAATATTGAATTACTATAATACCCTCAATTAAAAATACTCAATTTATTTTATTTATTTAATTATATTATACTATATTAAAAGTAGATACCATTATTACATTTACAGATTGTGACTTTTCCCATGAGTTGTTACTTTTCCAAAGGATTTTAACTTTTTCAAAGGGTTGCGACTTTACAAAAGAGTTGTGCCTTATCCGATGAGTTGTGACTATTTCAAAGGCTATGACTTTTTCTATGAGCAGTGACTTTTTTTGAAGGGTTGTGACTTTTCTGATAAGGCACAATAAGTACCTATTCATAGTACTATTTGTTAGCTATAAAAAGAGGGGTTTCCTCTCACTTTTAAACTACAATTTTTTAAGGTTTTCTACTCTTCTACTTCTTAAAATATCCAAGTGTTATTTGCAACAGTTGATTAAGTTCAAAATTCAATGAAATTGGAGGTACCACATAAGAAAGAGCTGGTGAACAAATTGTAACAAATCATTCATCGATTTATAATTATATTATCCTCTTACGATTTTCATCACACACATACTTCAATATTATTTATATCATTTTAGAAACTTAATAGCCTTTTAATTAACCTATATATTTTATTTATTAAAAAATACTAATTTCCTGCGAATAGTCACAATAATTTCTGCCTTAATATTTCTTCGGTCATAAATCACAACCATTCACTCCTTATAAATTTTTGGTGATCTCTTTTATGTGATAATTTGAGATCATTTACAATTTTCATACATGATTCATCCCCAATCCATTGATATGTTTCACCAAAGTTCTTAGTATTGGAATTTAGGTATTGTGTTTCTATTAAAGAAGAAAAGAAGAGAACAAAGAAATGTGCAATTATCTATGAACATTGTTTCACACAGAAAACTTCTAGATATAGTGCGCGGGAATTTTCATTTATTTTTCTTGTTTTGTTTCTTTAATTAATTTCTTTTGTGTTTTCATTCGAGATAGAAGTTAATAATTAGTGTTCACATAATGAGTGAACAATGACAAACACACACATTGTAAATTATTTTTTCTAATAAAATAAATAGATCAAGTTGTGGGAGAGACAATAATAATAAACAAATACGAAAAAAGGCACATGACTGGGGTAAAATATTTCTTCTTTGTTTTTCCTTTTTTTATTCTTTTAACCTCAAACGAAGGAATTTCTTCCTAATTTTGGAACACTAAGGTTAATATACCATGAACATATATTTTTGTCTTCCTTCTTCATTGGCTATGAATTTTTCAATATATTTTTTGGAGAAAGTAAAGTGTTGGTGGCAAGAGATTTCAATCAAATTGAACACTAGAGTGAATATAGCATGAACATATTTTTTCATCTTCCTTCTATATTGGCTATGAATTGTTCCATATATTTATTCTTTTTTATATTTATATTGTGTTGAATTTTTTTAAGTATGAATTTTATGCTATTTGTGTTCATTTTGATCTAAGAAAATGTTATGTCACAAGATACACTCCTTGCAAGCTGTATAAAAATAGATAAGAAAATAGTGCTTGATCACAAAATGATCTTAAATCAAAATAAAGTTTCTATAAATAAATAAATTAGATTGTATTCATCAATTAATATTTTTTATTGAAAAAGTTTAATATTTTATATCATAATACAACTTCTATAAGACACTAGATACTCTCATCAGACAACAACTACATGAAATGTATGCTGCATAAAAAAGATAAGACTACAATTCCACAAAGATATGGTAGAAACTTAAAGAAATAAAATATTTTTAAACATAGGTGATGTAGTTCATATATTAATATTAAATTATGCTACTATATATATATATATATATATATATATATATATATCTAAAAGAAAAATTGGTCAAGATAAATATTTGACATACACTCAATTCTCTATTTAACCATCATTCGTTATAATAACATTTCACTGTAGCAGCCTAATTTTTTTTAGAACTAACTTTTTATGTTATATATTTTTTTGTCTATAACATTCTACTTATAACAGTGTTGAAATTTTCTATAGAAGTACACTTTTGGTAAAATTACATATCTATGGTAGCCTTACTCAAATATTAATTGAGTAATAATATTTTGTAAAAGATATATTACGTATAAAGATAAAAATATTGCACTATTTATGGTAATAGTTATTATTGTCATGCACATATCAAATTTGAAGTACTAATATTTAAGAGAAAAATTGTACTTAAATGGTATCTATCATTTATAGTCATAACCTCAAGAGGAAAGGCTATTGGTGAACTTTTTTATATTGATATGATTTTTCTATTTTGCTGGTTAAGCTTGTTTACGAAATTGAGTAAAGTAAAAAAATTGTACTAAAGAACTGTCACTTTCTCACAATATTAAAATTTTGAATGTATTTTGAAATGTTTCAATGAAATCTGGTCATTTTGGTCTAAAAAAATAATTAACTTTATGACAATCTATATTAATCATTCAAAAGCACTTGACCACTATTCTTTCAATTTATAAATATTTACAAAAAAAGCTTTAATTTAGTCATATTAATTCTATTTTACAACATCGTATACTATATAATATGATACACACGTGCCGTAAAACTAGTATTCCAAAAAGGAGCACTTTATCCTTCAGATATGATTTGTTCCTTGAACTTCGGTCGAAGAACTTGCGCTTGACCAAAGAGACTCTAGTCCAGGATTGTTCAAAACTATTCGCCACATCTTTAGTGGCACCTGTGTTTGGATTGACGAAATGCCTATTAGGGATTTTTTAGGCTAGTTGTTCATGTGCCTAAGGCCTTTCCTTCCATTCAAGCCTGCATTTTGTTGGCGAGATGTCATTCAGCTTTTGCGAGTCGCTGGTTCCAAAGGCTGATCGACTTCAGCATTTCATGCTCAAAATTTTTCAAACTTTATTTTTTAAGGAATGCCTACATATAAGAGAACAAATATCCTCAATTAGCATTAAAACATAGAAATAATCGATGAATATGAGTTCAATATATTGGTAAAATACCAACACATCAAACCATTAAGCTTGAACAATTGATTTTCTTCAAGCAAAGCAGTCACTAAGCATAGAATTTCCAAGCCACGCCCAAGATATGATTTTCACAATTACACGGTATGACTCAAAAACAACAAAACAAAAGAATCAAAACAATATATATATATACATACACAAACATAACTCAGAATTGATTCCACCATCAATACAAGGCAATGGTTTTATTCCTTTCAAAATCCTTCTCATTTAAAACAACTTTTTCAAGCACACAATCCAGAGACAATAGGTCAGTCAAGCTCAATGTCAAAGCATCTTAAATCAATGGCATAATTTGCCTAAGGATTCACAACAATTTATTGCATTCATGTATTACAATTAAAATATAGACCTCACCATTCACTTGGAAGGTGTAATTCCACTCACAATCATGAATATAGATTCAAGGTATTATAGATCAAACAAATTCACTCACTCTCACAAAAGAATTCAAGTATACACAAATTGAACCATAGGCTTACCCGATATGTGAATCACCACTAATGTAGGTTGTCATGGCTCAAAATTACTAAGGACTTGTGGGTTAAACTTAAGCTCGTGCAAAAGGTGGGGTCTCATATGGTCAAAGTGACTAAGGCCTCATTCGTTTGTACTTAATGGAGGTTTGAATCTAAATGGTTCAGATTCATCTTGTTAAGTACATTTGTTTGTAAGATATGAACTTTAATTATTCAGATTCAACCCATTAAGTGCATTTATTTTATTTCCCTAAAGCTCTTATTGGATCTTATTAGTTCTGAATAAATCAAATATGTAATAGAGTCTTAACGTTATTCAGGCTAGTTTAAAATAATAATAAAACGCTTCATTTTATAAAACCTTTAACCTATCCCGCTTCTATTTCAATCAAGTTTTAATTCTTCTCCTTCTACTTTTTCTACTGGATACCAATATTATTCCTCTTGAATTGATAAAATTTTAAAGCATTTACAAGTATTTTTATCTAGTATATTTTATATTCATATCACAACAAAAGTATCGCAAAATATGAGTGTGGAATAAAGAAAACAAAAATATTGTACACATATTGTGCCCCAAAAAAAGAGCAAAAAGCAAGTCATCTATAAGAGAGGTTGAGGATAGATTACGGTATATGTAACCACATGTTTGGTTGACTCTATGGAGAGATGAGGGAAGAGGGAATACTATGTAATAACGTTCAAATGACTCTCTAAAACAATTATAAGAGTAAGCAGTCGTTAGCAATAAAAATACCAAACAAGAGAGTTGGGGTCGAATCCCACAAGGAGTTATATAATGCAAAGAATTCAATTAGAAAATTAAGAATGCAAACTGATTCATTGTAGCAATTAGGAAGAATGCGTGGATGATTCCACCAAATATACTAAAAGAGTTGTGGTACGAGTAAGAGACGATCTAGAAGTGTGGGAGTTGGTATCAATATCAAATAGGGGTACAAGTTCTTGCTCAATAACTCTAGATAAATCTGGATAGGTTGGGTAATCGCCAATGACAATAATCTTCTTTCGATCTCAAGGCATCATATCATAGAATCTCCTTTCAGTATCATCTATGTTAAACACAATCAATCCAATACCTTATAAAATCTCTCTTTCGAGCATATTTGGCAATTATAATTGAACCATAATTTTTCTTTCGAGCAAACTACATTAAGTAAACATAGTTTGCAGGCATCAAGCTATTTATCCACTTCAATTAATCTCTTTCAAGCATCAATCAAAGATCTAAGCTAGGATAAAGTTTGTAACCTTAACCCATAAATTAAATCTCTGCTAAATAAATCAAATCCATGAATGAATAGACAAAAAACAAAGCAAGACACTAGACCCATTAAATTAAAACAACACCCAACTACATAATCACACCCCTAGATTCGGGGTTTTAGTCAAACATCATAAAAGAGAAATACATTATACCAATGATGTTTTCAGCCATTAATGTGTTTATGATAAGTAATAATCTTCAAGACCACTTCGAATTCAATCCTCAATTGTCAATTACAAGATTGTTCAAAACCACAAAACTAAGAGAAAAGTAGAAAGAGTCAACTTCTCATTATGAAAGATTAGAATCCATAAAAAGTATGAATTCTCATACAATGAAAAAGATTAAAGATTAGATAGATAAAAAAAATCTATTTTCTCTCTCGTTTAGACAATTTATAGTTTCCCCAAAAATTAGTCTGAAATTCCATGTGCGACCTGTTCAGTGACGTTAGTCGAGCTCACCTTTATGATTCGACGGATCGTTGTTTACTTTTTAGCTCACCTTTTTCTTGGCTTTAGTTGTTTGAACCTCAGCTGACAAACTTGATTGAGCCAGCTGTTCACATTCGGTGATTTATCGATTGCGTTGAACCTTTATTTTAACTCAGAAATATGTCACCTTCGGCGATGGAATTTCTAGCTCCCCCAACTATTTTGGCGAATCGTTATTTGAACTTTTCTTTGCCGACCTGCCTTGAATATTTTCATAAATGATTAGGCGAGGTCCAACCAATTGGGTGATCCTCCCTTTGAGTTATGCGATCCACAGCTGGGACTTTAAACTCTTTTCAACGATTTTGGAATCTTTTTCATAGATTCATCATTGCCTTGTACTTATCATTCATAGCTACAAAACATCAAAATATCATCAAAATATGATATAAATAGGTACGGAGGACACTAATTGTTGAACTAAAAAAGTCTCAAATGAGTGAAAAACTACCACTCATTATTATACACTTGCAGTAAAAGAAACTTACAAGCATAGACATATCTACCTTTCTCGAGAGGAGTTAGAGAATTGAATTTAAGTTCGTGAGGAAAAACTAAAAGTTATTTGATTTTGCTAATTAGTTGAAATATAAATTATCTATATTTTGACCTTTAAAGTATAACAAAAAAATTTAGCTGAATAATTTTTTTTAGAGGATATTTATATGGATAATTCAAATATTATTTTCTATCAAAAGATAGTATTATTTTGTTGACATGAAAATTTTATAATATTTTATGATACTGTGTTTAATTTCGTAAGCATATTAAGATTTTGAAAACAAACAATTTTAATCATCCATTGTTCATATCTTGATACAACATCTTAATATTAAGATGTGTATTCAGATCTAAACATCTAGATCTTAATACACATCTTAATATTCAGATTCAGACGTCTTAATCATAATGGAAATAAATGAGGCCTAAGAGACCTCCCTAATTCCATAACATATCATTTGAGGGTACCAGTCAAATCATGGATTTGTTTCCACCTTATTTCTCCTATTGAAGACATCATCTACTCATTCAACACCCAACTTTTATTTTCAAATGAGGGATGTGCATAACATAAGTTAGCACCAATTTCTTTTTCTTTACATTCTTTCATCCATTGTTTCACTTAACTACTTTTAAATTGAAACTTATGGTGCTCTAAACACTTCTTAGCCCATTCTTCGTTTGTTCTCTTGGTGCACAAACCTTCAACTTTAGGCATTTTCCTACATCACAATTTCAGTCTTCTCTTCTCTTCCAAACTTAGGCTTTTAGCCTACCTTTTCATCATTAGCAATTAGGGATATGAGGGTGTCAAAATAGAGTAAGAAGATCAAGGTTTGCAAGATGGTGACTAAGGAAATAGTTTTTGGCTCAAAGGGATGACTAAGATCAATGTCTAGGGAAGGAATATTTTTGGTAGAGTGACTCATCAAAGAGGTCCTAGGTTCATCTTTCAAGAAAAGTCAATCCTAGAATTTTGCCTTAAAACACATTTTGGGGCAAATTCTAGACAATATGCATACACAACAATTAACCAAAAATCTTTCCACACAAGGCATTCCAACTCAACAAGATCTCAAATTGGTCTTGAAATCAATTGAATTGGATAAGTTTTGACAAACCAGAATAGGATTCATACCCACTTTGAAATCACAAAGTTAAAAGAAGAATGTAAGACTCGTGATAAGAGAGAGAATGCTTCAAATTTACTTCTTCTCTTCATTTTTCAAATCATTTTTCAACTACCATTTGCCAAACAAAAATTTTTGGTGGTCACTCTTGCAAGAGGTGTGACACAAGACTCAAAATAAAACTAAAAAACTTGGCATTTTCCCTTAAGAAAGCTGTCTCTCAATCTTTCATAGGTAAACACCAACTTGGTTCGACATAAAAAGACTCAAAGACAACAAAATAAAATAAAATTTAAAGAAAAATTTGTTCCTAGGAAAGAACTGTGGCATAAAGAAAATTCTTGGAGTTTATTAAAATAAACTATTAGTCAAAAAGACGATTTTGAATCATGTGCCCATACATTCATTGAGAGAACAAGGCCCATTAGGGGCAGTATGTATAATAAGCAAGAACATGTAGTAGGACAATAGAGAAATGTAAGACCAACCAAGCTAAACTGGTAGTAGGACAATAGAGAAATGTAAGACCAACCCAGCTAAGAACAATAACAACTTTAGATAAAGCCCACCGAGGGCACTATTAAAAACATTTTTAAAATTTAGGCCCACCAAGAAACTCAAATTTTCAAACATGCCCGATAAGGGCCAATAGAAGAATCACAAAAACAACTAACCAAAGCCCAACATAAAGATTAGCATTGACCTCAATAATATTACAACTCATAAAAGGACAAAGGGGGGGGGGGGGGGGGGGAGGGGGGCAATCAAACTTTCTCACATTCCACCTGGAGAATTTAAACTTGCTCCACCTTGATGTGAATAAGCGGTAAAGTGGAACTCAAACAACATCCCTTGGAGCGCCGCATCATCCTCAAAATCTCCATCTCATTCTGCTTGTTTTCTGCATTGCCACCTATTCTTGCGATCAGCTCATCAATAACATTTGGTGTCATTCCTAAAGCATCCCTTACGCCTTCCATAGTGGGTTCAGCCTCATAGTCCATAGGCACCTTGCCTTTTAGTTTGTCCACCTCGGCTTACATGGTTGTGAATGCATTTTCTTACACCTCAACTGGCACACACAAGTTGTCCACCTTATCTATCAGTTCCTTCATGGCATCTTTTGTCGTATAATCAATAATCTTAGGCAGGACAACAACCAATCGACTGAGTTGTTGGTTATTTCGGTAGGTGGTATCCACCAACTCTTGGTAAACACTCTTTCTAAACCGAAGTAGGAGATGGTTGCGAATGTGCTTGCTCTTCCTCATTGGAGGCATTTCCCAATTCCACGAGACCAGGTTCAGGTTTTGAAGGCTCACCCTCCCCCACACCGAACTCTTTCATTCTTGTTCTGTTCACTTTTGAGGCCTCAACATCCCTCTTTTTGTTAACAACTAGTACACTCCTCAAAAGAATAGCCTTGCCAGGTTCGAAGTATTAAACCCAGCTTGATTACACATTCGACTAATAAGCACCGGAAAGGGCATTAAGCGATTATGTTAGCGAGTTTTTTCTCCAAATCTGCATTGCCAATATTTCTCCATAATTGATGTGAACACTTGTCATTAAAAAAAAATCAGAATAGCTACCTTATGGTCCCTTTGATCATTCTTCGATGGGATGATTCGGGAATAGATCAAATCATGCCAAACTTTGGCTTCAAATTACAGATCTTTCTGGGAGAATTTCCTTCCCTCATGACTCCAAAGTTGCTGCCCTCCACAAATGACACTCACCACCCAATGAAACTGGCTTCTTTTGGCAACATTTTGAGCGTACGTGTCATCTGGTCTCATTAGCTCACTCCAAAATGGCAGATTAATATATGTGGTTGTAATGTCCACCTCTAATCCATGTAGCAAACATGGGAAATTCTTAACACCTCTTTTATGATTCTAGGCATCTTATTTGGTCTGGTAGGATGCATTAAACTCCAATACAACCTCAGGATAATAGTCCCCGGGTGCTTCTACCAACGAGAGCCACATTTGGTTAGTGAGTTATTGCACTACCATTGGGATTGCTTCTGCTAACCCTTCCATACTCAGTTGTTTCTTTGGTGTGAAGGGTATCCTTTCCTTGAATGATTCATAGTACTCCTTCATTCCCCAGACATAATATTTGATCAGAGCTTGGTCCAGAGATAATTGCATATACCCTAATTCTGGTGGTGGAGGAATGCCCGGAGGGATTGAGGGAAACATGTTTTGAGTGAGGCATATTATGAAAGGAATCTATGAGCCACACAATAACATTTACTCTCTTCGTCCCAATTTATGTGGTACTTTTTTTATTTCGAGATTCAACAAGTCTATCTTTGACCGTAAATTTTTCATACATCTTTTAAATATTTTGAACTGTCAATTATTGTGACTTATAGTACTTTTTATGTATTTTATAAATATATAAATTTCATTTAAAAATAAATAAATATTCCTTGCGTAAATTGCCGGTCAAACTTAAATTGTTTGACTCTCGAAAAAAAAAAAGTGTCACATAAATTGAGACACAGGGAGTACATATTTTTTATATTTTCATTTATGAAATTAAAACAAAACTAAAGCAAGTTAACGAAAAAAAAGGTGTGCAAGAAGAATTAAGCATTTCAGCACATAGTAGCAATAGCATTTGACTGGCGGTTTGCAGATGCAAGATTGTACACCGCCAATTAAAATGCCGACTACACACAGTAGCCTGAAATTTTTTTTGGCCAACCGTTGTTGCATCAGTGTTTCGCCAATGGAGGCATGTGGCTAGAAATTGAAACGCTAGTCGAAGTTAGTGGAATTTCAAAATTCTTGACTTAACCGGCGTTGCACCTGCTGCTGAGTTGATATTTTACGAACTCATTAGACCCAAATTCATGAATTATTGCCATGGTTTAATGCTAATTGATGGGGTTTAAGGCCATAGTTCTCTTGGATGTAGGTATTCTTTGGAAAAAGTAAGTGTGATGGATTTGAAACCGAAAGCTATCATTTCTTAACCCTACATTTGTCCCTATCTCAGCATATAAATGTTTGAAAGCTATCATTTTTGTTGTCGTATCCATTAACTTTGCGTCCTTTTTTGTTTCCTTATACCTTACGGTGTTCGTCCTCTTGTCCTCTTCATCTTTGCTCTCCACCAACATAGCATAAGAAACCTTTTTTGTTTTTGCCTTTCCTTGAACTTCTCCATTTTACCACCAATTCCCTCGATGGCCACCAAAGTTGACACTCGAAACCCCTAACACCTCTCTAGCTACTTCCCTAATGCAATTTGTCGTTTTTCCCACATGTTGTTTGCATCTCGACTACTTCCCAAAGCTCCCATCACCATTAACCTCTCCCCCAACTCCCAAGCTTTGGTTGGAGTCAATCCCCCCAATTTGACCCTTAGTTGATCATACGAAGTCTTCTTCTTCTTCCCCTCCCTCTTAATCTCCAAGTTAATTGCCAGGAGTTTGTGTTGGATAGAAAGATTCTCACTTGGGATAACCTTGCCGTTCTTACAAATGCCTCTATCACCCTTTCAAAGGATTACAAGTAATCTATCTGAGTTTGGCCACTGCACTATGGAAGGTACCCGATGATTCTCTCTTGTTCTAAAGCATGAGTTAGTTATTACCAACTCGAAAGCTTTAGCAAAATTTAGAAGTGATACTCCTCCTTTATTTCTCACCCCAAAGCCAAAACCTCCATACACACCGTCAAAACTGCTAGTAGCCAACCCGGTGTGACCATTGAAATCTCCGCTAATGACTAGCTTCTCAGAATGCAGAATAACCCTCACCACCTCATCCAAATCCTCTCTAAAACGCTTCTTGACCTCCTCATCAAAGCCCACTTGTGGCGTGTAAGCACTAATAATGTTCAAAGTACGACCTCCAATGACTAGCTAACCATCATAAACCTCCACCACGTGCTTCCTAAACTTCCCATCTACTAAAATGCGTACTCCATTCCTATTTCTCGAGCCTCCTGAGTGCCACAACTTAAACTCGTGCACATCCTAAGCCTTGGTACCTACCCACTTGGTCTCCTGGATGCACACTATGTTTATCTTTTTCTTCTTAAGAATCGCTCTATGGACTTACCCGTCAAAGTCACAATGTTCCAAAACTCTACTCTTAGCCTAGAGGACCCCTTAACATACTTCCCACTCTAACCTCTCACTCCCTGCCACCAAAGTATACGCCAAACTACACAGGGAACAATCAAACTATGACTCAACTCAAATGTGTAAATACAACTAGCAAGCAATCAATGACCAATACACATGAAGCCACCTACTGCAAGACATAGCTATCAATGAAGGAAATGCAGCAAATTCAATCGAAGTAGTCTGTATAAAAAGACTATGTTAAATCAAAGCAATTGCACAATAGTGAAAGTGACACAAAAATAAAAAATTAAGTGATAGAAAGCACGAGGATTAGGGAGATTTTTTGGTCGATTCATTGGATTCCGACAAAACTTGATGCTGAAGTTGGTTGCCAAACCTTGTGCCTAGGTTTGGCTCACATTGTTACCTGCAAGAAGAGGAAACGGGAAAGATCATCTGAAAGAAGGGAGAAGATCTTGAGAATTCACAATTGACAGGATCTGGAAACAAGAACCTTGACAGAATGAGGTCATAAATACCACGCAACGAATCGGAAAAGTGTTGGAATCAAGTACAACCTAATCAGAAAAAGAATCTCGCCGACAAACTGATCTGAAGATGGCTCACGCGTTGGTGTGTGAGACAACAGTAGCTAGAATCTAACTATCCGACTGACATATGAGAGCGCATGGGCTGGCCGGATGTGGCAAAGGTGAGCGGTTTTTTCTCTTGGTGGTGGTCCAAGTCTTGTGGTGGTGTTGGTTCCCACCTGAAATAGATTTTAAAAAAAGGTGTTGATCAAAAACGACGACCAAGAAGTTTGATCATAAACAACACAATTAATTAAATAAGTATTTTTCTAAGCTCGTCATCATTATCAACCACTTTTAAATTGAAGCAGAATTCAGATAATATGCAAAGTGAAGAATTTGCACTGTGCCTCCTTCACTCCACTTGCAATGCACTGTTGGTCCGCTAATAAGTCTTTCCACCAAAGCTATTTCTTCTTTTTGCTGTATGTAAGAGAGGTATCTGAACCAGTACGTCTGCACCTTGACTAAAACACCAAATATAAATATCTCCCTCAAGCACAAGTATTGGGAGACTTTGCTCATCAAAGCTCAAGTCCGCCAGTACCATTGATTGTATAATTGTGGATAATTCTATTTATCAAGGCTTAAATATACGAAACAGGGGAAATGAGATCGCCTAACTTCTCTATTAGCATTTGAACTACCACTGGTCCACAACTTTTGGTTTGCTTAACTTGAGAAACTGTAGGTTAATTTTTGTTCAATGGTCGTGAGAGATGCAGAGAGAAGGTAGTTGACATAAATTCATTAATTCCTCACCAAAGACCAGAATCACCATATGAAGATACCACCATGTCGCCAAACAATTAGAATACGTTTTAAATGTGTAACTCATAGTATGAACAAAATGCCCCTTGGAAAGGCGATGACCTCTAGATTTCATTTCTTAGATAACAACGGTACTCAAATGCCCATGATATCTAGTATCTGAGAAACTAACATCATAATACAACCCTAAACTTGGAAGTTTAACCACTGTTTTGTGCTGGTTTGCTAAGTTTCTTGCTGAGAAGGTGCTGCACATCAAGCCCATTAACTTTGGCAGCTAGTATGAAATCATTTTCTGTGAGTCCACCTGCGGAAGAGAACAATTAAACATTATAAGTTTGATTTAAGCATTCATGAAAGGCAGCTTCTCTACATTTTCAAACAGAAAATTCTTCAAAAGAATCTACTCCCTCTATTTCAATTTATTTTGCCTATTTTCCTTTTTAGTCCGTTTCAAAAAGGACTCTTTCCCTATTTGACAAATCTTTAGTTTCAATTTTCCACATGGCATGTTTAAGACAACAAGATTAATGGGCACTTTAGTACATTTGACAAATTTCTAATTTAAACAAGATTCAAGTGTCTTCTTTATTTCTTAAACTACGTGTCAAAGTCAAAATAGGTCAAACAAATTAAATCAAAAGGGGTCTATTATTTAATGGACATTCAATCATCTAATACAGATGTACACTGCTCACAGAATCACGTAAAACCCATAACTCATATAGAGTATGCCAGCCGGAAGCCAGTTCAAAGCTACATCATCCTACCTCTCTGCATGTGAGTTCTGAATAGTTGAGCGAACAAAACAGAAAAAGGCCTTCATGAATGCATGAGCAGTGTATACTTGGTTCAGTAATATGCTTATCCAAAAAAACATAGCTAACAAGCTAGGGACTGAACAACAACATGAGCTTATATATACTAAGGAGGAAAATAAATGGAGTTCAAAATTACAATTCTTACCCACAGAATGAGTCCATATATCAATTTTCACATTATTCCACCCAACAAGATGAAGATCTGGATGATGACCTGCAGAAACATAACCAGAGTTCTTATTGAAAAATAACTAATCCAACTATGTAATGAGAATAACGTGTTTCCCAAAAATATATATAGAAAAAAATTGGGTCAGACAAAGCTAACTAGAAGGTGAAATGAAGCTGCAATCAAATTGGGATGACAGGCCAGAATTATTGCATTCTACATACAAGAGACTTTTTTTGAAACTGCTACATACAGGAGACTTTGAACTCCCAAAAGTAAATACAGCCTCATTTCACAACTTGGGAATAAAGAAAAAAAGTAAACACCTTCCTCATGCTAACCTTTGTCTATCCCTTCAACAGTATATCCAGAATCTTCTTTTAGCTGCTACATCATAATCAGTACTTTGATTTTCCGTAGCACTTACATGTTCTAGAGGAAGTTTAATATTGAAACCAATACATTACATGCAATATGTGCTTATGCACCAATCAACTATCTTTGAAATGAGATCATTGATGCAGAATAAGTTATAAACACTGCAAATTTAAGCTACCAAGTTCTTTCTAGAGATTTCCTGGCAGTGCTGTGGTACGTAGAATTACTTTTGGATTTGAAAGATTACTAGGCTGCTAATTTTTCACATATGGGAAGGATACTGCAGGGTAATTGCTCTTTCAAGTCATTAGGTCTATTGAAAGTAGCATGACCAGATACTGCAAGGGTGTTTGGTGCACTTGGTAATGAGAGTCCTTTATGCTCCATCTTTCTAAAGTGCTATTAACATGCCCAAAATACACTGAAGATGACAAAAATCAAAGAGCTGGTGTTATGTCAACATGGAAAAGATGCCCAATTTCTTCAGTTGAAATGTTATGTGCTGGCAAATTTAGGCTCATGAAGCGTTTAATGCTTGATGATAACTGGGTTATTATTAGAGGCTTAAGTAGCAGACAGAAGTCAGCTGGGGAGAAGCAGAATTTGTAAAGTCTATTCCTTTGTGATAAAGCCAGAAATCTATGTATTAACCCATGCTTGACGTGCACAGCAGACAAACAATCCTGCATATTTTTTACTCTACTGGATTTTTGTGTAGAAGTACTTCACATCTACGATGAAATTTATGAAAATTGATTCACCACTTTGAATATTGGACAAAGAAATCCTGTCTAATTCACTAATTTGAGGGAAGAGACTGAAATTTCATACTTGAGAAGATATTGAGAGATTTATGGAACTGACAATGTGTGTCAGAAGATAAAAGCCAGCTCTTTCCTTTATCACCACTCATATTATTATGAGGCAGCAACTGTACTAATAAATGCTAAGATAGAATATGAAGACTCAGAAATCCAGATTTATAGACAAGGTAAGTGGCTGTCAAAAGTAAAAGAAAAACATGTACAAACAATAAATTATGCACAGAAGAAAAATTTGAAACGAACTTAACAAAAGATAAATCCACGGATCATGACACACATAAAACAATAACTCCTATATGATACACTCATAAGAAGGGTAAAACACAGGTACATATACCTTCAGCTTCTGCAACACTCGCTACCTCTTGAAAGAACTCCAATCCTTTGGTGAAAGTCTTGACCTTCCAGGACCTATGCAGCTTCAGTGTGCCACAATCATTCACCAAATCCCACCCCGACACCTGCACAAAGCAGTGTTAGCAAATGTAAAGGACTGTCTACTTGAAACATGTTAAAATTGCAAACCTGTGGCATCAACTGATTGGCAGCTTCTTCAGTCATAGGCCTCAAATCCTTTGTGTTGCATGGTACACACTTCTTAGTTGACAAAACTGAAATGAGTATTCAACTTATCAAAAATAGTCTCTGTTAGTTTTTTAATAAAGAAATTAAAAATTAATAGAGAAAGAATAATGAGAAAAAAAAAAAACTTCAATGAGGTCAAAGAGAATTATTATTTTGCTTTCTTGAACTCTACATTTATAGGAACAAAAGCAGTAAAAAGATAATATGAATATCTCTGCAAAAAATATATCTTAACAAACTAATTACTAATAAATAGGAAAAACTTAAACTATAAACTAGGATTTATTCAAAAACTAAAGCAGTAAAATAAAGTTACTACAGTTCAAAAGCATAATTCTAACGGTCCTCCTTGCTTGCAGTTCCTCCTTGCTTGAGGAACTGCAGATTCTAGACTTTGTTGGAATTGACCTCATGAACAAATCTGTCAACTCATCTTTTGTCTTGCAAGACTTGTGTGCATCTTCTGTTGGATTAAATGAGAAGCTTTTATCTCTCATTTCAACTTGTTAATCTCTTGCTTAGTAGAATCAAAGATTCGGCAATATTTGTCCCCAAATAATAATTTAAACCCTTTTTCCATTAGATGACCAATACTCAAAAAAATTTACAAATATCAGGCACATAAAGAACATCTGCAAATATTTTGGTACCTGAATTTGTTTTAATTGCAATAGTCCCTTTTTATTTTGTAGGAATACAGTCACCATTATCAATCCTAATTTTCTTATTTTTCATAGAAATGAACTCTTTAAAAAGATTTCTTTCATATATCACAGTCAATCATCCAAAAATCATTTTTTTTTATTGAAAAGTAGGTTGCCAAAAATAAGTGGTCTTTTTCTTTTTTCAGTGGTGACTTGGGCAACTACTTCATCTTTTTGAAATTTGCTTTTGCAAATCACAACTTCATGACCATGTTGTTTGCAGATCTTGGATTGTGCATCTAGTCTTTTCCAACATTTATATGGAGGATGTTCATTTTTGCCATAATGCGAACAAGGTGGGTAATTATTCAAGAATTCACCTTTGCTTTGAGTTTTGTGGTTAACTTAATTCTCCTTCAACCATGTCATCTTTTCCTTGGTAAATAGCGTCTTGAAGTGAAGCGAAGGCATTATTGAAGGAAAGAAATGGCGGGTCGGTCAATTGCATTAGTTAGGAGATGCAGGACCTGTCTTAACCGCAAGTGCATTCGCTATTCGATTCCATCCTAAACTTCGCTTTTCCTCACCTTATCACCTGTCATCAAGCCTCCTACCCCAGATTTTTCAGTCAATTTGGAATAGACTCATCTCTAGGCTTCGACTGGCTCATCCTCGGAATCCGAAAAGAAAAGAGAGACAGAACGGAATCACTTTGTTTCAGTGACATATCTAATCAGACTGTATAGGATTTGAAGAGTTATCACGAATTTCAGTCCTACTCATTAATATACTCTAAAAAAAAGTGGCTCTCCTTCTCTTATAAGAAAAGAGAAGTTGAACTAGAGAGAGAAAAATGAGAAGAGAGTCGTGTTTGTTCAAAACACCAAATAAACCCTAATATTGCCTTTTAATTATTAAATCTGGCCTTTTTTTATATAAAAAGAAAAAAGGTGACGCCTCTATCGCGTTGCCGCATCACCACCCCTATTCTCGCCTTTTGTCGCCCTTTTGAGATCGCCTCACCTCGCTAGTTATAGGCGACATGATGTAATTCTCACTAGAAGAACTACGATCTAATGCGGAAATCAAAGACGAAAAGTAAAGATAAATAGATTGACACAAGAAAAGGAAATCAAAAGCAACCTAAAGGTATATTAAACCTAAAGACCTCAATCGATTGATCCACAATCAAGCACCGAACCTCTTACGATGACCTCAAGGGAATCGATATCCCAAGCAACCAACGTTTCTAACAAAAGGCAACAAAAGCTTAACCAAGCTCTCAACACTCAAACATGAGTTTTTAGTTTTTAACATCAATAATAATCTAAGTCTAAAAAGGAAACTTAACCAGCTATTTATAGAGTTTAGGATAAAAGGCCCAAAAGTGACCCGAAAGACAAAACGGCGAGCCAAGTCGGGCTCGCCTAGTCACTTGGTGATGCGCCGACCAGGTTGGCGTGCTTCTCTGCAATTCTGCAGTCCCTAGCCACGTTCTGTAACATTAAGCGGACTGGGGCCATCGCCTAAGCCATTGGGCGATGCGCCAAGTGGACCCTGCACGCCGAAAGGGACTTCTTCAGCAATTTTCAAGGCATAAAAGTCCTTGCTTGTCGTCAACACCATCACGAGCACCTCCATCTTCATGAATAGCCCTTGCATCCTCTGAAGGTCTTGAGCTTGGCTTCTAGTAAATGGCCTTGATGTAATCCGTTTTACATCACGACAAGGCCTTGCCTCGTCTCGCCTCTCGCCTAAGGCAATAAGGCGCTCACCTTTCACAACCCTATCGTAGAAAAGTGATTTTGAGAGTGGCGAAATGGTATATCTCAAACTTTTTCCCTATAAACTTCATTCTTTGGCTAAGATCAATGAAAAACTCAGTCCCCACTTTTTTGTCCCTTTCATGATTCTAGAAAAGCTTGATCCTGTAGCTTCTCGGTTGGAGTTACCGATTGGAGCACGCATTCATCCAGTGTTTCATGTTGCAAAGTGGAGGAAATGCTTGCTCCGAACTACTCCTGCTCAAAACCTACCTCCATTTCTTACCCAAGATTTGGAGATTCAAGTTGAGCCCGAAGAAGTGTGGAAGACTAGAAAGCTAATCAATGCTAAATGGGAAGTGTTAATCAAGTGGAAGGCCCTGCTAGAATTTGAGAATACTTTGGAGGACTATATTATCATCGATCTACAATTTCCCGACTTTCACCTTGAGGACAAGGTAACTCTTAAAGGGAAGCGTAATGATGAGCCTCAAGTTATAAAAATTTATAAAAGGAGGCAAAAAATAAACAATTGAAAAACTTATTAATTGTTATGAGACAGTTACACATGTATTGGGTTGTTTTTTTTTAGGAAAGGGGGCAGGGCAGTTTGAGGGAGGTATTTAGAAAAGAAAGAGAATCTTCTGGGAGAGTTCTAGCCTCCTGAATGCCTACGAATTTTGAAACCTGTGAAATCTTACGGGTCGCTTGGTAGAGTGTATTAGAAAAATAATGCATGCATTAGCTTTGTGTATTACTAGTACCCAGTTTGATCCTAATTTTTGACCTACGTATAACTAATGATTGCATTTGTTATACACTCAATTGTGTATACTAAGACATGAAAATCCATGGTATTAGTAATGCAAAGGGTTTTGATGCATGCATTGGCATGACGAAAGACACAATTGCTCCTCAAAACCTTGTCCAGATTTTCCACCATATTTGTTGAGGGTATTTTTGTAAAAAATATTTTTTTTGGAAATTATGCAATGCATGTTATTTTTAATACACCAAACCAAACAGCGCATAAAAACTAATGCAAGCATAACGAATACAAGCATTACTAAGACACTCTATTGAGCAATTTTTAATACACTCTACCAAGTGACCCCTTATTGTTATGTCTAGTATAATTAAATTTCATTCATGTCTAAGGATGTAATTTATGGTGTTAGCAAGGTCCAAGTGGTTGTTTTCAAATTTCTTCTTGTTATATCAGTGTATTTAGTGTGAAACATCAATATTTGCTCCTTTATTTAATGAATCTGCAGAAAAGTCAATCATAAAATAACATGCACTGCTGCTACCATTTTGATTGTGTAGTCTCATTAAGCTGAGAAAACTACTCTAATTCCCACCCCAATCCCTCCCCCCCCCCCCCCCTCCCCCAAAATAAAGGAAAACTAAAACAAGCAATTTATACCCACATGATTTATGGAATATTAGACCAAGAATAGGAATGGCAATGTGCAAGGCCCCAAAATTCTTTAATATTCATTTGGACTAACTACAACCCTAATGAATGGATTAAGGTGATAGCAAATGCCACAAGATGAAGACGGCATGCTAGGAATCATGAAAATTTGTGTCTTAAAGATGGAGAGGAGCTAGCTAAGTTCATGTTGTTGTCTGACTCTAAGGACATAATTTAGAGTCTTATGCCAAGTTCATGCTAAGTTCATGTCTCAGCATGGAAAGTCCAGAACCTCATGCCAAGGTCATGCTCTAACATGACAAACTTTATAACCCTGTGTTAAGTTCATGCCATGAAAATGACCCCCATACCTATATATATATATATATAAGTGCAAAAACGGAATTTTTTACCCTTAACAAGAACAAGAAGGCTATGGCTTGATTTTGGGGAGTTTTTATCAAGTGTAATAATCCATCACACAAAGTAAGATCCTACCGTGTTATACATTAAATCATTACTCCTAGTCGCAAGTAATAACAAGAATTCATCTTAAAATCATTAGATTCTCATCAAGTATTACATTGATGTATGCGCAGGTCAGGTTTTGTGGACAAGCAGGCTACGGGATAGATCATCCCCTCATTCTAGCAGTTGTTTGGGGAGCTCTGCTTTTGGTTTGTGGAATCTCACTAGTTTCGGTCAAACATTTAACTATTCTTTTATTTGTTTGGAGGAATGCTCGGGAATCCTTGCCCTAAGTTATCCGTCCGTTATTCTGTAGTCTTCATAGACATATACATGGTAAAGTTGAGTATTTGAGTTTTCAATTTCACTTTGTGTTTATAATTTCGCAGCTTTGAGATATTTATAGAAGTATAAACTGGTTTTAGAAATATCATTTGAATGAAATTTCACACAATAAGTACAGTGACTTTTGAATAAATGTTGGTTTGCATGACATACTAGATCTAGAATAGAATAGGATGGTAAATAAGGTTCGTTCGGTTAAGTTGAGGTACCTATTGCCGATCATGATTCGACCTGAAATCGAGGTGTGACAATCATACAGAAAAAAATTTCCTTGAAAGATTTCACTATCAAAGATACAAAAAATTGCTGATGAGATCCAATGACACACCTGCAGCTGAAGACAAAGTCTTAATCCTGTAATGAGTGTTAGTTTTTGCTGACACTGCAAGATAACTGCACATTACCCCAGTTCCAGCTACATGCGTATTTGAGCTGTATAGGCATACAAATATGCACAGGGGAATAATTCACACTAAAATTAGGTGCAATGGTGTGAATTGGGAAAGAAGGAGCATGTATAGGACTTTAACGAGGGAAAGAGAAGTAGAGGAAAATGCAAACATATCCTGAATTTTAGAAGGTAATAAAATCATATTGGAACTATAGTGAAATAAGAAAAATGGAAGACCTTGACGGAATAGGGACAGAACTGACGTAGCATTATGTAAGGCATTTTTATAACACATATTATAGACCAGAGCAAATCATTCCTCCGGCAAATTGAGCTGTTTGTTCACAAACTTGACATTTATAATCAATATTGTTTCCTACCAAAACCTATAAATTCCAACCTTTTGTTTACTAAATACAGTACACGTTTCTCCTTCAATAGAATAAAGTTTACAATGAAACTTGAATCAGGCAATGAGATAGTGATAAACATAGAATACTAATAAAAAATGTGGACATGATTGGCTAAAGCAATACAATTTTTGTTAATTTTAATTTTGACAAATTATGAAACCTAGCGAAATCAGGAGTGAATAAATAAAGACCTCGGCCGTGATTGTAGAGATTCGTAATACAAATTGATTACCCATACACAATTTATAAAGCTTGGGATAAATAGAGTAAGAACCCCATATCCATATACATCATGAGATTGAGAGTGAAGAAACCTAAATGAAGATTTGAAGCAAAATGATTTAGAGTAAGTACCTTCCATGGTTTCTGCACAAGGTTTGGGAGAGTGATGTAAACGATATCTGAAGAAATTGAAAAGAATGTCAATAACATAAGTTGAAGAGCGGAGAGGAGAAAAAGAGAGAGAGTTATTCAAGTGTTGGAGAATTTGCCAGACGAGCTTGAAGCGTTCGAATCATCGATGATTCCTGGTGCACAAGCGAGCTGTTTTTGATGACTCGAGAAAATTGAACAAAATGTATCATATAAGTATGAAGTACTTACCAATAAAAGGTAAAATTCACTTAAAAATTTTATTATCTTTTTAAAAATACAAATACACCCTATCCTTTTTTATTTATTTATTAATATCTTATCTCATTTAAACTCAATCATAACCATTTAAAAAAAATTATCTCTTCCAAACACCTTCTTGAAAAAAAGACCAGCTCCTCTTCTTGGAAAAAAGACCAGATTTTTGTTGCCACCGTCGCTCTGTCGAAAAACTCAACGTCGTCGCTAGCAGTCACTTTCCTACCAGGTAAGTCGTTATTTTTTTGGAAAATTTTAGAATTTGTAAACAAAGAATAGTGTCAAAAAATCAAATTTTGAATTTCTTTTTTGGGTTAATGAACAAGAACTCGTTCTATAGTTGAGAAAATTGAATAATGAATTTGTTTATTTTCTTATTTATGAAAGAAAATCAAGAAAGCCAAAAAAAACCTAAATTTTGGGAAATCCTAAGAATATGTGATATGTGTTGTTTTTTAGTCAAAACTCATTTTTTGGTTGTTTTTGTTCTTCTTTTTACGAGCATTTTGTTGGTTCAAGTAGTGTGAAACATTTTTTTTTATTGGAAATTCATAGTAAACATATTTGTTGAAAAATAGTAGTGTCATCTGTTACAACATTTGACTCATATGTTGGTAGAAATATAGTTAGTTTAGTTTTCCAACATATAGCTCATTTGTTGAAAACGTTTCATCTACTGGTGGAAATTCCAACATAGTGGTCATCTGTTACAACAGATCACTTATGTGTTAAAGCAACAAAATGGTCATTTGTTATAACAGGTGATCCATATATTGCTACAAATGGTCTTAAGTGGCAACAAGTCACTCATGTAGTGCAAAAGAAGTTTCATCTTGTTAACAGATGGATCATATGTTGCAACAGATAACCTACCTTTTGGAAAAAATTAATTTTTTTTGCATTTTAAACTTTTAAAACAACGGAGCTCAATCTTTTGTTGCTTCTTCTTCTAACAACAAATTCTCTTATTGCGATGTGAAGGATGTCAGCATAAACATGATTATTTTCTTAATTGTGTTAAGGATTTGACAAATACTATTAAGGAATTGACATTTAATATTCGTGTACTTCCATCAAAGAAGATTGCACAGTCTTTATAATTTAGGAGGTTGAAAAAATCAATTTACAAATCACTATATAATATATTAAAAAAAGAAAATATCGGTCATGCTGCTCCATTATCTGTTCAATCTTTGATAGATTTTAGTTCAACCTCAAAAGGGAATGAGAAAGCCACTTCTGATGTGCGACAACAATATTCATTTGAAGGTTATAACATTTTTGACGAGGGTCCAACTTAACTAATGACATCATTCTCACAATGGATACATGAGGGTCACACAAGCAACATGTACAAAAGTAAGTCAGTCACTATTATTAATGTTCTTGATGTCCACTAAATAATTATATTTAATGTTTACAGAAAAGACAAGGATGGGCACTTCTATGGAACCTAACAAGACTTTTTTGAATGATAATATTATTTCAAGAATGCAATGGATTTGAGTTGTTGAACTAGTATGTAGGAGTTTGGAGCCTTGATATTGATTAAATTGTCATATTTCTAATTAATGAAAATATTTTATATTTATAAGTTGTCTATGTCTATTGTTGAATTCTTTTTCATGAAATATTTTGTCTATAATATTCCAACATAACTGTAACTTGTTGCAACATATGTTAATTCTATTGAAAATTACTACACAAAAAGTGTACATCTATTGGAATAGAAGTGCATCAACTCTCTATATTCTTCTCGTGTTGATCTATTTGGAAGTGATACAAATACGGTTTTACATGTCTTATATAATCAAACACACTTACAACTTGTTAAAGTCATAACTATTCTGAAAACATAAAGTAAAAAAGGAGAACAAGAACCAACCTAAAGATGTAGGGTAGAAAAACTATGGCAAGTTTGGTTGCACACAACTAGCAAGTTTGGTTGCACACAACTACATCTTTCATCCTTCACATTCTTGTTAATGCTTAAAAATAGAAAAAGGACCACAACAATCAAGACGATTAGCTTCCAATTACAACATTTGCTCTTATTCTTCTCCTTCATAACCCATTTGTTAGTTTCACCATGACTTTCATGTCAATGCTTCTTCCAACTCCTTAATTCTCTTCACCAATCTCACAATAACAAACTTAAATAGTATATCAACATCTTCACGATCCCTCGATCTAAAAAAGTTGCACGCATTCTCCTAAAATACATCATAAACAAATTAAATAAAAATAAACAGAAATAACACATATCAAGAAACAATTTATGTAGAGAACATACACGATAGCATGGACAAGATCAAAATCTTCGAGATGGATTGTCCTCCGACCACAAAGTTTGCATCCCAAGTAAGTCTACATGTTTGCATCAAATTTTCACACGCAGCATTACATCATTCTCATTATTACAAATATGATTCAATATTACATTTGACATTATAAGAATATTTTCTCTCAAAATCTAATCACAAAAGATATTTTGATTTCACAAATTTGAAAGAAATTAAGAAGAAATTAAACTTGAGCGACTTCAAATTAAGAAGAAATTAAATCGAATTCTTACCCTTTTTTTTCTTATTTCAGTAGAGAGTACTGAGTTTCTTAAAAACATCTTTTCTAACGGCTCTATTGAAAATTTGGGGAATATGAATATGTAATGATCAAATTGATTAATAGAGAAAGAAGATGACACGTGACACATTTTAATTAGTTTGATTAACCAAATTGATACATTCAAACATCTCAGTTATGTGTTCCCAAACATTGTGAGAATTACAATTTGTTAGAACATATATCTATTCTATGTGGTAATTTCCAATAAATTTGACATCTGTTGCAACATATGTCAATTTGGTAGACTGATGTATTGACTAATTTGATTAAAATTGTTACATTTAAGCTTGTTTTAGTAATAAAATATAATAACACAATATAGAATAATTAATTATTATCTTATCACAATTATATTAAATTACATAGTGGTTAGATGATTAACTAATGGTATGATCCTAAATGGAATGATGAATTGGTCATTTTGATTTAAAACAATGTTACATTTGACCTTAATTTAGTAATAAACAATGTTATAACACTATATATATTGATTAATTATTGTCTTATATCACAATAATATTGAATTACATTGAAATTGACATGTAAGGTTATATTTTGATTGCAACAGATATCAGTTATGTTGGAAATTATCACACAAAAATGTGCACATCTGTTCCAACAGAATTGCAATCTGTTGCAACATATGTCAATTCGGTTGGAACAAATGCACACTTTTGTGTGGTAATTTTCAACAAAATTGACATCTGTTGCAACATATGTCAATTTGACGAATTAATGATTGACTAATTTGACGAAAATTGTTATATTTAACCTTATTTTAGTAATAAATTGTAACGACCCGAGAGCACTCCCTAGTCGTTACCGGCGTATTCGACCTCGAAGAGATTTTATACAAGCCCTTAGCATTCATCATAGCATGTATCATAGAATAAAAACATGGAAAATTTAAAACTTTTACTTGGAAGTTCAACTTCACTTCATATATGAAAAATAGAACCTAACTTCGTCACAATGTACCATCTAGACATAGAAGTATCGAAAATGGGACTTAGCCCTTACATCAATAAGAAGTCTAGAAATAGGAAAGTACAACAATGTCTTTCAACATAAACAAAGAACTAAACATAGAAGCTAGATCATAGGGTCTTGTCCTCGGACTTGAGGACTCACCAACTTGGGGAAGCAACTCCAAGTGTCTTGAGAAGTAAGCTTGAATCCTCAACGGCCCGAACCTAAATGTTTGGGGAAAAAGGAGACAATATGGGTTAGTACAACACACGTACTAAGTATGGCTACTACGCATAAAAACCATTGAAACATGCATAAAAGGTCATTTTAGTCAAAACATGCTTTTTACCAAGTAAATCCAATATGCACACAAAGTAAGCATCATAGTACAAACTAACATAATATCATCCCAACACGTAGACAACCCAAGTAATACTAGTGCAATGCAAGGAATAGAATCCCATAACCCTATTCAAAGCCAAGTATCACATTAAGCAACCTACTTCATGCATACATACATAAGATCATACTTCATCATAACTTACCATATTCATAATGATCATACATAACATAGCTTCAACATACATAAGTCATAATCATCATAATCATAAGAGAACACTACTACAACCATCTCTTAGGATCCCACAAGTGCAATGTGCAAGAGAAGTCCCATACCCTCCCTTACACAATGTAGAAACCCTTAAGAAAGCCCTAGTAAGAGTTCACACCTTTCATACCTTCATTTAGTTTTACATTAGGGAGATATTGCCATAACCTACATAGACCATGAGAGCTATATGGAATCTGGTGTTCTACCCCCACACCGAAAAGAGAGGGTTAACACTTGCCTAAGGTGTAACCATTCGTACATAGCTCTCTAGGTGGATCCACTAAGCTAAAGTCCTATGTGGGAACATAGTTAAGGGTCAAGGAGATTGTTCCTAGAAATCCTAACTTACTAAACGTGGGGGATTTCCATCTCATGAGACAACACATACCGTGGGTAATCCGGACTTGCTAAACGTGAGGAAACCCATGTGGGGAGCCGGACTTACTAAAAGTGAGACCCCCCATCTCAATTACATGCCCTTTCGGTGCTAAGCATCTAATTCCCTTTTGTAATCATCTTTAGTCAGCACATAAGTTCACATTAGCCTTTACTAGACTCTTATGTAAACATCTTACCATAATAGCTCATATGTGTTCATAAGTGAGTAACAATCCTTTCACTTTAGAAACACTTATTAAGTGAGTAACCCTTTCACTTTACATTACACTATAATCATGAGAACTACCTTTCAATCATATAGCAATCATACCATAACATACATACATATTTCATAGCTAATTCAAGTGTAGAGGGTTAAGGATGAGGAAACTAGGTCATTAACACCACAACAACACATTAGGTATAGCATCATTACAATCTAAGTAATTCACCTTTCATACTTGAGTTCAAAGAAGAACCAACCTTTATACCTTCTTGCCCTTCATAGGACATTCATACTTCAATCACTAATCAGTTCATAACCAATGCATAATACAAGGTAATTCATGAAGTAATACATAATCAACATCAATATAAGCAATTGACATATTCCCTTCATAGCCTTCATAGCTTCATCCAAAGACTCAACCCTAATTTCATAGAAATTATGCATAACCTAGGGTAGAATCATCATACAAACATGAATTACATAACATCACATTCTATTCATAGCCTTCACTCAATATCCAACACAAACTAGGGTTAGAATTAGGAAAAAAAGGAGAAACATGGGTCTCATGGGGAATTCTTCAAGAAACCACAAATACAACATAAATTCATTCATAATTGTTCATATAACATCAATCAAATTTAGTTTATAACATCAATTTCACTTTAGAAAGAAGACCCACATTTTTGGACTGAAAACCTAGAAATTGGAGATTTTGAAATTCATCTTGAAGGGACCTCTTGAGGAAAGGAATCCCAAGAGTGATAAGCAACCATACCTTAGTTGATTCCTTGAGAATCAATGGAGAAACTCCAAGCAATTTGGGAAAGAACCTTGAAACCCTAGCTCCAATGTATTCTTCTTCTTCTAAGGTTTTTAGAGAGAGAGTTTAGAGAGAAGTGGGAGAGTTTTGATTTCAATTGGGTGTTGTGTATAATGACCAAAACTTGTGAATTTAGACTTAAAAACCAATATATAATTAACCTCTAAAAATACCCAAAACACCCTTACTTAAATAGGACTTAAAAGGAAAGTCCCAAAACTCCTCATTTAAATGGTCCCCGTCAGGGACCACGGCCAACATTCACGGACCGTGAAAGTGCACCACGGGCCGTGGTACTGCCCGTGGTATTGGAGGCAGTGGCTCCCCTTTCGTGCACAAGCCAACACTTGGCCAAGGCAAGACCACAGAGCCTCCCACGATCCGTGGTCATGACCACGGTATGTGGTGATGGTCTTGGTCATGACTTGGCCTTGTGGTTGGCCTTCAAGCCTTGGTGCCAAGTGATGTTCACGAGCCACCCCTCTCCCTCGTCAAGTGCACCACGGCCCGTAATGGTGCCTGTGGTGCCTTGGGCAGTAGCTACCCTAACAACCCCTAACTCCCTAAAAGCTAAGAGAACTTCACGCCCACCTTCACGAGCCATGAAGTGGACCACGACTCGAGGTCCCTCTCGTGAAGGGTGAGGCAGTGTCTAGGACACTTGGAGGTCCCTCTCCCTCGACTAAGGAAACTCCACGAAGCCTCCCACGGTCCGTGGTCATGACCACGAGCCGTGGAGTTTGAGGCAGTCGCTCTAAATTTGGGGCAGCTTTGGCCTTAGGCCTTGGCTTGCCCCTTTAGTTTGGCAGTCCTCCCTTAGGCCTTAACTCATAGACCACCATAGCACACCTAGATGGTCTACTAACTTAGGGGAATTCATTTTATACCTCATTGACACTATGTTTAGGCTAGAGTTCAACCTACGAAATTTCCGGGGTGTTACATAAATAATATTAAAACACTATATATAATGATTAATTATTGTCTTATATCATAATCATATTGAATTACATAGTGATTAAATTATCAACTAATGGTATTATCCTAAGTAGATTGATGAATTGACAAGTTTGATGAAAATTATTATGTTTAACCTTATTTTAGTAATAAACAATGTTATAACACTATATATAATGATTAGTTATTTTTTCATCACAATGATATTGAATTACATAGCGATTAGATAATCAAATAAATGATATTACCTGAATAGATTGATGAATTGACAAATTTGATAAAAATTGTTACATTTGACCTTAATTTAGAAATATACAATGTTATAACATATATATATATATATTTATATATATATATATATATATATATATAAATATATATATATATATATATTTATTTATTATTGTCTAATATCACAATCCTATTGAATTACAATGAAAATCGACCTATAACGTAAACTTCTATTGCAATCGATGTCAATTTTATTGAAAATTACCACAAAATTGTGCATCTGTTCCAACAAAATTGTCATATAATACAATAGATTGCAATTTTGTTGGAACAAATATCAAGTTTCTATGGTAAATGTCCAATAATATTGACATATGATGCAACATATGTCAATTTGATGGATTGATGATTGACTAATTTGATGGAAATTGTTACATTTAACAATATTTTAGAAATAAACAATGTTATAACACTATACTAATTAATTATTGTCTTATATCACAATCATATTGAATTACATAGTGAATATATGATCAACTAATGGTGTTATCCTGAATGGATTGGTGAATTAACCAATTTATTAAAAGTTGTTATATTTGACCTTTATCTTGTCACGACCAGGGGTACCCCCTAGATGTAACATGGTGTATAAGACCTCGAGAGTCCTCATACAAGCGACTTAGCTTTCATAGTCAAGATAATAGAAAATCAACGAGATTTAAAATGTTTTCAACATAACCAAAGTTTTTAATTGCAAAGCGAAAGTCTAAAACATTTGTCTCAGAAACCATCTAATACAATAGAATCTCGAGGCGTAGCCCGTACATCAATGTTCAAAACTCAAATGAAATGAACATAAGGAAAGTAGTGGTCAAATCCTTGGATGAATGAGGACTCACCAATCTTCAACTTCTTCTACTATGGATCCTAGCCACACGGGGATGAGAATCGGGAACGCCAGACCCTACATTTGGATAAGAAATGTAGGCAAGAGTATGTGTTAGTACAAGAATATACTAAATATGATAACTTGCATAAACATAACATAAGAGTTAGACAACATAAGTCATAAAGTATAATTAATGCACATAATAGATCATCACAACATGTAAGGAGTACTTCTTGAAGTATCCTCAATTCATACTTAGTCAAGACATGGGTAACCACCACTATCCTACTCATCATGGAAGGCAAACTCAAGAAACAATCCAAGCTCATCACCTATCATAACATATCCTAGCTTATTTTTTAAGGACATGGGGAATAGCCTCTTGCCTTACTATAAAGGATCATGGGTAATCTTCTCTTGTCCTTCTTACCTCGGGATCAAGGGTAGTCGCCTCTTGTCCAACTTACTATGGGATCATGGGTAGTCCCCTCTTGTCCTTACATCATGTGACGTGGGTATTCGCCTCTTGTCTTTCTATCATATGCATGGGTAGTCGTCTCTTGTCTTTTACTTAAGATCATGGGAATTCGCCTCTAGTCCGACTCTAAGGAATATGGGCAATTGCCTCTTATTCTTTTTATTAGAGGTCATGGGTAATCACCTCTAGCCTCATCATTTTCATAGTTCATAAGCTTAGATACATTTTAGGTGAGAAATTTTTTCAACCTAGAATCTTTCAATATGAGAAAACCTTTCACATTCACACATAAGAAAATCATGTGGTAAAATCCCTTCCACAACAATTACATCAATAATCAACAATTAATTATATATGCTTCACTCTCAAAGCAATTCTTACCATAAATCATCTGTAACACTCCGGAAAATGCTAGGTTAATCTAGAGCCTCAGCATGTGAGCTAATGTTGAGGTTCAAGGAGGTTAGTGAGTTAACGTCAAGATTCGAGTCGTAAAATAAGTTCCCTAACCTAGTACTAAGGTCCTAGAGCTTATACGTCAAGGCAAGGCTCCCCCAAGGACCCCCCCCAAAGGTCCTTGATGAGAGCCAAGAGACTGCTCCAAAAGCTGCCAAATGCAGCTTCATTCACGAGCCAAAGACCACGAGGCGTGGACTGACTCACGCCTCGTAGATGGGAGTCGTGAGTCCAGCCTTAGCCTCCACCAAAATCCCTTAAAAATTCCATGTCTCAGCCCCATTCCAAGGACGTGCAACACGGTCAGTGGACCAGCTCACGCTCCATGGATAGGCCTCGTGAGTTGAGACTTAAGTTTCTTCACCATGGCCTTGAACCTCCCCTCTCTGACCCCAACCACGGAAGCACAACATGCTCTGTAGTCCCACCTATGGTCCGTAGGTGAGGGAGTCATGAACGTGGCCTGCATATCTGTCATGGACTCGGCCTAGGTGAGGATAGTTTGGTAATTTACTAATTAATTAAGTTAGGATGTGGGACGGTTATATTTAGTTGTTTTAAGTATATTAAAGTATTTTTAAGTATTAAACAAGTCTTTTAACTCTCTTAACTCCAAAAATATCTTCCAAATTCTCTCCTCTTTCTAAGAAGTTCCTCCATTGAAGAACAAAGAATAAGGTCAAGATCAGGGTTCAACCATCAAGATCTTCACTCAAATTTCATGGGTTAACATCAAACGAGGTATGGGGACCTTGATTCATGGAGTACTTTCCTCCATGAAGCCCTCTCAACTCAATTTCGAAAATGGGTTTTGATTGTTCAAAAAGTAAGGTTTTCATTCTAGTCATCGATTTTGCCTAAACACATTTTCATTATATTATTTGATGTATATTATGGATGATTTGACGTTTTAATGGTGATTTTTTTAGTAAAACTCCCCATGAACCCATGAACTATCCCATGACCCCAATTTCATGAAGTTCAATGAAGGTATTGATGCAAGGTGATTTCTACTATGTATTATGGTTATGAAACCTTGCTTTGTTCATGATTGTTGATAGTTATTGATGAATTAATGAACTAATTTGAAAGGTGAGAATCCTATGACTATTGTGTGGACTGAGGTGTTGTTGGAAGACTAATTCCCTTATCCTTACACATGTCTATGTATAAATTGTCTAGGATGATGTTGATGTTGTTGTGTTGATTGAAGGGCTAGTTCTCATGAAAACACTATGAATAATGAGGTGAAAGTTACTCACCCTAAAATGACGACAATTCTAACGTGAAAGGTAGTTCTCACTTAAATGAATCTATGAGCTATTTAGTGAGTTGTATTGAACGAAGGGTAAAGTATGCTTTCACACATGTAGATACAGTTCCATACTAATTATGTATAATTGAAAAATAATGCTTAGTATCAAGTGGATATGGACAATGAGGAAAAGGCCCCTCCGCTAATGCAATAGGTTGGGTCATCTATAGTAAACTCATGAGATGGAAGCTCCTCCGCTAATGCAATAGGTTGGGTCATCTATAGTAAACTCATGAGATGGAAGCTCCTCCGCTAATGCAATAGGTTGGGTTTCTAGTAGCAATCTCCCTATCCCATAACTATGTGCCAAACATAGGACTTAGCTAGTGGATCCACTTAGAAGCTAAATATAATTAGTTCTATCTTCGGCAAGTAAGAACGCCTTCTTTCGGTGTGGGGTTATATGACACCGGATTCCATGTAGCTCACACGGTCTATGTCAGTTATGGCTAATATTCCCTAAGAACAATAAGATAATGAATATGATAGGAACTATAATATGACTTCTTAATGTTGTGGAATGGTTTCCTTATGGTATGATTAGATATGAATAGATGACTTTCCTTATGTTTAGTTCATGTACTTGTATAATTCCTCATTTATGACTATGGATTATGGTAAGCTTGAAGATTGATGTTTGCGTAATCAATGACACGTCTTATAGTTTGGGTGTCTATGATCGTGCAATAGTATAATAACCCAACCAAGGGTTGGGATCGTCCCAAGGGAGTGGTTTTGAGAATTTATAGAAAAATAAAATTCCGTTCTAACTAGTCGTAGCTAAAGACATTAACGATTAAAAACATTGTAAATTAAAGGAGGATACAAAAGTGTCAATTAACAATAGGGGTTTTAACACAAGTAAGTAGAAATTTGCAAGATTGACAAGAAAATCTAACAATAAGAGGGGGATTCTTGGGATGTGACCGGAATACGGGTTAATCTAAAATATTGGGTACATGCTTTCGATAGAAAATTTATAGAGTAATAGTGACTATGCTAAGCTTTATGTGGAAATAAGTTTTCTCTCGAGCAACTTACCCTGTTTCAAATGGGTTCCTCTCAGACATCCACTTGCCGCATGAAGACCAGCCTACGCCTTACCCCACTCACTCTCACGAGCTGAGTGTTAGGATATGGGACTAGGGCTCACCCTCTCGGGCTGAGCCTTATGTCGACGCACTCCTTAGGCCATCAATCAAGTGGTCTTGGTTTCACGACTTCTCTCTCGAGCAAGCCGAAAACACATGAGTGAACTTGTATTTGCAAATACAAATCCATTAGATTCTACCACAACTACTAGACGAAATCACCATTAAACTACATTTAAACTATCAGTGAGTAAGACCCAACAATTATCTTAACCCATATTCGCTAAATCACACCTCTAGAATTGGGGTTTTTAGCCACACATCAAGAGATATAAATTTATACCTAAATGAGCTTGCATTCAAATGGGTATGAAGATATAAGTCCTGTTATAGGCCAAGAATGAAGAATCCAAGAGACCCAAGTCCAAATCCTTGGAGATGAAACCCTTTTCTTCTTCAAGTTTTCCAAACCCTCTCAAACTCAGAGCAAAAATATAAAGTACTATTCTATATGAAATTATAATAATTGTTTCACATTGAAAAATTCTCCTCTTAAGCTAAAACTCTCAACGAGTATTTATAGTTTTCAAAAATATGCGCTGCTGCAGATCATTCGGCGACATTTGTCGGAATCGCTGATTAACTCGGCAATTCACCCCTTGATGTAGTTCATTGCCGTCATTCACCATCTTTCACCATCATCCATCATCGTCGTGCTGTGGGTCATTGGGCGACATAGTACTGCCTCACGAACATCTCGGCGATGCGCCAACTGCTCCTTTTTGCTGGTGATATACCGTGAGTTTACTGTATTTCTAATACATTTCACTTACAAGTTGTGTGTGTCTAGGGCCTTTTTATATTGGTTTTTATGTGTTTTTATCATGTTTTGCAGGAAAGGTGTTCAGGCGCGGAAGTGTAGAAATAGCTGAAAGAAATGCAATAACAGGGCATCCACGGAAGTGATCTACGGATCGTAGGTCTAGTCACGGTCCGTAGGTGATGACCGTAGATCAACAGCATGGTGTTGAATGCAAATCAGGGAAATCTGACCGAGTGTGGAACCACGGTGTCCATTGACGGTCCGTAGATTGATCTACGGACCGTACTGTTGATCCGTTGAGTAATACTGCGAGGGTTCCAGTACCTGATTTTTGAAGATTCTAAGTATAGAGCTACGGAGGGGATTGACGGACCGTAGGTCTATCTACGGTCCGTACTGTTGGTCCGTCGTTTGCTTCAGAGAAGCTGATTTTTGGAAGCTGAAATATTTTCTAAGTCCCGAGTGACGGATGGGACTTACGGACCGTAGATCCATCGACGGTCCATAAGTCGGTCTCGTGGATTGAAGAAGCGTACCTGAACAAAACTTTCCTTAATTTGTTTCCTTTTTTATTTAGGATTTGTTTTCTATAAATAGGACATGTAAACCTCGTTTTTGGGGGTTAGACACTATTATTCTATTTTTGCTTTGTAACTTTGGAGATTAATTTGCAACTCTTGCAATTATTGATTTCCCAAGTTCGTTTTGAAGATTTTGGCTTTGCAATTCAAGTAAAATTTCTGGGTTTATTATTCTCTCTACGCAAGTTCATGATTTCTTCATCTACAATTATGAATTGTGTTCTTGCCAATATGAGTAACTAAATCCACAACTAGGGTTGTGGGAACCATGATCGATTAACAAAGTATGAATAGTAAATAAGCAATTCTTGAATAGTGTGTTGCATGTATTGATAACTCTTTCGTTTAGAAGTCTTTTTAACGGTGGCCAACGTTAGAACTCGCCTTGTTGCTACTTGCCGGACCAAGGAGGTAATTAACAAGAAAAGAATTATCAACATAGATTTAGTGTGATACTATCTAATAGGCTAGTGTCGATTGGTGCGAAGTAATAACTAAGCCAAACATCGATTATGATGTCTAATATGAGGTAAGGGTAAGGGTTAGTAAATTATACACACGTAGCCGAACCAAGGTGCGGGGTGAAATTCTCTAGATACCGGACCAAGGATTTAGAGATACCTAACTTATCACTTTGCATGTAATACACTAGAAAAGGATTGCTATTACTAGGATTACTGCGTTATGAGATTGTGGGGAACACGTATACCCTAGTTATTTCTCTTATCTTGATAACAACCAAAGTTGAGTTTGATTACTGATTACTTATTTAGTTCTTATTATTTGTTTCACACAAGCACAAACCCCCCCCCCCCTTTAATTACTTGTTTCTGGAAATAATTTGACTAATTGAATATAATTGTTGGTTAAAGTAAAGTCTAAACCATTTTCCTCGTGGGATCGACCCCAACCTACAAGTTGGGTTCTTTACTTGATAGCGATCGCTTATACTTCTATAAGGAGGTGTAATTTGAGCGTATCAAATTTTGGCGCCGCTGCCGGGGAATCTGGTTTTTAGATTTATTTTTAACTACATTATTGAACGTTAGTCAAATATTTCCTAATTTTACTTTTTTTCTTTGTTTTTGTCTCTCTCAGGTTCCGACTCTAGTGTATGCCAAGTACACGAAGCCGAGGCGAACCACTTACTCCGTACGACCCAGAGTTGAACAGAACTTTGCGAAGAATGAACAATCAAGGACTTCCAGTTCATCCTATCGGAGGAAATCTAGATGAAGTAGTTGAGTTACAGCAGCCAAGAGTAGTTGGTGGGGAAAACCGGGGTCTAGCTGAAAATCAATTGGGAGATGCAGTGAGAGTGCATGTTCCACCAGGCCCACAACAACATGACAACTATCGGGGCAACATCGACATAGCAGACTCCGATGTACCCATTGTCCTACCTCCTCTACCTCCAGGGCACACATTTGTGGTGACTAGCAGTTTGATGCAGATGCTTACAACTAGAGGCTTATTTTCAGGACTGCCATCGGAGGATCCACATGCTCACTTGGCCAAGTTAAGGGTGGTTTGCAAAAGTTGTGTAGGTAGACCAGACTTGGATATGAATGTCATTGGATTACGAGTGTTCCCTCTGTCACTAACAGGCGATGCTGCAGTATGGTTCACTGAGCTTCCGTATAACTCAATATTCACATGGGACCAACTGGCAGAAGTGTTTAAAGCAAAGTACTATCCGGTGTCTAAGAAGCTCAATCACAAAGATAGGGTCAACAATTTTGTGGCATTACCTAGAGAGTCTGTGAGTAGCTCGTGGGACAGATTCACCGCTTTCGTAAGAAGTGTCCCAAACCACCGTATTGATGATGAGTCACTCAAGAATATTTCTATCGAGGACATAATCATAACAACAAAGCAGTACTTGACACTATTGCTGGAGGTTCATATGGTGATTGTACATATGCACAGATTGCTGAAAAACTGGAGAGGATCTCTCGCAACAATAAAGCATGGAGCACTTGGAGGTCAGATACTGGGAGAAACACATTTGCCGTTCATAGTACAAAAACAACCCTGCAGATGATATTCGTGAAGAGATGGCCCAGATGAGGACCGAGCTGGGGTTGGTATTGAAGCATGTGAGCGGAGGATCAGAAAAGGTAAACGCTGTGAATTATTTAACTAGGACTCCACCACCAGCGGAAGAGTGTTACTATGAAGAAGATGCTTATGTTGTAAATGATCAGACGGGGGGTTTCCGACCAAATGTCCAAGGATCCAACACGGAAAATTGACGCCAAGGTCAAGGAAACCAAGGTCGGAACTATGGAAATTACAACCGAGAGGGTCACTATGTCCGAGATGGGAACTTCAATCGCGACAACAACTACAACAGGAACAACTATGGCAACAGAAACGATCGGGTTGGACCCTATGTTCCCCCTCAAAATCGGGAATTTGGTGCTAGGGAAGCTGGAGGTAATATGACGCGTATTGAAGATATGCTGCAGAAGATGATGAGAAGGTTTGATGCGACTGATGAGAATGTGAAGGAGATGAGAAACGACTTATCTGGTATTGGTCAAAAGGTTGATGCCCATGCAGTGTCAATAAAGCATCTAGAGCAGCAGATAGTCAGTTGTCTACTACAGTGAACCCACGTCAACCTGGCACTCTTCCTAGCAACACCATCCAGAATCCAAAGAATGATGGTCATTGTATGGCAGTTACTACTCGAGGGGGTAAGCAAACCATAGATCCACCTAGGCCGTCTGTGGTGGAAGTTGAGATTAGAAAAGAAGATGATGTGATAGAGGGTAGACCAGATTCTTAGAAGGCTGTGACAGAACAAGAAGTGGAGATATCTCAAAAAGTGGTTCCCATACCTAGACCTCCACCACCTTTTCCACAGAGGTTAGTGAAGAAGACTGAAGATGGTAAATACCGCAGGTTTATCACTATGTTGAAGCAGCTTTCTATCAATGTCCCTTTGATAGAAGCCTTGGAGCAAATGCCTGGATATGCAAAGTTCATGAAGGATATGGTGACAAAGAAAAGGTCTGTGAGTGTTGAAGATGATGATAGATTGCAACATTGTAGTGCTATTGCTACAAGATCTCTGGTGCAGAAGAAAGAAGACCCTGGTGCTTTCACGATCCCATGTACTATAGGGTTATTACACTTTGCTAAGGCATTGTGTGATCTTGGTGCTAGCATCAACCTCATGCCTTTATCTATTTACAAGAAGTTGGGTCTGGGGGATCCAAAGCCCACTGCAATGTGGTTACTAATGGCTGATCGGACTGTGAAGAGGCCCATAGGTGTGCTCCATGATGTGCTAGTAAAAGTAGAGTCTTTCATCTTTCCGGTGGATTTTGTGATTCTTGACTGTGAGGTTGATTTTGAGGTTCCCATCATCCTTGGGAGACCATTTCTTGCCACAGGGCGTGCATTGGTTGATATGGAAAAGGGACAGATGAAGTTCAGACTGAACAATGAAGAAGCAACTTTCAATATCTGTAGGTCCATGAAACAGAATGGTGAGCTCCAAACGGTGTCAGCCATAACTTACAGAATGAAGAGTGGGTCAGAAGTGCAAATTGAAGAGCGACTAGGTGTTGAGGCACTAGCAGCAGTCATGATGAATTTCGCTAGTGATGATATTGAAGAGTATGATGAGATGGTAGCCGCACTTGATAAGTGTGAATACCGGTCCAAACCAAAAAAGTATGAGCTAGACATGAAGAATCACGAGTCCCCACCCACAAGACCATCTATTGTGGAGGCACCGAAATTGGAGCTTAAAGCTCTACCACCACACCTGAGGTATGTATATTTAGGCGAAGAATACTTTACCGGTCATCATTGCAGCAGATTTGAATGCAAGGCAAGTAGAGTGCTTGGTGACTGTATTAAAGAAGTTCAAGCGAGCGATTGGGTGGACTATTGCAGATATTATTGGGATTCCCCCCGGTATTTGCTCTCACAAAATCCAACTCATGCCAGATCATAAGCCTAGTGTTGAGCACTAGAGAAGATTAAATCCGCCTATGCAAGAGGTAGTCAAAAAGGAGATCATCAAGTGGCTGGATGCGGGAGTTATTTATCCCATTTCAGATAGTAATTGGGTATGTCCTGTGCAGTGTGTGCCTAAAAAAGGTGGTATGACTGTGGTTCCAAATGAAAGAAATGAGCTTGTTCCAATGGGGCCTGTCACTGGATGGAGAGTTTGCATGGATTACCGGAAGTTGAATGCGTGGACAGAAAAAGACCACTTTCCTATGCCATTCATGGACCAGATGTTGGATAGACTTGCAGGCAAGGGTTGGTATTGTTTTCTTGATGGGTATCCGGGCTACAATCAAATTTCTATAGCTCCAGAAGACCAAGAGAAGACCACCTTCACTTGCCCATATGGGACTTTTGCTTTCAAACGGATGCCCTTCGGATTGTGCAATGCTCCAGCGACCTTCCAGAGATGTATGATGTCGATATTTTCTGATATGGTGGAGGACACTATTGAAGTGTTCATGGATGATTTTTCAGTTGTAGGTGATTCGTTTGATCATTGTCTAGAACATCTTGCTGAGGTGCTCAAAAGATGTGAAGACTGCAACTTGGTGCTGAATTGGGAGAAATGTCATTTCATGGTAAAAGAAGGTATAGTGTTGGGTCATCGCATTTCAGAGAAAGGTATTGAGGTTGATAAAGATAAAGTTGAGGTAATAGAAAAGCTTCCACCACCCATCTCTGTAAAAGGTGTTAGAAGTTTTCTTGGGCATGCAGGTTTTTATAGGAGATTCATCAAAGATTTCTCAAAAATTGCACATCCCATGTGCAAACTGCTCGAGAAGGAGAGTAAGTTCTATTTTGATGATGCTTGTCTTAGAGCATTTGGAGAGTTAAAGGAAAACTTGGTTACAACACCTATTATTATTTCACCGGATTGGGAACAACCGTTTGAGGTAATGTGCGATGCAAGTGGAGTGACACTTGGTGTGGTATTGGGTCAAAGGCGCGAGAAAATCCTTCACCCTATTTACTATGCTAGCAAAGCTCTAAATGTGGCCCAGAAGAATTATACTGTGACCGAACAAGAACTTCTTGCGGTGGTTTTTGCATTCGAAAAATTTCGTTCCTACTTGCTTGGTACTAAGGTCATCGTGCATACTGACCATTCTGCATTGAGGTATTTGATGGCGAAAAAGGATGCAAAACCACGATTGATTAGATGGGTATTGTTGCTGCAAGAGTTCGATTTCGTGGTAAAAGATAGAAAGGGAACCGAAAATCAAGTTGCTGACCACTTGTCCAGATTAGAGGAGGAGGCCATGCTAAAGCTTGGAGATAGGGCTGAAATTAATGATGCTTTTCCAGATGAACAGGTATTGGCTGCTTCTAATGATTTGATTCCTTGGTTCGCAGACTTTGCTAATTATTTGGCAAGCGATATTGTGCCACTCGATTTGTCTTTTCACCAAAGGAAAAAGTTTATGCATGATGTTAAGAAATTCTTTTGGGATGAACCTTATTTGTATCGTAGTTGTGCTGATGGGGTTATTCGTCGCTGTGTACCTGAGGTTGAGATGTTGAGTGTACTTGAAGCATGCCATTCATCGCCCGTTGGTGGGCATCATAGTGGTATTCGGACTGCACATAAGATCTTGCAGTGTGGATACTATTGGCCTACCATCCATCAAGATGCCCATGATTTCGCCAAGTCTTGTGATCGTTGCCAAAGAAATGGAGGGATTTCAAAGAGGCAAGAGCTCCCTATGAATCCTATACTGGTGATCGAATTGTTTGATGTATGGGGCATTGATTTTATGGGTCCATTTGTGAGTTCATATGGGATGAAGTATATTCTTGTTGCGGTTGATTATGTATCGAAGTGGGTGGAAGCAGTAGCGCTCTCCAACAACGAAGGTAAAAGTGTCACCGCATTCTTGAAAAAGAATATCTTCTCTAGATTTGGTACACCGAGGGCTATTATTAGTGATGGAGGTTCTCACTTTTGTAATAAGTTGTTCAAGGCACTACTTGAGAAATATGGTGTCCGCGACAATGTAGCCACTCCTTATCATCCACAGACTAGTGGGCAAGTCGAAGTGTCCAACAGAGAAATCAAATAGATATTGGCGAAGACTGTGAACGCCAATCGAACGGATTGGTCAAGGAAGCTTGACGATGCTCTATGGGCATTTCGCACTGCATACAAGACCCCCATAGGTATGTCTCCTTACCAACTTGTATATGGGAAGTCTTGTCATTTACCAGTAGAGCTAGAGCACAAGGCTATGTGGGCAATGAATAAGTTAAATTTGGATTGGGGCACTGCATCAAATCAAAGGATGAATGACTTGAATATGCTTGGTGAGTTTCGCCTAAAAGCTTATGAAAGTTCAGCCTTATACAAAGAGAAGATGAAGAGGTATCATGATCAAAGAATTGAAAAGCGAGAATTTGTGGTTGGTGATCTTGTGCTGCTATTCAACTCTAGGTTGCGCCTATTTCCAGGCAAACTCAAGTCCAAGTGGACTGGGCCATTTTTGCTCACAAAAGTGCTCTCGCATGGAGCAGTTGAGCTTGAAAATAAGGATGGAACGAGGTTTGTGGTGAATGGGCAAAGGATCAAGATCTATCTGGGAAATGCTGAAACTGTGCAAGAAGTGATTGAGGCCTACAATCTTGATGAAGTCTGAGTAATCAAGACACCTGCGTCGTGCCGCGACGTTAAATCAAGCACTGCTTGGGAGGCAACCCAAGATGTACAATCTAGCCAACAATAGGGTGCTGTTCTCCATTTAGTAGTTTAGCTTTCTTTGATTACTTGCGTCTTTGTATCAATGTCGGTAGGTGCTTTAGTATTTTTAGTTCTTAGTGTTGGCTAGAATTAATATAGGATCCGCATCTAAAAAGTGTCAAGAAAATGTAAAAAAATAATAGCTTAGTGGTTGCTACATGTGCAGGTACATCAAGCAATAAATCTGCAGAAAATTGTCTGGTGCAGAGATCTACGGATCCTATCGACGGTCCGTCGATTGATCCACGGACCGTCAATGGCATCCGTAGATCCCAGGTACCTAAATTTGTCCAAGTGTAATAGTGATCTACGGTCCCGATCTACAGTCCGTCGATCGACTCACGGACCGTAGACGGGGTCTCGTGAGTCCAAACCCTAAGAGTTGTCTGACCCGACCCAGACCCCATTATTTAAAAACCCCCATGTTTCAAACCATTCCCATTCCCTCCATTACTCCCAAAAAACAGTTTCACACACTCTTTTAACTCCCCAAATCACTCCACAAAATTCCCAAAATCCCTTCCATAAAATTCCCAAAATCCCTTCCATACCAAAATCAACCCATCCCATAATCTAACAAAAAGGGTCCGGTGTTTGGTCAGTAACGAAGAGGTGACTTCTTGGTCTTGCTAAGCATAGTATCATCATGCAAGCACCCCACTCCTTGTTGCTTGTAAGGTAATAGACTTTCCCTTCACTTTGAATTCGATTCATAGATTGAATATAGAGAGTCGGGAGTTGGGTCTTGACCTTGGGTACTTGTGATCGTAACAAGTACATGCTAGTTTCGACTTAGGGTTCCTCATCTAGTCTAAAGTGTTGGGTATAATAATCGGTTGGAATCTTAAGAATGACGAACTAGCGTAATTTTAAATTTGTAAATGCATGATGAGGTTATGTGACAATGTTGAAAAATGAGGCCAAAAATGTATGATGCCTGGCACTGATGGCTTCCACGATACCCCGTCTACGGACCGTAGATGGGGTTCATAATTGGATGCACCTGGTTAATTTCACAAGTGTGAAACCACGTCGATGGACTACGGTCCGTAGGTCCATCTACGGACCGTTCTGCACTTCCGTGGTTTCCATCTGCGACTTATATGTCAGGCTCCTGATCCACTGAATAGATCCACGGACCGTAGATCAGTCTACGGACCGTAGGTCTCCTCCGTGGATGACCACTGTAGCATCTGTCCAAATATTTTTTTTAATTTTTGTGAACTTAGTTGAGGGTCGTTATCAGTTCTCAACATTTCTTTTGCTGCATATGGTTAGTGTTGGCACTAATATCGTTCCCGCAGGTACGATGGCACCCAAAAAGATGGTCACCTACTCAAAACGGGGCAAGTCCAAATCTATTGCCCCTAGTTTCCGGTTGATTGATGAGGACACCGACCGCGACTCTGACCCAGCATATGTGCCTCTCAACCCTAGGGCTTCTCGCGCTGCACCCAGAAGCAACCCCCGGAAGGTGCTCCCCGACGTAGTCACTGTCTCCCAGTCTGATGAGGAGCACACACTGATCGGGTCACCAACTGGGGCTGCTTCCAGTTCAGAGGGACCTATGTCCCGGTCCGAGTCTGCCCAGGCCTCAGGGTCCGAGTCTGCCCAAGCCTCAGGCTCCCAGTCTGCCCACTCTTCAAAATCAGAGTCTGTCCATGCTACAGAGTCCAATGCCAAATCATCTACAGGGTCTGGAGAAGATGACCAAGCAGCCTTGTCTGACAAGGCAACTAGCTCAGAGTCCATACCTGCACCACGGAATGATGAGCCCACTCCTGTAGCCGACGAGCTGAATAGGAGGTGCGTAGAGGGGCAATGGAAGATCTATCGGGATGCTAAGATGGTTAATGACAAACAAAAGATGGCCCGACTGATTCAAGAGGAGCGCAGAGTCCTCACGGGGAGCTTGCATACTGTTCGAGATATTCACCGGCTATTCAAACTTCACAAGTGTGACTGGATAGCTCGAGACCCAAGGACGTAGAGTGAGGAGATTGTCCGGGAGTTCTATGCTTCCTATGCTGCCACTCTTCGCGGGTTCATTTCAAAGCAGTCAAAGCCGCTAGCTCAGGCCCCGCTCACTTCCACCATGGTTCGAGGGTGTTCGGTGGACATATCACCCGCCACCATTAGCCGTTTTCTCTATGGTCCTACCACGGGCCATGCTTTGTCTCCTAACACTTCAGAGTTTGACTACCGCTGGGACATCGTGCGGAGTGGTGCCTTCCAGAGGAATGCTGAGCAGCGAGAGGCTGTTATACTATGGCTGGCTAGGTACATTGCTGCGGATGGCGAGCGGGCAGAATGGGTCGCTGCTCCACAGTTGGGCATTCATAGGGCCACGCTAAATTTTGCGGCCACGTTCTTCTGGCTGCTAGTGCGTAATAGAGTGTCGCCTACAAAAGCTGACAATCAAGTCACTTGGGATAGAGCGGTGATAGTTGCAGCATTGGTAGCAGGAGTAGAGATCGACTTTGCCCGCATGCTGCTGGCAGAGATTCACGAGAGAGCTTTCAGGATCTCCACTACTTACCCCTTCCCATGTCTGATTTTTCATTTGTGCAGGGACTCTGGAGTGCCGATCTGGCATTGTGACAGGTTAGTCCACCCTACAGGGGCATTGGACATCGGCCTTATTCGTGATGAGGCCAATGTGGCAGCACCTCGCAGAGAGCCCCAGATTGAGGTACCTCCCTTGGGTACCGATCTTGCAGACACTGTGGGGCAGGCACAGGGCGGTGACCCCATTATCCCAGACCACACCGACACTGTCCCAGGCTCCTCTTCTCATGCAGCTAGTGTTGCTCCTAGCTCTTCTCGGTCCACATCACCGTTGGGAGCGACGGTTGTCCCGATGGCCAGAGTACAGAAGTTAGAGGCGCAGATGGCTACACTGCTGCATCACATTCAGCCGTGGATGCAAAAGTCGATTGCTGAGTCCGAGGCTAGATTGGAGCGTAGGATGGAGGGGATGATGTATCGGAAGGTCCAGGCTGTTAATAAGCGCCTTGATGCCTTCGAGTTGCGAGTCCTCGAGCGATCAGCTCCGGCCACAGACTTATCTGCTTTGCAGGCTGACATACCCAGCCTCCGGACTGACGTTGATGCCATTCTTGCTGCACCTTCAGTTGAGCCTCAGGCTGCCCCTACTGCGCTGGCTGATGATACAGTGCTAGATGCTCTATTCAGTGGCATCGCCGAGGAGGGGCCTACACCAACACATGCCAAGGGCAAACGGCACCGCTCTCATCGCATGGAGGAAAAGAAAGCTCAGCAAAAGACAGCGTCGACAGGAGAAAGAGGCTAGGAGGGCTTCGATTGCAGATGAAAAGTTGCGCCAACAGAGGGTGCGTGAGAGACCTGCAGGGGCATCGAGCTCTGCCCCAGTTACAGAGGTTCAGCCTATTTTGAGGGGCGATGTGAGCACCACTGATGGTGCGGAGCAGTTGATAGAGAGCACTACTGAGGGTGCTAGGATTGCTGAGGTGGGCACTACTGAGGGTGCCCCCACTGATGTTCCAGAGGGTTCCGGGAAACCGGACCCCCCTGCGTGTTGATGATTCACCGGCGCTTTGCGCCACTGGTTTGCTTCACCCAAATCCATTTTCTTCTACTGTTTATGTATGCATTGTGGACAATTGCATCTCTTTTTGTTGGGTGTGGGGTAAATGGATTGTGAGTGATAGGGTAAAGTCTGAGTAACCCAACTCATGAATCCTCTCTTGGGGTTTTCTTGCCTGTGTTCTTTTTCCCCAAGCGACTGTTTAATTTTTGTTGAACCGGCATGTCTTAGGATTGTGTGTGTAGAAGCATGATACAGAATGAAGCATGATGGCTTAGGAAAAATGATACCCGTCAGATTCTGGGTTGTATGCTAGAAGTAGGCTACGATTAGTTGATTGTGTTGGCTCTGAGTATGACATAGTAACAATCACTTGATTGCATGATTAAACCTAAAACTTGAACTAGGTAATCTGATAATCTGATAATGAAACTATGTGCCAAGAGTGGGTGAGAATCATTGACTGTTCAAACAGTTTTGTGCAAAATTAGAACTTTCCCGGTTAGTCCTGCTAAGACAATTCAATCTAGAGGATAGGAAGTGATCATAGGCCATTGTTCTGAAAAATCTACAAATTGTCTAGAAAAATTCAACCAAATGAAATAACTGTTCCCTTTGATCCAACTTTGAGCCTAAAAATAAACCTTTTTTTTTAAAAAAAAAAACCCTGAACTCACTTTCCCATAATCTACTATATTGGCCCCGGTTCCTCCTTGGACATGTGCACTTTGACTTAGGCCAAAAGCCTAAGTTGAGGGTGGCTAATGTAAAAAGTAACTTCAATCTTGGTCCTGACCTGACATCGGGTATTGTGCACCTCAACTAACGGAAAATCCATAAGTTGAGGGTGGCTGTGAAAGAGGAAACTGAAAGAAAAATGGGTATAAAAAAAAAGAAAAAGAGGAAAACTTGAGGAAAGGATGTGACTTGTTAAAAGCGAAAGGAACAAGAAAATAAAAGGAAAATGAGCTACAAAGTCTAAAGTCACATCCGTGGTGGAAGAAAATCAAGGGAAAGAAGGTAAAGCAATAATATGACAAAAATAGGGCAAAAAGAGGTTAAAAGCCTAGTGTAATGACAAGGAGGGCAGAAAGTCACTAAACAGTACCCAAATGTACCACACCTGACCCTGAGCCTACGTTACAAGCCTATAAAGTCCTATAGTGATCCTAGAGTCTAGTTTGGAGAGTCTAAGCAGTGAAAATAAGGGCAAGCTTATGGCAGTAAGCACTAACTGTATTTGAAATTACTTCTGAGTGTGAGTGTTGAATAAATCCTTGTACCATGAATGAAAATAAATTTTTGCGAAAAGAGGATTTCGTTTGAAGTAAGGGCACTAGTTACATCGTTGGAAAGTTGGTACCTGGGTGACAGTGAGAAGGTGGTTGTTGTGTGTCAGTTGGTTGGTCTGTGTCATGATATGATCCACATGAATTGGCTTGTCGAGTCTAAGAGAATGAATGTGCACCCGAATAATGAAGAGGGTAGAGAGCCATGTGATTGCTTGGGTTTGAAAATGCTTGCTTCTATACGAGTGTCGTTTAGAGTTGTAGTGCGTCGCTTGAGGATAAACAACAAATTTAAGTTGAGGGTGTTGATATACCGTGAGTTTACGGTATTTCTAATACATTTCGCTTACAAGTTGTGTGTGTCTAGGGCCTTTTCATATTGGTTTTTATGTGTTTTTATTATGTTTTGCAGGAAAGGTGTTCAAGTGCGGAAGTGTAGAAACAGCTGAAAGAAATGCAGTAACAGGGCATCCACGGAAGTGATCTACGGACCGTAGGTCCAGTCACGGTCCGTAGGTGATGACCGTAGATCAGCAACATGGTGTTGAATGCAAATCAGGGAAATTTGACCGAGTGTGGAACCACGGTGTCCATTGACGGTCCGTAGATTGATCTACGGACCGTACTGTTGATCCGTAGAGTAATACTGCGAGGGTTCCAGTACCTGATTTTTGAAGATTCTAAGTATGGAGCTACAGAGGGGAATGACGGACCGTACTGTTGGTCCGTCGTTTGCTTCAGAGAAGCTGATTTTTGGAAGCTGAAATATTTTCTAAGTCCCGAGTGACGGAAGGGACTTACGGACCGTAGATCCATCGACGGTTCGTAAGTCGGTCTCGTGGATTGAAGACGCGTACCTGAACAAAACTTTCCTCAATTTGTTTCCTTTTTTATTTAGGATTTGTTTTCTATAAATAGGATATGTAAACCTCATTTTTTGGGGTTAGACACTATTATTCTATTTTTGCTTTGTAACTTTGGAGATTAATTTGCAACTCTAGCAATTATTGATTTCCCAAGTTCGTTTTGAAGATTTTGGCTTTGCAATTCAAGTAAAATTTCTGGGTTTATTATTCTCTCTACGTAAGTTCATGATTTCTTCATCTACAATTATGAATTGTGTTCTTGCCAATATGAATAACTAAATCCACAACTAGGGTTGTGGGAACCATGATCGATTAACAAAGTATGAATAGTAAATAAGCAATTCTTGAATAGTGTGTTGCATGTATTGATAACTCTTTCGTTTAGAAGTCTTTTTAACGGTGGCCAACGTTAGAACTCGCCTTGTTGCTACTTGCCGGACCAAGGAGGTAATTAACAAGAAAAGAATTATAACCATAGATTTAGTGTGATACTATCTAATAGGCTAGTGTCGATTGGTGAGAAGTAATAACTAAGCCAAACATCGATTATGATGTCTAATATGAGATAAAGGTAAGGGTTAGTAAATTATACACACATGTATTGATAACTCTTTCATTTAGAAGTCTTTTTAACGGTGGCCAACGTTAGAACTCGCCTTGTTGCTACTTGCCGGACCAAAGAGGTAATTAACAAGAAAAGAATTATCAACATAGATTTAGTGTGATACTATCTAATAGGCTAGTGTCGATTGGTGCGAAGTAATAACTAAGCCAAACATCGATTATGATGTCTAATATGAGGTAAAGGTAAGGGTTAGTAAATTATACACACGTAGCCGGACCAAGGTGCGGGGTGAAATTCTCTAGATGACGGACCAAGGATTTAGAGATACCTAACTTATCACTTTGCATGTAATACACTAGAAAAGGATTGCTATTACTAGGATTACTGCGTTATGAGATTGTGGGGAACACGTATACCCTAGTTATTTCTCTTATCTTGATAACAACCAAAGTTGAGTTTGATTACTGATTACTTATTAAGTTCTTACTATTTGTTTCACACAAGCACAAACCCCCCCTTTAATTACTTGTTTCTGGAAATAATTTGACTAATTGAATATAATTGTTGGTTAAAGTAAAGTCTAAACCATTTTCCTCGTGGGATCGACCCCAACCTACAAGTTGGGTTCTTTACTTGATAACGATCGCTTATACTTCTGTAAGGAGGTGTAATTTGAGCGTATCAAGCTGGCAACTTGATCCTTTCCTTCAGGTCTTAGCACACTGGAACAAAAGGCGAAGTGAGACCCTTCGGCGACTTGCCAAGTGGACTCGGCGATCCTCATGCCTTCATTTTCTTCGTTCTTTTCAGCCTTTTCATTCCTTTTTGCGAAGTAGTGTCCATGCTTTCCTTCAAACTTCAAATACTTGAAACTTACGTGTTTTCATCAGATATTGAGATAGAATAAGCATTTGAGGATACAATTTCTATTAAAATAAAGCCCTAAATGAGTTTAATTTGTGGACTTATTAACGCCCCCAACTTAAACTTTTGCTTGTCCTCAAGCAAACTCAAGTTCAGCTGTTCAAAAAGGGTGTCTCAAACAGTGCTACACAAGACTCAATCATGAATGCACATAACAAGACTCAATTTACTTATGCAAAGATCAAATGTGCACTCAAAGATTCTAGTTGTGACTCACCAATATAAAAAATCCTCATGCTCACAATACTTGCTTCAAATGCAATTTCAAGCTCAACTAAAGTGTTCGAATGCCCTCACAGAAAGAATGATTCCATAATCACACAATGGTTCACAGTTTAAAGCTTCGGAATCATATGCAATGCTCAGTCTCACAAGGAAAAACACAATGCATGCTTTCACCCATAGGTTTGCCCATATTTTCTTATCAACATTTGTTTCTGCTCACTCATGATCAAAAAGGTCTTTTCAAGGCTTGTAATGGGGCTGACTGCAAATGTTTGGTTATTTAGGCTCAGTGACTACGGTCCTCATGAAATGTGGTATCTTTAACACTTCCTTTTCTTCTCTTTCATCGTTCTCTCTAGTGTTCATAAGTCATCCCATTATTCACTTTCCCATGGTGTGTTGGAAACCCCATTTCTTTTGTACTTTATTCCACAACTTTCTTTTTCATTTCTTTTCTTTTCTTTTTTTCTTTTTTTTTATACGGAGGATTTCCATTTTTCACAACACCATGGGTTAAGGGAGACTTTCCTTGCTCATCTTGACTTTTCCTTTTTTTTTCACCACCCCCCAACTTAGGCTTTCGGCCTAAGTTGGTTATTTCAATCAAACCAACAATCATGAGGATTAAGGGAGATGGATCTAGAAAGGTATAGTCTTCATCCAGTTTCCTCCAAAGAAGGTTAAGGCTCAAGGGGTGTTCAAAAGAGAATCACACGCTCCCAGGGTAGGTCACAAAAGAGGTATATCTCAAATTGGCTCACACTCTTAGAGGTTGCCTAAGATCATATCAAGAGATAGCATCACTTAGTTGATCGGACCAACGACGCAAATTCTAGGATCTATCATGTATGGTTCAAAGTAAGCTCATCACACAAGGCATCGACACTAAAGTCAAACAAGACTCCACACTTTCGTTAGTGTTCAACGGTCATCACAAGAGACTCGATTTGATAAATGGCTAATCACAACGAGATGCAAAGAGTTCACATATTGTCTATGCAACTTCATTTGGCCTCGTCGTAGCCGCACATTCATGTTCGTTCGATTGTAAGCACTATTCAAGTCATCGGTATTGATCGAAACAGAGACTCAATTTTTTTTTGTAAAAGAACAGCCACATTCAAACATGAGAGGTGGCAATTTTTCCAAAGGGTCAAAATCATTTTGTAAGTTAAAACAAAAGGAGCCATGAGCTCAAACATCCACATAAACAATGTAAACACAATTTTAAATAGAACAACCCAAATATATACACAAAACACAACTATCAACACAAAAGGTGTGGGCCTCACCCCACCACAATTAAAAAGCGTTTGTCCTCAAATCCAAATAAAAGTGTCTAATAGTAAAAATAAATAAGACAGAGAGAGAAGTAAAAAGAAGTCCTGTCTATGCAGTCTCTCTATCTGTGAGGGTCTGAATATGGGCATCAATGCCTGGTGCATCTATCTGGTCACGGGTCTCAGTACCCGGGGTAGCCTCAGACGAACTAACAACGCCAGATCCACTAGGAGATGATGTGGACGTCTCAGCCAGCACTATCTGAGATGCCGACTGCACAACCATCTCCACAAGATTCGGCAAGTCTCTAAATATGTTATCCTCTTGGCTCTCGCTCACTGCTATCTGCTCTTCGTCGATCTCTGTCTCTGACTCTGCGTGCCCTACATCATCCCTCTACACATCTCCGGTAGTAATCGGAGGAATCCTCGAGGTCTCAGGAGCATCCTTGTCATCTTCTCCCTGCATCAGTGTAGCGAAGTTGGTAGCTTTCAAATAGGCTGCGTCCTTCTTCAACTCTGCTATTTCAGCTTTTAATCCTGAAAACTCTGGTTCTCCCCCTGTCTGCTCTCACAAGCAGTGACTCTGGTGGTCAGATCATCAACAATAGTCCAAAGGGGGTTCATTGCAGTTAAGATGGCATTGTCAACCATCCTTAGGACGGATCTCTCCAATCGCGTTGCCCTCACATCCGCTGAATAAGCCAGGTGCCCCATCTTCAGGATCATGGCATGAGTGATCCTGGTAGGCTGGGAAGAGGAGGAGGCACCTGGAATCTGTGAAGGAGAAGAAGGAACGGGTATACCTAAAGGTTTCGAAACTGGAGTAGACGAAGGTGCCTCTGTTGGTAATGAGTCAACATCGACCTCTGGAGAAGTATCTGCTAGAGCTGCTCTTCTCCTGTCAACCTCCTCTCGTGTGAACTCGGCCTCTATACACTGGATATCGGTGGAGGAAGACAGGGTGTTCTCCATATCGCTAGCAGGATCCCAGGGTAGTTCGGCACACCGACATAACTTAGTGATCAGAACAGGAAATGGCAGAGATGTCTGCGTCTATTTGGATCTCATAGCCATCTCCTGTGAAACCAACAGTCCCAAGTCGTTCCGCCTCCTAGCCATGATAGAACCAAGGCAAGCCATATTAGGATGACACAAAATGGACTCGGTCTAGAATGGCATAATAGTGTTGCTGATGAAGCCAAACCAGTACCGGGAGGCAATGTTCATGTCCCTCTTCTCAATCAGAGTTCCTGCCTCCATCCACCTCGGGGTGGTGCTAGAGATCATCGGAGCTAACCAATCCTTCAGATCATCCAGGGATGGAACAATAGGCAAACCCTGGTAGGGCAGTACCGAGTGCAGCGATCGACCTAATACAACAGTAATATGATCGCTATGACACTCCACCTCCTTACCTCTAACCATAACCGACCTCACCGGTCAGAACTCACTAGCCTTCTTCTTATTCTTTGGGACCAACTCTCCATAGGCTAAGTAGAATTCCTAGACCCAGGAAGGAATGTAAGGGTCCTGTGGCCTAGTGAACTGCTCCAACTCATGATACCTGAGTGTGTCAAGCACCTCAGCGTGCTTACCTTCTAAACCCTCCATAGATAGTAATTTTTCTTCTAGAATGGTTCATAAACCATCGCCTATTAATCTGTTCAGAAATCTGGGTGGAGGTGGAGCTACAGGGATTGCAGGGGCCACTGGAGGTGATGCTGGGGCTTGCTCATCCTCTGACTCAGAAAAATCTGGTTCAACATTTGTACCCTTCCTAGCTATGTGCTTTTTTCATTTGCCTTTATCTCCCGGTTGGAGGTTATCCCTTTTTCTCTTTGGAGGATTTGATCCTCCTTCATTGATTGTAATGCCTTTAGTCTTTTTTCTGTGGTTGCTCAGTTAAATTGGTCCATACCATATCTGCAAAAGATCGAGAATGGATAGACAATCACTTAAACTCAGGTATAACGACTCTTTCTGCAGATAGACTCGCCGATCAAGTCGGCGTGTCGCTGAACCACTTCGGTGAACTAAATTGGGTTCGTCGATGGGTTGGCTAAACAATTAAGACAAGTTCGCAAAAAGAGAGTCCTTTTGGTGAGTCGCTGACTACCTTCGGCAAGCAAGGGTTTGGCCGCCGAAAGTTACAGTGCATAAGGGTCTCAGGGGTAGCATACAAAGGGCGATCAAGAATACTTTTGGTGAGTCACCGAGTGTGTTCGGCGACCGATGGCTTCTCGACGAAAGTTACAGTCTCATCCAATTTGACATGATATTAAAGGCGAGATGGAGACATTAGGCGAACCGCCGAACGATTCAGCGAGCTCGCCAAATGGCCCATCGTGCCCATTTTCAATCCATCTTCTCAAATTCAATCTCGCAAACCCAGATAGAAAAATCAAAGTATGCACTAACAAAAGTCGAACAAGACCCATACTGCCATCACTTCGGGATACTCAGATTTCTGCTGGTTTTACCAAGTTTAGCTATTTGGCGATAGTTGCTCTTAAGAATGTGGTTACCTGTTCTATGATTAAGCAACTTTAATCATTTAACACACGCACATGCTATTACGACTTCACCCAAACAATCAAAATAACAAGCAAGCACAACCCAATGAGATTTCATTCAATTACAATCACAACAGATACGGGCATTTGACAATCAAAACACTACATGCAAGATTTTCAAATTGAAATAGGCATGTAAACATTCTAATCCTAGTAGAGAGGCCCAACACAGATCAATAAGAGACATTTATTGCAAATGAGTACAAAACTTTCAAATGTAACGGTGGGAAAAGGAAACCAACCTTCAATGTTGATTAAATTCGATTTGAAAAGCTAGGCGACAAAGTATTCTAATTCCGAGCACAAGTCTCAAACTAAAATACTAGAGTAATGCTAAATTGAAGAATGTTAGTCCTTAGTGCGAGTTTAAGAGATTTGTGAGCGAGGGAAAGTGAAGAAGTTAAAGTTTTGAATCTTTTGGCCATTATAAACCGTCTAGTTTGCGCTCATTCGGCGACGTTAGTTGCAATCGCCGATCCACTTGGCGATGTGCCGAGTGATCACTTGCCCTGCCAATTTCTAAAGTTCTTTCAGTTTCTTGGGGGTCAAGATAGCGATCTGCATCGAGGTCGCCGACCTGGTCGGTGACACGCCGAACTGCTTCCAAAGCCCGCTGAGTTTTATAGACTCTGACTTAACCTTGAATTGAGCCAAACGTCGGGTCAAGTCGGGCACGCTGACCTCTTCGACGATTTGCTGACTGACCATCTTCTCGTCAATCTGTATTTTTCACCACTTTCCTCATTTTAACCTACAAAATAAACGGACCATTATTTATAAAAGTAAACTAAGCATTTAAAACCTTGGGTTACCTCCTAAGAAGCGCCTTATTTAACGTCGTGGCTCGACGTGAGCTGCTAGTCAAACTTCATCTCTAGGGTTAGACCTAATGCCACTAGGTAACCCGCCTTTACTGCTTGGGTAGAGATGAGGCAATGTGTGGTCCAAAAGGTCTTTAATCAACTTGATTGATCTTGAGTGGGAGCCACTCATCTGATTCAGTCCCTCCACGCTTTCCCTCATCACCTCTAGCATTCTATCTTGCTTGTGAAGCTTTTGGAGAATGATTAACAGCGTATCCTCGATACGTTTATTTGCATTGCTCCTAGACCTTTCTTGCTCATAAGGAGGTATGTGCCTCCTTTGGATCTTGCACTAGTTTTCCACCTTTGAGATTTTGGTGACCAAGTCATTCAACTAAGTTACTAGTGCAGCTAACTCTAAGTCCCTCTCGACTTCTTGGCTCGACTCAGCTAACTTGCCACCACTAACCTCAGCCATGATCAGGGTTTCTGCATACAACAACTTAGAGAAAAAAAAAGTAAAAATAAAATTATTAAAAATACAACTATTAAAAACATAAATTCTACTAATCTAAGAATCCTCAAATAACACCACTCCCCGGCAACGGTGCCATTTTGATGTTTGTGTAATCAATGACACGTCTTACAGTTCGGGTGTCTACGATCGTGCAATAGTATAATAACCCAACCAAGGTTTGGGATCGTCCAAGGGAGTGGTTTTGAGAATTTATAGTAAAATAAAATTATGTTCTAACTAGTCGTAGCTAAAGACATTAACGATTAAAAACATTGTAAATTAAAGGGGGACATAAAAATGTTAATTAACAATGGGGGTTTTAACACAAGTAAGTAAAAATTTGCAAGATTGACAAGAAAATCTAATAATGAGAGGAGGATTCTTGGGATGTGACCGAAATATGGGTTAATCTAAAGTATTGGGTACATGCTTTCGATAGAAAATTTATAGAGTAATAGTGACTAGGCTAAGCTTTATGTGGAAATAAGTTCTCTCTCGAGCAACGTACCTCGTTTCAAATGGGTTCCTTGCGGATACCCACTTGCTGCATGAAGACCAGCCTACGCCTATCCCACTCACACTCTCGAGCTGAGTGTTAGGATATGGGACTAGGGCTCACCCTCTCGGGCTGAGCCTCATGTCGACCCACTCCTTAGGCCATCAATCTAGTGGTCTTGGTTTCGCGACTTCTCTCTCGAGCAAGCCAAAAACACATGAGTGAACTTGTATTTGCAACTACAAATCCATTAGATTCAACGACAATTACTAGATGAAATCACCATTAAACTACATTAAACTATCAGCGAGTAAGACCCAACAATTATCTTAACCCATATTCGCTAAATCACACCCCAAGAATTGAGGTTTTTAGCCACACATCAAGAGATAGAAATTTATACCTAAATGAGCTTGCATTCAAATGGGTATGAAGATATAAGTCTTGTTACAGGCGAAGAATGAAGAATTCAAGAGACTCAAGTCCAAATCCTTGGAGATGAAACCCTCTTCTTCTTCAAGTTTTCCAAATCCTCTCAAACTTAGAGCAAAAATAAAAAGTACTATTCTATATGAAAATTATAATAATTGTTTCACACTAAAAAAATTCTCCTCTTAAGCTAAAACTCTCAACGAGTATTTATAGTTTTCAAAAATCTGTGCTTCAGCGGATCATTCGGCGACATTATTTGGAATCGTTGATCAACTCGGCGATTCATCCCGTGATGTAGTTCATCAGCATCTTGAACCATCATTCAGCATCATCGTGCTCTGGGTCATTGGGCGACATAGTATTGCCTCGCGGAACATCTCGGCGATGCACCGACTGCTCCCTTTTGCCACTGACTTGATCCTTTCCTTCAGGGATCAGGACACTGGAAGAAAAGGTGAAGTGATACCCTTCGACGATTCGCCAAGTGGACTCAGAGATCCTCAGGCCTTCATTTTCTTCGTTCTTTTCAGCCTTTTTGTTCCTTTTTGTGAAGTAGTGTCCATTCTTTCCTTCAAACTTCAAATACCTGAAACTTACGTGTTTTCATCAGATATTGAGATAAAATAAGCAATTGAGGACAATTTCTATTAAAATAAAGCCCTAAATGAGTCCAATTTGTGGACTCATCAAAGATTATGGTAATGAATATGTGGCTTCAAGGAATGCTTAGTAAGGTTGGTATTATGGGATGCCAACCTTACATTGCACAGGTGTTCTTAGAGATTGCTAAGGTATTGATATTATTATGTTATGAGTGTATTGTGACTAAAGCTTGTCTTCTATGTTTGAAAATGCATATTGGCTTTCCAAACTTGATAAATGCATACTTCCAAGAAAAATGTCCTATTTAGCATATTTAAATATTTTTATGCATGTTTCCATACTTATTTCATATTTGTGCTAACCCCTTCTTTACTTCATACTATGAGTATAGGTCCCGGAAGATTATTCATCACTTCCTTCTTCAAAGAAAAGCTTGGGTCGACTATTCCTTAAATTTTGGCGAGTCCTTGAGTTCTAGGACCAGATGTTATTTCAGTCTTAGTTTTAGTCGTACTTTATTATGTTAAGACTTTCATTGATGTAAAGGGTTAAGTCCCTAAGTTTGTACTCTTATGTGTAGATGGTTTTTGATGAGACAAGTCTAGTATTTCCACAACTCTTTATATATGAAATTTGAAGTTTGGCTTCTATTTAGAAAAGTTTTAATTTTCTGCAATATTTCTTATGACATTATGTGTATGATTATGCTAAGGGCTTGTATGCGACCCCTTCGGGGTCAACTACGCCATGTTACGTCTAGGGGTAACCCTGGGTCATGACAAACTTGGTATCAGAGCTAGGTTTTGGGAATAATATTTATGATTGATGTCTCATGAAACCACGTCTAATAGAGTCTCGTTCATGAGTGTGAAGCGCACCACACTTATGAGTGAGAAACTATAAGATGGTTAGGAATTTTTCCATTCTTTCATCACTCTCTATTCGTGCTTGAAATCTTATCGCTATGATCCCCTTTCTAATCCTTTTCTTACGATTATAGGAAATGAATACAAGGAGAGGTAATGCAAGAAGAGGGCAAGATGAGAATGTCAATGGGGGAAATCCTCCCCAAGCTCATTTGAATCCTTAAGTGCCTGATGAGGCGGGAGCTATGACTAATGTGGAGATTTGGGCGGCTCTCCAGACCCTGACTTAGGCTTTGACGGATCAAGTCATTAGGGATGCGAGAGTTCAACCGAATCCGAATGCTAGCACAATCACTTCCAGGATTAGGGATTTCACTAGAATGAATCCCCCTACCTTCTATGGCTCCAAAGTGGATGAGGATCCACAAGGCTTTCTAGATGAGGTGTTGAAAGTGGTTGATGCTATGGGAGTGATTAATTGTGAGAAGGCGGAATTGGCTGCCTACCAGTTGAAGGACATAGCTCAGGTTTGGTATGAACAGTGGAAAGGGGAGAGAGCCGTGAGAGAGGGCCCGATTGATTGGGAAGTATTCAAGTCGGCTTTCCTTGATAGGTTTTTCACACTAGAATTGAGAAAGAGGAAAATGCAGGAATTCAAACCTTTGCCAATGAGGTATGAGTGTGAAATAATATGGCCTTAAGTTCATGCAATTGTCTAAGCATGCTCCAACCTTAGTGGCAGACTCAAGGGCCAAGATGAATAAATATGTTATGGGGATATCTGCTTTGGTGGTAAATGAGTGTCGTTCAGCAATGCTCATTCTAATCATGAACATTTCACACCTTATGGTTCATGCCAAACAAATTGAGGAAGAAAAGCTCAGGCAGGTAGGTAGAGAAGTGAAGAGGACAAGAGTGGATGATAGCAATTCGTCTAAAGACAGATTTGAGGTTCAAGGCAAACCAAAGTTTAATAAGAGGTTTTCTAATCAAGGTACCACTAACACTTCTATTGTGAACAAAGAAAGGGTACCTACTCCTAAGCCATAGGGTGGTAGTGGAGGAGGTTCTTATGTCGAGAGGCCTACTTGTGCAAAATATGGTAAGAAACATGAAGGTAAATGTCTTGTCGATATGGGTTTGTGCTATGGATGTGGAAAGGGTGGGCATCAACTGAAAGATTGCCCAACCCGTTCGGCCAAGGGAATAGAGGGTAATCAGGCCCCTACAAATGGTTCTAATTCGGATGCTCCGAAGAAGAGTTGCTTCTATGCTCTCCAGTCCTGAAATGATCAAGAGGGATCCCCGGATGTTGTCACCCGTATGTTACAAGTATTTTCCATTGATATTTATGCATTGTTAGACCCTGGTGCTAGATTATCTTTTGTTACACCTTTGGTAGCTATGAAATTTGATGTACTCCCCGAATCTCTAATAGAACCTTTTTCAGTGTCCACCCAGTTGGTGTCTTAGTTGTTGCAAAAATAGTGTAGAAATTGTCCCATTTCTATACCTCATAGAGTCACTCGGGTTGATTTGGTAGAGTTAGATATGTTAGACTTTGATGTCATCTTGGGGATGGATTGGTTGCATGCTTGCTTTGCCTCCATTGATTGTAGAACTCGGGTAGTAAAGTTTCAGTTTCTTGATGAGCCCGTGTTAGAATGGAAATGGGGAAATTCAATTCCTAGAGGTCGATTCATTTTGTGTTTAAAGGCTTGTAAAATGATTTCTAAGGGTTTTATCTACCATATTTTAAAGGTTAAGGACGTCGAGTCCGAGACTCCTCCTTTTATCTACCATATAGTGAGGGAGTTTCCTGAGGTTTTTCCTGATGACTTGCCCGGTATTCCTCTAGAACGGGAAATAGACTTCGACATTGATCTTACACCAGATACAAAACCCATATCTATTCCTCCTTATCGGATGGCCCCGGCTGAATTGAAAGAGTTAAAAGCTCAACTCAAGGATTTGCTACATAAGGGTTTAATTCAACCAAGCATATCTCCATGGGGTGCATCGGTCTTATTTGTGAAAAAGAAAGATGGATCCCTTAGGATGTGCATTGATTATCGCCAGCTGAACAATGTGACTATAAAGAATAAATACCCGCTCCCCAGGATTGATTATTTATTTGACCAACTTCAAGGGGTGAGTGATTTTTCAAAGATTGACTTACGTTCGAGCTATCACCAACTTAGGGTGAGAGATCTTGATATTCCTAAAAAAACTTTACGAACTAGGTATGCTCACTTTGAATTCTTAGTGATGTCTTTTGGTCTAACCAATGCTCCAGCAGCTTTTATGGATCTTATGAATGGGGTGTTTAGGAAATACCTTGATTCATTTGTGATCTTGTTTATTGACGATATTTTGATCTATTCTAAGAGTGAGGGAGATCACATGGAGCATTTGAGGTTAGTTTTACAAGTCCTTAAAGACCAGCAATTGTATGCTAAGTTTAGCAAGTGTGAGTTTTGGCTTAGATCGGTTGCTTTCCTCGGTCATATAGTGTCAAGCCGAGGTATAGATGTTGATCCTAAGAAGATCGATGCGATTAAGAATTGTCCTATACCTTTAAGTTCCACTGATATACGAAGAATTTTGGGCTTGGTTGGGTATTATAGAAGGTTTGTTGAAAGTTTCTCATCTATTGCTTCACCGTTAACAACTTTGACTCAAAACAAATCCAAATTTGAGTGGTTTGAGACTTGTGAGAAGAGTTTTCTGGAGTTAAATAGTAGACTAACCACCGCTCTGGTGTTGACCTTACCAGAGGGTACTGATGGGTTTGTAGATTATTGCGACACTTCCAGAGTGGGTCTGGGATGTGTCCTTATGCAACGTGGCAATGTGATTGCCTATGATTCGAGGCAACTCAAAGTACATGAAAAGAATTACCCGACCCATGATCTGGAATTGGCAGTGGTAGTTTTTGCCTTGAAAATTTGGAGGCACTACTTATATGGGGTCCATGTTGACGTGTTCATTGACCACAAAAGTCTCCAATATGTGTTTAGTCAGAGAGATTTGAATCTCCGACATAGGAGGTGGTTGGAACTTTTAAAAGGTTATGATATGAGTGTCCTTTACCACCCCGACAAAGCTAATGTAGTTGCCGGCACCTTAAGTCGAATGACTAGGGCAGTGTGGCTCACGTAGAATATGAGAAGAAGGAACTAGTTCGCGATGTGCATAGGTTGGCCCATTTAGGTGTCCAGCTGGTAGATTATTCGAAGGGTGGATTCATAGTTCACCATAGTTTCGAATCATCCGTTGTGGTTGATGTGAACTCTAAGCAACATCTTGATCCTATTTTGATAGAGTTGAAATAATCGGTTCTCAACAAGTCCGTTGAGGCTTTCTCGCAAGGGGGAGATGGGGTGCTTAGGTACCAAGGTAGATTGTGTGTTCCGGATGTTGATGGCTTGAGAGATCATATTCTAGAAGAGGCTCATGGTTCGCGTTATTCTATTCATTCGGGAGACACCAAGATGTACCGGGATTTGCGGGAGGTCTATTGGTGGATGGCATGAAGAAGGATATAGCTGGCTTTGTGGAAAAATGTCCAAATTGTCAGCAAGTCAAAGTTGAACACCAAAAATCAGGAGGTTTGTTGGAAGATATAGATCTTTCCACTTGGAAGTGGGAGGAGGTGAATATGGACTTCGTTATGGGGTTGTCTCTGTCACACCCCAACCCTACGTAAGGCGGACAAGTACCATATGAACACATGATTTACAAGTGACCTGTGATTAGAAATAAACTACTATGTAGATAGATTTACTGATGAAAAGCTTCATATACAACACATATTGACTAGCTGAACCGATACATGTGACAAGTAAAACTATGAATACAGATGATAGCTTTACAATGTCTACAAAGCCTCTACTGGAATCCATGACTGTACCACTATGAAATACGCATAGTAAAGACTCGGCAAATCCCCGAATCAACCTGGAGCTCACCAACAACCGCTGAGTATCATGTGCTTCTATTGGAGAGATCTACTAGTTGAGTACTTGTACCTGCAGCATGAAATGCAATATCCTCAATAAGGGACGTCAGTACGAAAGAATGTACTGAATATGTAAGGCATAATACAACCATATGTAAAATGAGAGCTCAAGTGAAATTAAATAGCAATAAATAAGGATTAGAGACCACCTTTGCTTATACTTGTGGAATCATGTATGTTACATTCTTTTCTTTACTTTTCTTTGCATTATAATATTTATAAGACATATGATACAAATGACCAGCTGATCAGTGGTAGAAGAGGATGACCCATGCTAGGCATTTTAACCCCTGAGATGCTGTCCTCATAATTCCACAAATTGGGATTAGCCCATGCTAGGCTTTCACCCCTGAGCTGCTACCCTCTTATACCAATTGGGATCGGCCCATGCTAGGCTTTCGCCCCTGAGCTACGACCCTTCTATACCAATTGGGATCGACCCATGCTAGGCATTTTCCCCTGGGCAGGATGTAACACCCCGTATTCTACGTGTACTAGTTCTATTTATTATGCTTAAAGAACTTCCTTGTGGTATAGTTATGGACTCGGTTTCCTATGCAACTAGTGACAATAGAATAGATTTAAAGTTAACTGTCCGTAGATTTTAATGTGACCCAATTAAGTTGAAGTCGATGGAAGTATTTAAACTTGAGATCATAAGTTGGTATTTGAGTCTAAAGTTTAAAGTGACATAGTGTATATACGTTTTAAGTTAAGTTAAAGGTATTAAGGTCTAGAAATGGAATAAAATATTAAGGTGCTTGCTTGACTTCACTAAACTAGTAGATGACAAGTAGGTGCATCACCTACTTTAACTTATTGACCAGCCCAAAGGACCAAGTAGGTGCATCACCTACTAGGACTCTTTTGACCATGTTATTGGGCCAAGTACACTACACCTACTTGCATTAATCTGGCCCAAGTTGAATAGAAAAATAAGGTGAAAATGGACAGCCAAGGCCCAATCTTTCCAAGCCCACAATAAATAATTTGAATGGAAAAGTAGGTGCATCACCTACTTAAATGTGTGGCCTAAATTATAGACACATGTTTGGCTGTAAAAGAAGTACAAGAAAGGTGGCAAAAGGCCCAATGTTCTTAAGTCCAAAAAGGCCCAAGTGAAAAGTCCAAGTAGGTGGGTCACCTACTTGAAAATTATGGCCCAAAATGAGTGAGAAAGTCAGCCAAAGCAGGTCTCTTTAAAAGGGATTGATATCAGCTTTTTCCAACCATTTTTACTTTGCCAAAAATCTGATTTCTAGAGCTTTCTCTCTTTTCTCTCTTAGATTCATACAACAACCATTAAATACCATTAGGGTTCTTGAATATTAGGGAGTTCAAGCTATTATAAGGTATAATTTAAGACAAGTTAAGGAGGACAACCTTTACCTTGAAGAATCCAAGTCTTAGCAAGTGATAGTTCTGTCCAGCAAGGTAAGCTACTGCAATTTTCTCCCTCTTGTGCTTGATTTAATTAGGACACTTGGTATGTGTTAGTGAGTTGGAAATTGTTACTTTTACATGGTGTAATATTGGGGAGGATGTTTTGGTGATTAGTGCATATTAGGACAGCCATGAAGGGGAGTCCTCTTTCACTTCAGTCATGAGCTTGTTTGAGCACCTTAAAAGTAATGTTAACTCTTCAAGTGCTGGTGATCAGAAACCATGATTCATATTTCTTCTGCTACATTATTATGTTTAATGATTGTTTTATGTATGTTATGATAAGGGATGTGATTGGATGTGCGGGTAAGTTATGGAGACATTAAAGGACTTAAATATTGCAGGGAGGTTTGGGGAGGACCTAATACGAAGGTTGTACAGTATATAGACGCAATTTAAGGGAAAGGTAAAGAAATAAAACATTGACTAGATAAATTGCATGCTTACTGTGTGGTTATTATTTTGGTGAGATCAAGTAGCTCAAATTGATTGATTAGCTACTAATACTAGCCTTACAACTTATTTTTATTGTAGATTAGTAATCTGAAGAGAAGGAGCTTAAGTCATACTTTTTGAATTGTATAGCAAGGTATGTAAGGCTATTCGATTTCCTATTTCTTTGGCATGAATCCAACACTTGCATTACAAAAAGTAAACTTTCTAAGTGCCCTTGGTAGTGACTGATCCATAGGTGATTTTCCTACTCCCTAGAGCATTAAAGTGAGTATTCTAATATGAGTTTGTTACTAAATGTACGTGGTTACTCTACTAAGTATTAGCATGCAAGGAGGTTTAAACTTGTTTCACCGTCAAAGTACCCTTGGCACGTATTTACCTTATATAAATCAAAATGATCCTAGATTACACATGGTACATATGTTTGTATGTTGGATATACAATCTGCCCATATCATGCCAACTAGCTTCAATTATCTATATATATGTCATCTTGTCACATGTTCATATGTTCCCTTTATTGGTTATTACTCCCATTGTGTTAGACTATAATGTTACCTCACAAGATCCCTACTTGCTCTGTTGTACATTTTATATGTACTTACTTGGAATATGTATCCGTCCTTAAGTTGATTCTGTCCACGTTCTCCCTTGGTTCCATTTTCATGTATACCTTGTATTTGATATTAGTTAGTGAGTATCTGACTACCATATAGAGTTCAAATCTGTTGGCTGAATGTTAAATGTCTTCACTTGATATGTGCTTCAATTTGAGATGTCAAAATGCTTAAATGAGTCATATGCTCCTAAGTATTACATGTGTATGTCACATTTGCTTCCCATGTCATTGTTATTATCGTAAGTCCATATTCATATGTCTTCTACTACTGGTCCATAGTTCCAAATCTCAACAATGATTATGACCACCAAAACAACAATCTCAAAAGAGATAATGATCATCAAAAGAACAATCTCTAAAGAGTTATGATTATCCAAAAAATAATCTCGAAAGAGTTATGAGCATCAAAACAACAACCTTAAAGATAAAGAATTTAAGTGAAGCTATCTGTATAATTATGGGTGGCAGCCCAGGGGCAAATGCCTAGCATGGGTCGATCCCAATTGGTATAGAAGGGTGGCAGCTCAGGGGTGAAAACCTAGCATGGGCTCATCCCAATTGGTATAAGAGGGTGGCAGCTCAGGGGTGAAAGCCTAGCATGGGCCGATCCCAATTTATGGAATTATGAGGACAACATCTCAGGGGTTAAAATGCGTAGCATGGGTCATCCTTTTCTACCGCTGATCAGCTGGTCATTTGTATCATATGTCTTATAAATATTATAATGCAAAGTAAAGAAAAGAATGTAACATACACGATTCCACAAGTATAAGCAAAGGTGGTCTAATCCTTATTTATTGCTATTTGGTTTCACTTGAGCTCTCAATTTATATATGGTTGTATTATGCCTTACATATTCAGTACATTCTTTTGTAGTGACGTCCCTTGTTGAGGATGTTGCATTTCATGCTGCAGGTACAAGTACTCAACTAGTAGATCCCCCAATAGAAACACATGATATTCAGCGGTTGTTGGTGAGCTCCAGGTTGATTCGGGGCTTTGCCGAGTCTTTACTATGCGTATTTCATAGTGGTACAATTATGGATTCCAGTAGAGGCTTTGTAGACATTGTAAAGCTATCATCTATATTCATAGTTTCACTTGTCACATGTATCGGTTCAGCTAGTCAATATGTGTTGTATATGAAGCTTCTCATCAGTAAAATCTATTTTCATAGTAGTTTACTTTCTAATCACAGGTCACTTGTAAATCATTTGTTCATATGGTACTTGTCCGCCTTACCTAGTGTTGGGGTGTGACAACCTCGTACTTGCAGGCGACATGATTTTATTTAGGTCATTGTTGATAGAATGACGAAATCAACCCATTTCCTTTCTATCAAGATTTGCTTCTCGACAGAAGACTATGCTAAGTTATACATCGAGGAAATAGTGAAATTACATGAGGTTCCTTTGTCCATCATATCGAATTGGGGTACTCAGTTTACTTCGCATTCCAAAGAGGGCTTGAAACCAATGTTAAACTTAGTACCGCCTTCCACCCTCAGACGGATGGTCAAGAGGAATGGACCATTCAGACCTTACAGATATGTTGAGGGTGTGTGTGATTGATTTTAAGGAAAAATGGGACGATCATGTTCCATCAATTTAATTTGCGTACAATAATAGTTACCACTCAAGCATTGCCATGGATCTGTTTGAAGCACTTTATGGTAGGAGGTGTAGATCTGCGGTGGGTTGGTTTGAAGTAGGTGAGTTTGCTCTAATTGGTCCCGATCTAGTTTATGATGCCATTGAAAAGGTTTGACTCATTAGAGAGAGGTTGAAGACGGCTCAAAGTCGGCAAAAGTCCTATGCCGACAATAGAAGAAGGGATCTTGAATTCAAGATTGGTGATTGGGTCTACTTAAAAATCTCACCTATGAAGGGTGTGATGAGTTTTGGCAAGAAAGGGAAACTTATTCCTCGATATGTGGGGCCATACCAAATCTTGACGCGTGTGGGAAAGGTTGCATATGAATTGGACTTACCCAGTGAGTTGGCTCCAGCTCACCCAGTGTTCCATGTCTCTATGCTCAAGAAGTGCAGTGGTGATCCGGTATCCATCCTTCCCTTAGAGGTTTTAAGAGTTGATGAGAATCTTTCTTATGAAGAAGTTCCGATTGAGATTTTAGACTGGCAAGTTAGGAAGTTAAGGAAAAAAGAGGTAGTTTCTGTGAAAGTCTTATGAAGGAATCACTTAGTTGAGGGTGCTACTTGGGAGGCCGAGGCCGATATGAAGTCCTGCTATCCTTATATTTTTCCTTCTACTCCTACCCCTACTTGAGGTAATTAGTTCTTGGGTTGGCATTTCAGAATAATTGCACTATGGGTTTTCTTTCTGATTTTCTTATGTCTGCACGTTCTTGTGAGAATCCATGTTTAGCATGTATTGAATTTTCATGATTTATGTATTCCTCATGTGGGGCTGCACTTTAGCATAATGATTGCATATTTGGCTTCATGAGGTGAACTAATGAACATGTGTGTTATATTTTTTATGATATGGCTAGATGGCTCTTTATTGATTAATTGTGTTGAGCTTGTTGCATGGAGAAGGTAGTTCCTCCTAAGATGATAATGTTGTGTGCATAATGGGTTGTAGATTTAGTTCTTATGTCCTTGTGATTGCATTGATTATGTCTTGAGGTGGAGTGATGTTTCTCTTGTATTTTGTGCATTGTTAATGTGGCATGTTGTTGGGTTGCTAGTCTTGAGTCGTTAACCCCCCTTAATGTGTTTTAAAGTGTCATTCGAGGAAGAATGTTCCTAAGGGGGAGATAATGTAACACTCCGAAAAATGATAGGTTAATCTGGAGCCTAAGCATGTGAGCTAATGTTAAGGTTCAATGAGGTTAGTCAGTTAACGTCAAGATTCGAGTCGTAAAATAAGTTCCCTAACCTAGTACTAAGCTCCTAAAGCTTATACGTCAAGGCAAGGCTCCCCCAAGGACCCCCACAAAGGTCCTTGGTGAGAGCCAAAAGATTGCTCCAATAGCTGCCAAATGTAGCTTCATTCACGAGCCAAAGACAACGAGGCGTGGACTGACTCACGCCCTGTAGATGGGAGACGTGAGTCCAGCCTTAGCCTCCACTAAAATCCCCCAAAAATTCCATGTCTCAGCTCCATTCCACGGACGCGCAGCACGGTCCGTGAACCAGCTCACGCTCCGTGGATAGGCCTCGTGAGTTGAGACTTAGTCTCCTCACCCTGGCCTTGAACCTTCCCTCTCTGATCCCAACGACGAAAACACAGCACGCTCGGTAGTCCCACCTACGGCCCGTAGGTGGGGGAGTCGTAAATGTGGCCTGCACATCTTTCAAGGACTCAGCCTAGTTGAGGATAGTTTGGTAATTTACTAATTAATTAAGTTCGGGTGTGGGATGGTTATATTTAGTTATTTTTAAGTATATTAAAGTATTTTTAATTATTAAAAAACTCTTTGAACTCTCATAACTCCAAATTCTCTCTTCTCTCTCTAAGAAGTTCCTCTATTGAAGAACAAAGAAGAAGGTCAAGATTAGGGTTCAAGCGTCAAAATCTTCACTCAAATTTCGTGGGTTAACATCAAACAAGGTATGGGGACCTTGATTTATGAAATACTTTCCTCCATGAAGCCCTCTCAACTCAATTTCGAAAATGGGTTTTGATTGTTCAAAAACTAGGGTTTTCAGTCTAGTCATGGGTTCTGCCTAAAAACATTTTCATTATATTATTTGATGTGTATTATGGATGATTTGACCTTTAATGGTGATTTTTTAGTAAAACTCCCCATGAACACATGAACTACCCCATGACCCCAATTTCATGAAGTTCAATGAAGGTAATGATGCAAAGTGATTTCTACTATGTATTGTGGTTATGTTAATTTGGTTATGAAACCTTGCTTTGTTCATGATTGTTGATAGTTATTGATGAATTTATGAACTCATTTGAAAGGTGAGAATCCTATGACTATTGTGTGGACTGAGGTGTTGTTGGAAGACTAATTCCCATATCCTTACACATGTTTATGTATAAATTGTCTAGGATGATGTTGATGTTGTTGTGTTGATTGAAGGGCTAGTTCTCATGAAAATACTATGAATAATGAGGTGAAAGTTACTCACCCTAAAATGATGATTCTAACGTGAAAGGTAGTTCTCACTTAAATGAATCTATGAGCTATTTAGTGAGTTGTATTGCACGAAGGATAAAGTATGCCTTCTCACATGTAGATACAGTTCCATACTAATTATGTATAATTGGTAAATAATGCTTAGTACCGAGTGGATATGGAAAATGAGGAAAAGGACCCTCCGCTAATGCAATAGGTTAGGTCATCTATAGTAAACTCATGAGATGGAAGCTCCTCCGCTAATGCAATAGGTTGGGTTTCTAGTAGCAATCTCCCTATCCCATAACTATGTGCCAAACATAGGACTTAGCTAGTGGATCCACTTAGAAGTTAAATATAATTAGTTCTACCTTCAACAAGTAAGAACGCCTTATTTCAGTGTGGGGTTATATGACACCGGATTCCATGTAGCTCACATGGTCTATGTCGGTTATGGCTAATATTCCCAAAGAACAATAAGATAATTAATATGATAGGAACTATACTATGACTTCTAAATGGGTTTACTTGGTAGGAGTGGGGGTATGGGACTTCACTTTTACATTGCACAAGGAGACTTATTAGGATGATGTGGAATGGTTTCCTTATGGTATGCTTATATATGAATAGATGAATTTCCTTATATTTGGTTCATGTACTTGTATAGTTCCTCATTTATGACTATGGATTATGGTAAGCTTGAAGATTGTGGTAATGAATATGCGGCTTTAAGGAATGCTTAGTAAGGTTGGTATTATGGGATGCCAACCATACATTGCACAAGTTTTCTTAGAGGGTGCTAAGGTATTGATATTACTATGTTATGAGTGTATTGTGACTATAACTTGTCTTCTATGTTTGAAAATGCATATTGGCTTTCCAAACTTGATAAATGCATACTTCCATGAAAAATGTCCTATTTAGCATATTTATATGTTTTTATGAATGTTTCCATACTTAGTACATATTTTTGCTAACCCCTTCTTTTCTTCATACTATGAGTACAGGTCCCGGACGTTGATTCATCACTTTCTTCTTCAAAGAACAACTTGGGTCGACTATTCCCTAAGTTTTGGTGAGTCTTCCAGCTCGAGGACCAGATGTTATTTCAGTCTTAGTTTTAGTCGTACTTTATTATGTTAAGATTTTCATTGATGTAAAGGGTTAAGTCCCTAATTTCGTACTCTTATGTTTAGATGGTTTTTGATGAGACAAGTCTAGTATTTCCACAACTCTTTATATATGAAATTTGAAGTTTGGCTTCTATTTAGAAAAGTTTTAATGTTCCGCATTATTTCTTATGACATTATGTGTATGATTATGCTAATGGCTTGTATGTGAGCCCTTCGGGGTCAACTACGCCATGTTACGTCTAGGGGGTAACCCCGGGTCGTGACATCATCACATATGCTTCCATCTCAAAGCAATTCATATTGTATCTTATTTATCCTTTAAGAACACACATAAATCCATAAATTCTCCTTTCATAGAATAAAATCCATTTTAATTAATTTCCTCTTAGAAACATGGGTTAAGCATGTTACATGGAATTTCATCATAAAAGCATAAAATCCTCTCAATTCATGCATAATCAATCATAAATCAATCAATAGAATCATCTTTCATAAAGACCCACAACTTAGAAGAAACCCTAACACAAATTGTGGAATTTCTACTTTTCAATTGGAGAACTTGGGGGCTCCATGGATGCAAGGATTCCATGGATGAAAAGCTATCATACCTTGCTATCAAAGCCCAAAAACAATTGTAGACTTGACCTTGAGCCCTATCTTCAACCATTCTTCTTCTTCTTCTTCTTCTTTTAGAGAGAGAAATATTTTGGAGAGGAAGAACCCAATTTCTTTTGGTGAATTTAAGAGTATGACTTGAATTTGGGGTTAAAATCACTTATATAGGATCCTAGGCATGGGTAAAACGACATAGTACTGTTTTAAATAAATCTGGAAAAGACCCAACTTCCCCTTAACTTACAGCTAACACAACCCCCACACGGCAGGCTTCACGAGCCGTCCAAGGGTCCACGAGTCGTCTAGGCTGCCGTGGCCCTTTGAACAATGGCTTGCAAATCTTCCCCAAAAACCCACGCACCCCACGACCACTTCCACGAGCCGTCAGGTGGCTCCTGTGGAGGGTCAACTTTTATGGTATCTACTTCCTCCCCTCCACGATCATCACCATAGCCCGTTGGGCTCTTCACAAGCCATTTGGGTGCTCGTGGGAGGGGATCTCTCTTTGGCTTAACACTGTGAGCCACCACGGGATACACCACGCCTCATGGTGCCCTTCATGGCCCGTCTGGGCCTTCGTGAAGGGTGCCCAGGCTCAAATTCTTAGCTTGAACTTTTCACTTAGTCCCTTCCTTAGCCTAATAGATTTCGAGGTGTTACATTATCTCCCCCTTGGGAACATTCGTCCTTGAATGAAATTCTAATCATCTTATGAAAGAAAAGACTCAAAACTAGCAGCCCATCATGCAAGTAATTATATAAATGCACATATCCGAGGAGGAAATATTAACTACAAGCTAAAACATACTTTTATTATCATATCATGAAATCCATATGCAACTCATACTCAATTGCATATATCAGAGGAAAAATCAATCATATTAACTCATTTTCTTTCAAAATTCAACTTTTCATGAACATGCGTAAAATGAGGAATCATGGGAATATCTAAGACACATGACACCAAAAGAGTAAACCATGAGGAACTCAATACCTCAAGTTAGAATAGGAGTAGAAGGAAAAAGATGAGGATATCGGGACATCATATTGGCCTCGGCCTCGGCCTCCCAAGTAGCACCTTCAACTAAATGATTCCTCCACAACACTTTCACGGAGGCAACTTCTTTGTTTCTCAACTTCTTAACTTGTTGGTCTAAAATATCAACCAGACCTTTTTCATAAGAAAGTGTCACACCTCGAAGCTACCTCCAGGACGTAAACACGGGACCTAGGATCACGAGTTACCCCAAGCTAACCCTGAGTTGGCATATCATAAGCATACTTAAATATTTTCAACATAATAGACATACTGTGCGGACGATTAAATCATGAGATAAACTGAAATGATGGGGAATACCGATTACTAAGTTTGAATAAATAAACTGTGATTTAATGACAACTGAACTATCAATTTCCAAAGCAAAAACTGAATCTAACTATGTCTGAATGAAGGCCTCTAACTGACTAGAGATGCTGAGACATGTCCCTAACTAACTCTAGCAAAACTGAAACTAAAAGAGTGAAAGTAGAAAAGATAACATGTCAATTGTCCTCGAAGAATGAGGACTCACTCAATCTACGGTCCGTGGTTTGCAACTGTGGTTCCACACTTGGTCAAAAATTCCCTGATTTTCCTTCAAGCCTTGCCTGCCCATCTACAGTCATCATCTACGGAGCGTGAATGGACCTACGGTCCGTAGATCACCTCCGTAGATGCTCTTTTCAGCACATCCTTCAGTTGTGTCTCTCATATTTCACGTCTGAACATATTTCCTGCAAACATGGTAAAAATGCATAAAAACCAATACAAAATGGCCCTAGACATACACAACTCTTAAGTGAAATGTATTAAAAATACCGGAAACTCACGGTATATCAACACCCTCAACTTAAATTCGTTGTTTGTCCTCAAGCGACGCACTAAGACTCTAAATGACACTTGTATAGAAGCAAGCAATTCAAGCACAAGCAATCACATGGCTCTCTACTCCGACTCTTTTTTTGAGTGCAAATCTTTTCTCTCAGACTCAACAAGCTGACTTGTGCGGATCAAAACACGAAAAAGATCGACCACTCAACACACAACATACACTGTTTTACTATCACCAAGGTACAAACTTTCCGACAATGTAACTAGTGCCCTTACTTCAAACAAATTCCTTTTTTTTCACACAATGAATATGATTTGAGTACAAGGATTCATTCAACAATCACGCTCAGAAGTAATTTCCAGTACAATCAGTGCTCAATACCATAGGCTTGCACTTATTTTCACTGCTTAAACTCTCCAAACTAGGTTCTAGGATCACTATAAGACTTTCTTGGGTTGTGACGTAGGCTGAGGGTCAGGTGTGGTACATTTGGGTACTTTTTAGTGACTTTCTTCCCTCCTTGACAATACAGTAGGCTTTCTACCTCTTTTTGCCCTATTTTTGACATCCTACCATTTTTTGTTCTTTCCCTTGATTCTTTCAAACCATGGATGTGTCTTTCGATTTTGTAGCTCTTTATTTTTCCCTTTCTTTTTTTTCTTGCATTTTATTCTCTTCATTAGCTTTCAACACTTTTGTTTGCTTTCGTTTGCACAAAGCCACATCTCCTTTTTTTTTTCAACACCAAACTCTTTTCATACCCATTTTTCTTTCGGTTTCCTCTTTCATAGCTACCCTCAACTTATGGATTTTCCATTGGTTGAGGTGCACAATACCAGATGTCGGATCAGGGCCAAGATTGCGGTCACTTTTTACATTAGCCACCCTCAACTTAGGCTTTTGGCCTAAGTCGAGGTGCACATGTCCAAGGAGGGACCGGGGCCAACATAGTTGAATATGGGAAGATGAGTTAGGGGTTTAGAAAGAAATGGCCTAATTTAGGCTCAAAGCATTTGGATCAAAGAGAGCATTAATTTCATTTGGTTGGATTCTTTTTAGGCAATTTGCAGACTTATCAGAACAAAGGTCGATGATCATTTCCTAGCCTCTAGAGTAGATTATATTAGCAGGACTATTCAGGCAAGTTCTGGATTGGCACAAAGACTGTTTGAACAATCAGCTATTCTCACACACTCTTGGCACATAGTTTCATTATCAGATTACCCAGTTCAAGTTTTAGCTTAAGTCATGTCATCAAGTTGGTTCATTATCATGTCATACTTAGAGCCAACACATTCAACTTATTCTAGTCTACAGATTTTAGCACATATCACAAATTTTGGACAGGTATCATTTTTTCAAAAAGCTTTTTCCATCATGCTTCATTCTTTCTCATGCTTCTACACATACAATCCTAACACATGCCGGTTCAACAGAAATTAAGAAGTCTCTTGGGGAAAAAGAACACAGCCAAGAAAACCCCAAGAGAGGATTATGAGTTGGGTTACTCAGACTTTATCCTATCACTTACAATCCATTTACCCCACCCCCAACAAAATAGAGTGCACTTGTCCCCAAAGCACAAAAAGTAAAGAGTAAAGGATTGGGTGAAGCAAACCTGGGGCGCTTAGCGCCAAAGACTCATCAATAAGTGGGTGGGTCTGGTTTTCCGGAGCCTGCTGGATCAACACTTGGGTCACCCTCAAGTGCCCGCATCTCTCATCTCAGCACCATCAACAGTGCTAACATCAACTCTCGCTGCAGCATCAGTAGTTCTCATGCTGCTAGAGGCACCCATACTTGGACAAATTTAGGATACATACCTGGGATCTATAGACACCATTCACGGTTCGTGGATTGACCCACGGACCATTGATGGGGTCCGTAGACCTCTGCACAGTCCTTTTTTTGCTAATTTGGCTTTTCATCCCTGCACATGTAGCAACCGTTAGGCCTTTCTTTTTACAATTTCTGGACACTTTTTAGACACGGACCCAATGCTTTATCAAGCCAACATTAATACAAAAAAATAAACACCTATTTAAAGGATTAAAAAAATTCAAATAAACGAAGAAAACTCCTAAATCGACAAGAAAAACCTATAGTTGGCTAGATTTTACATCTTGGGTTACCTCCCATGAAGCGTTTGATTTAATGCCGCGGCACGACGCAGGCCCCTTGATTACTCAGACTTCATCAAGATGCCATGTCTCTATCACTGCATTTACACTCTCAGAATTTCCCATGTAGCTTTTTATTCTCCATTGGTCGGCTTTGAACCTTGTCCCACTCCATTTCTAGAGCTCAACCACTCCATGCGGGGACACTTGGGTCACTCTGAATGGTCCAGTCCACTGGGACTTGGATCTGCTCGAAAAACAACACAACCTTGATTTATAAAACAATACCAGATCACCAGGAGCTAGTTTGCGCTTTTCTGTCTTTTGAGCATGTCGCTCCTTCTCCGTGTGCAAGGCTTCACCTAACTTATCCTTATTAAACACTTCAGCACCTCTTCCAAAAGTGTGACTCACCACCGATACCGATTTAAGATCACTTTCCTGCTTTATAGACTTATAGACGTTAAAAGTCACCTCCTCCTTATTCAGTCGGAACTTCAGATGCCTTCTCTCCATATCGACTAAGGCACGCCCAGTAGCAAGGAATGGTCTCCTTAAGTCAAAGTCAACCTCGCAGTCAAGTATAACAAAGTCTACCAGAAAAATGAACGGCCCCACTTTCATAAGTGCAACTTGAAGCACTCCAATGGGCTTTTTCACAGTTCTATCAGCCATAAGTAAATGCATCGCGGTTGGTTTTGGAGTTCCTAAACCCAACTTCTTATAAATCGACAATGGCATCAAGTTAATGCTGGCACCCAAATCACACAAAGCTTTCGCAAAGTGCATCTTACCGATGGTGCATGGAATAGTGAAAGCTCCAGGATCCTCTTTCTTTTGTACCAGTGACCTCGTAGAAATGGCACTACAATGCTGCAACCTCTCATCACTCTCAAAACTAACAACCTTCTTTTTGGTCACCAAGTCCTTCATGAACTTTGAATACCCAGGCATTTTCTCCAAAGCTTATATCAAAGGGACATCGATGGAAAACTATTTCAATATAGTTATGAACCTGTGGTACTTTCCTTTTTTAGCCTTCTGCACTAACCTCTGTGGGAAAGGAGGTGGAGGTCTAGGCATGGGAACAACCTTTTGTGCTATCTCCGCTTCCTTCTCTGTAGCATTTTTAGTCTCTTCGATAACCTCAATCTCATCACCATCTATTTCTACCACTCTTTCTACATCAAATGGCATGGGGGGGGGTCAATAGTCTGCTTTCCTCCGTGAGTCGTGATTGCAATACAAGCCCATTATTTTTCAGATTCTGGATGGTGTTGTTGGGAAGCGGGCCCAGTTGGCGTGTATTCACAATAGCAGATAACTGACTAAACTGCCGCTCAAGTTGCTCTATCGACACTGCATGGGCATTAACTTTCTGGCCAATTTTGGACAACTCAGTGCGCGTCTCTTTCACATTCTGATCAGTAGTGTCAAACTTCTTCAACATCGTTTGCATCATCTCCTCAACGCGCGACATACTACCCCCAGCTTCCCTATTGCCAGATTCCTTGTTCCCAGGAGGGACGTAAGGCCCAACTCTCTCATTCCTGGTTCCATAGTTATTTCGGTTATAGTTGTTGTCGCAATTGTAGTTCATATCCCAGACATATTGACCCTCTCGGTTGTAGTTTCCATAGTTCCGACCTTGGCGCCAATTATCCGTATTGGAACCTTGGGCGTTTGGTCGGAAACCCCCTGTCTGATCATTCACCGCATAAGTATCTTCTTCATAGTAACACTCCTCGATTGGTGGTGGATCTCTAGTCAAATAATTCACAGCATTTACCTTCTCCGCACCTCCGCTCACATGCTTCAACACCAACCCCAGTTCGGTTCTCATCTGAGCCATCTCTTCACGAATTTCATCTACCGACTAGTTGTTTGTAGCTTGAATGGTGAACGTGTTCCTCCCAGTATCTGACTTTCTAGTGCTCCAAGCTTTATTGTTCCGAGAGATCTTCTCTAGCTTCTCCGCAATCTGCTAAAAAGTGCAGTCACCACATGAACCTCTAGGAATAGTATCAAGCACTGCCTTACTGTTGTCATCCTGACCTTGATAGAAATATTCCTTTAGTGACTCATCATCAATTCGATGATTCGGAACACCTCGTATGAAAGTAGTGAACCTGTCCAAGAACTACTCACGGACTCTCCAGGTAGTGCTACAAAATTGTTGAGTTTATCTTTGTGGTTTAGATTCTTGGACACTGGAAAGAATCTTGCTAGGAACACATCATTCAATTAGTTCCATGTGTAGATTGGATTATAAGGAAGCTCATTAAATCACACAGCAGCATCGCCGGTCAATGATAGAGGGAATAATTGCAATCCAATGACATCCATGTCCAGGTCCGGTCGACCCATACAACCTTTGCAAACACTGCTTAGCTTGACTATGTGAGCATGTGGATCGTCCGATGCCACACCCACAAACAATCCCCTCGCTGTAAGCATCTGCATCAAACTGCTAGTCACCACAAATGTATGCCCCGGCGGTAGATGAGGTAGGACAAGAGGTCCGTCAGAATCAACAGTATTAAAGTTGACCCTATAAGTAACATGCAGTCTTGGTCCTGGAGGCTGCAACCCAACACCATCACCTATTTCTCCTCCGATAGGATTAGCGGGCACTCCTTGATTATTCATTCTCCACAATTCATATTTTTAGATGAAGAAATCATGAACTTACGTAATGAGTAGAAGAAACCCAGAATCTCAACTTGAATTGCGAAGTCAAAATCTTCAAAACGAACGTAGGAAATTAAGAATTGCTAAAGTTGCAAGTTAATCTCCCAAAGTCAAGAACTAGAATAAAAGTATCTCACACCCCAAAAATGAGGTTTACATGCCCTATATATAGAAAAATAAGTCCTAACTTAAAAGGAAACGAAATAAGAAAATAATGTTTCAGGACGCGTCTTTGATCTACGACACTGACCTACGGACCGTGGATTGACCTACAGTCCGTAGGTCCCTTCCGTGACTTAAGACTTAGGAAAATTCTTCCAAAATCATCATCTCTGATGCAAACGTCGAATCAACAGTACGGACCGTGGATCAAACCACGGTTCGTAGATCCTCCTCCATAGCTCCATACTTAGAATCTTCAAAATCATGTACTAGAACCCCTTCTCTGAATCCTTTGACGGAGCAACAGTACGGCCCGTAGATCAATCTACGGTCTGTGGTTTGCAACCGTGGTTCTACACTTGGTCAGGAATTCCCTAATTTTCCTTTAAGCCTTGCCTACCCATCTACTATCATCATCTACGGAGCGTGAATGGACCTACGGTTCGTAGATCACCTCCATAGATGCTCTTTTCAGCACATCCTTCATCTGTGTCTCTCAGTTTTCACGTCTGAACATATTTCCTGCAAACATGGTAAAAATGTAAAAAAAGCAATACAAAATGGCCCTAGACACACACAACTCTTAAGTGAAATGTATTAAAAATAACATAAACTTAGAGTATATCAACTCACCACTGATGCTGCTGGACTAGAGATCGGGAACCAATCTATGCGTGATCTGACTGCTGAAGACCTGAACCTATATCACGAGAAGATGTAGCACAGAGTATGCGTCAGAACTTGAAAGGTACAAAGCATGCAAAATAGAATAAAGCTGAACAATATACATAACTAAACAAGCATATAATTGAGCAATGATGTAAGATAAGCATGATACTATACTGGAAATACTAAACATGAACTAACTGAATGCAATGACCAAGTTTATAGCATGCTGAAACTAAATACTGAACTGTAACTGATAACCTGGTCAATGCAATAGAATTTGACTGTGGGAGCTACTAATAACCGACATAAAACCACGTGAGCTAAACGTGGAGTCTAATGTATACGCCCCATCTAGAGGACCCAATATACCCTCCCAGAGGTTTAGAGGCATGCCTGGCATGATCACTAAAATGTAATGCCCACAGAAAGGACTTATAAGACTACGGGGGAATGTAGTTCTGGGACTAAGAGGTTGATTCACCCTAGTCTAACTCTATATTAAGTCTACTCCAAACTGATTAGATAAATAACACATTATGACTGAATTAAGTAATACTGGATAGCTCTAAATAACGACATGCTAACTGAAAATGCAACACTAATGTAATGATAATGAAACATTCGTAATTGGAGCATGTATAACTGAATAAACTGACCTAGCATGTGTAATTCATGAACTAAACAAATCCACACAACAAGGGTTCTGAATTTCATGCAAGAACTTAGGCAACAACATGATAATCTGATTTGGATCATTCTAACAACTAAAACCCAACATTTTCTAACTTTCAAGAAACCCTAGGTCTAGATAATATCAAGGGAATCAAAATTCTGACTGAAATCTAGGGACCTAATGGGCGAAAGGAACTCACTAGTGAAATCGCACATACCTGGTGATGAATTTCACAGAGAAATCTTTCGATTTCGGGGCTGGAACTGAAGAAACCTTGCTGCATTCTTGGAGAGGGTTGGTCGACTTTTTCTCCTCCTTTACGCTCAACTTGGATGAATTTTGGAGAATGAGTTGACTTGGGTAAAGTCTAATTAAGTTACTAGGCTAAAATTGACCAAAAAAATTAGTTTAGGGATTAAACGACATAGTTTAGGGGTCCAAAGAATGGGGAAAAGACTGAATGACCCCTAATTTAAAAGTTGTCGGCATCACCGATTGACCGGTGCAACGGACCGTGAATGGACCGACGGTTTGTCTAGGATATGGGGTGTTACATTTTCTCCCCCTTAGGAACATTCGTTCTCAAATGAAGACTAAACTTGCTGAATATGGAGGGAAAGAGCTGCAAACCCTACGAGTAAATACTAAAAATTGATTTCTGACTGAACTAAGTTCCAAGAACATAAAAATACATTGAAAATTCTAGACTAGCTGAAGGAACAACTACTAAGACTGAATTTACACATGAGTAACTGAAAGACTGGACATGAACTGTTACCTAAAGCTGGAATGGAATTGGAAGGAAAGAGATGAGGATACTTGGCCTTCATGGCTGCTTCTGCTTCCCAAGTAGCTCCCTCTACGGAATGACTCCTCCAAAAAACCATCACTGAAGCGACTTCTTTGTTTCTCAACCTTCTAACCTGACGATCAAGAATCTCAACTGGCACATCCTCATAAGATGATGGATCACCCACACACTTCTTCAACAACCATATGTGAAAGATTGGAAGGACTTCTGCCAGTTCTGCTGGCAACTCTAACTCATAATCCACTTTATCAATCCTTTTCAGAATCGTGTAAGGGCCTACATATCTAGGATTGAGTTTCCCTTTCTTTATAAATATCATCACCCATTTTATAGGTGACACTTTCAGGAAAATCCAATCATCAATTTGGAACTCCAAGTCCTTTCTACTTACATCTGCCGATGACTTCTGGCGACTCTGGGCTTTCTTAAGTCTATTTCTAATGAGATGAACTTTTTTCATAGCATTATGAATCGAATTTGTCCCTATCAAGGATGCTTCACCTACTTCAAACAAACCAATTGGAGATCTACATCTACGACCATACAATGCCTCAAAAGGGGCCATCCGAATACTAGAATGGTAACTATTATTGTTGGCGAACTCTATAAGAGGAAGGTGATCATCCCAACTACCCTTGAAGTCGATCACACAAGCTCTCAACATGTCCTCTAGGGTCTGAATGGTACACTCTGCCTGATGATGTTTGTGTAATCAAGACACAACTTTCAATGCAAGTGTCTACAATCGTACAATAGTTTAGTAACCCAACCAAGGCTTGGGATCATTCCCAAGAGGGTGGTTTTGAGAATTAATAGAAAAATAAAATTTAGTTCTAACTAGTCATAGCTAAAGACATTAACGATTAAAAACATTGTAAATTAAAGGGGGACACAAGAGTGTTAATTAACAATGGGGGGGGGGGGGGGAGGGTTGTCACTAGTAAGTAAAAACAACAAAATAAACAAGGGTTTCTAAGTAATGAGAGGGGATCCTTGGGATGTGACGGGAATAGAGGTTAAGCTAGATTATTGGGTACATGCTTTTGATAGAAGATTCATAGAATAATTGTGACTAGGCTAAACTTTAAGGGGGATAAGCTCTCTCTCGAGCACCTTACCCCATTTCAAATGTGTTCCTCTCGGACGCCCACTTGCCGCATGAAGACCAGCCTACGCCTTAACCCACTCACTCTCTTGAGCTGAGTGTGTGGACATGGGACTAGGGTTCACTCTCTCGAGCTGAACCTCATGTCGACCCACTCACATTGGCCATCAATCTAGTGGTCTTAGTTTTACGACCTCTCTCTCTCGCAAGCCGAAAACACATAAATAAACTTGTATTTGCAACTACAAATTCATTAAATTCATCCACAACCACAAAACTAAATCACATTTAAACTACGAATAGACTATAAACAACCAAGACCCAATAATTATCTTAAGACATATTTGCTAAATCACACCCCAATAATTGGGGTTTTTAGCCACACATGTTTAAGAGATAGAGATTTATACTAAATTGAGCCTGCATTCAACTGGGTATGAAGATTTAAGTCTTGATACATGCCAAAATTGAAGAATCCAAGAGACCGAAATCCAAATCTTGAAGATGAAATCCTTTGGAACTACAAGTCTTCAAAACCTTCTCAAAGTTAGAGCAAAAATATTAAAAAGTACTCTATATGAAAATTATAATAATAGTTCGACACTTAAAACTACAACTCTAACCAGTATTTATAGTTTTCACAGATTTGTGCTGCAGCGGATCATTCGGCGTCGTTAGTCGAAATCGCCGATCAACTCGGTGATTCACCTTTTGGTGTAGTTCATCGCCGTCTTGCACCATCCTTCAGCATCGTCGTGCTCTGGGTCATTGGGCGACATGGTAGTGCTTCGCGAAACTTCTCGGCAATGCACCGACTGCTCACTTTTTCCGCCAACTTGATCCTTTCCTTCAGGGCTCAGCACACTGGAACAAATGGCGAAGTAAGACCATTCGGCAATTCGACAAGTGGACTCGGCGATCTTAAAGTCTTTGTTTCTTTGTTCTTTTCAGTTTTTTCATTCTTTTTTGCGATGTAGTGGTCATGCTTTCCTTCAAATTTCAAATACCTGAAACTTAAGGTTTTTCATCAGATATTGAGATAAAATAAACATTTCAGGACACAATTTCTATTAAAATATAACCCTAAATGAGTCTAATTTGTAGACTCATCAACACCCCCAACTTAAACTTTTGCTTGTCCTCAAGCAAACTCAAGTTCAGCTGTTCAAAAAGGGTGTCTCGAACAGTGCTACACAACACTCAATCATGAATGCACACAACAAGACTCAATTTAGTTATGCAAAGATCAAATGTGTACTCTAAGATTCAAGTTGTGACACACCATTACCAAAGATTCTCAAGCTCGCAATACTTGCTTCAAATGCAAGTTCAACCTCAACAAAAGCCTTTGAATGCTCTCACACAAATGATGATTACATTTTCACACGCAAAGGTATAATCAATTTAAAGTTCAGGAATCAGATACAACACTCACACTCACAAAGAGGAACACAATGCATACTTTCACCTATAGGTTTGCCCGTATTTTCCAATCAACATTTGTTTCGACTTTCTCAAGATCACAAAGGTCTTAACAGGGCTTGTAATGGGGCTTACTTTAGAGGTATGGTCATTTAGGCGCAGTGACTTTTATCCTCATGACGTGTGGTGCTCTCAACACTTCCTTTCCTTTTCCTTCATCATTATCTTTAGTGCTCATAAGTCATCCTATTATACACTTTCCATAGATTGTTTGGAAACCCCATCTCTTTCGTACTTTATTCAACGACTTTCTTTTTCTTTCTATTTTCTCTTCTTTTTTTTATTTGGAGGGGTTCCATTTTTCTCAACACCATGGGTTAAAGGAGACTTTCCTTGCACTTCTGGACTTTCTCTTTTCTTTTTACCACACCCCCAACTTAGGCTTTTGGCCTAAGTTGGCTATTCAATTAACCACAATTCAAGAGGATTATAGGTAATGGATTAAGAATGGTCTAGTTTTCATCAAGTTACTTCCAAAGAAGGGTAAGGCTCAAAGGGTGTTCATGAGAGAATCACACGCTCACAAGGTAGGTCACAAAAGAGGTATATGTCAAATTGGTTTACACTCTTTGAAGTTGCCTAAGATCATGTTAAGATAAAGTCTTACTTAGTCAACCGGACCAACAGGACAAATTTTAGGTCTTGTCATGCATGGTTCCAGGTAAGCTTATCACACAAGGCATCGACACTTAAGTCTAACAAGACTCCACACTTTTGCTAGTGTGCAACGGTCATCACTAGAGAATCAATTTGATAAATGACTAATCACAACGAGATGCAAAGAGTTCACATATTATCTATGCAACTTCATTTGGCCTTATCGTAGCTGCGCATTCATGTTCATTCGATTGTAAGCACTGTTCAAGTAATTGGTATTGATCGAGATCGAGACTTAAATTTTGCGAAAGAACAGCCACATTCAACACACGAGATGTGGCAAAATAATTTCATACGGGTTAAAATCATTTCGCAATATAAAATAAAATGACGGGTTAAAATCATTTTGCAATATAAAATAAAAGGAGCTACAAGCTCAACATCCACATAAAGCAGTGATCTCACAATATAAGCGTAAAACCCGAATGTAAACAAAACGCGAACACGGGTAGCACACAAAGGTGGGCCTCACCCCACCACAACTAAAAGCATTTATCCTCAGATGCACATGACAAAATATCCAAAATGACAATTAAATAAAGACAGAGAGGGAGGTAAAGAAGGGATCATGTCGAAGCAGTTGCTCCATTTATCTTGGATCAGTGCCCGGAGTGTTGTCATTCTGCTTCTGGTTCTCTATTTCTTTTCGCTCTGTTTCAGCTTCTGCAGCGATATTAGCCTCGATCATATTATTCAACTCGTGAGCTACCACAAAGGCGTGTATCGCATTGTTGAACCCTCGAGCCCACGAAAGGGCATTAGGGTTGATGGGCATCCTCCTCCTCGAACTGGCTGTCTGGTTCTCGCTCCTTGCAGTTCTTCTGAACTTTTGTGCTCTTATGTGTCTGGGTGGCATGTTTATTCCTGCAACTTTTGGTCTGGCCATGTCTTTTGTTCTATTAGAATGCTAGGAAGGAATGAACTCCGACTCCAAGCACAAATCAATCAGCCAAAATACAATAGAGATGTAGCGATATTGAAAATAAGACTAGGTGTAAGCTTGCAACGTTTGAAAATGAGGGAAAGCATAGGAGATTCAAACTTTTAAACCTTTTGCTTGAAAAACCGTCCAAGTCTTGCCTGTTCGACGACATTAGTCATGAGCGCCGAACCATTCGGCGTCACGCCGAGTAGTCACATTTCTTCACCGAGTTTTACAGAATCCCCCAGTCAATTTGGGAATCCAAATGGCGATATAAAGTGGGGTCGTCAAGCTAATTGGCGACTCGCCAATCGAATATTTCTCTCGCCAATCGAATATTTCTCTCGCCAACCTCCTTTTTTCAAAAATCTTCTCACACTTCATCCTGCATAATCAACGCACCATTATTTATAAAATTAACGTAAAACAATAAAAGGGTTTTGGGTTTCCTCCCAAACAACGCCTTAGTTAACGTCGTGGCACGACGCAAGTCAATAACTATTATTCATCCTCGGAGTCAGCCATGGTGTAGTTAGGCGAGTCTTTAGCGAACGGTGGATAGCGACCTATCATCAAATGGGTTATTTGAGCATCCTGCTGCTTAATAGTCATGGAGTTTGAGGCAAATGTTTCATTCACCATTTCAATGTTGTCCTTCATCTCATTCAACTTCTTGTCTTGTTCTTCAAGTTTTTGTTGAATGAGTGAAAGGGCTTCATCATTCTGCACGCCCCCATGCTTCTTCCTATGTCTACATTCGTGAAGGAAGAAGTGCTTTTCCTTTTCCATGGCTTATGCTTCCAACCCCCTGACTCGTTTGGACAGAACGTCTACTTGAGCCACTAGTGCATCCTACTCGTGTTTCTTTTGGGCCTCCTTGTTGGTTTCAACCATACCATCAAGGAATGTTGCGATGACTTTGTAGGGCTGGTGGAGCATACTGCCCTCAAAATGTTGATCAGCTATGCTCCTATTTTCGGGTCCAATACCCTGATAGAAGCACTCCAACAATGTCTTGTCATACATTCCATGAGAAGGGCATGGTTGTAGCATTGATTGAAACTTCAGCCATATTTCTTGAATTGTCTCACTCCCTGCTTGTTTGAATGTCAGGAGGTTGTCCCTGAGGTTCAATAGTTTCAGGAGGGGATGGTCCTTGTGGTACCCATACTGATCATCCATCTTTATTTCCCTGTTTAGATATTCAAATAAGCAAAACAAAACTACAATTTAGATTAGTAAAGCTAAAACTAAGAGGAATAAAAAATTCTACTTAACTAAGAATTCACAAATAACACCACTCCCGGCAGCGGCGCCATTTTGATGTATGCGTAATCAAGACACAACTTCCGATGCAAGTGTCTACGATCGTACAATAGTTTAGTAACCCAACCAAGGGTTGAGATCATTCCCAAGAGAGTGGTTTTGAGAATTAATGGAAAAATAAAATTTAGTTCTAACTAGTCGTAGCAAAAGACATTAACGATTAAAAACATTGTAAATTAAAAGGGGACATAAGAGTATCAATTAACAATGGGGTTTGTTTGTCACTAGTAAGTAAAAACAACAAAATAAACAAGGGTTTCTAAGTACTGAGAGGGGATCCTTGGGATGTGATGGGAATATGGGTTAAGCTAGATCATTGGGTACATGCTTTCGATAGAAAATTCATCGAATAATTGTGATTAGGCTAAACTTTAAGGGGGATAAGCTCTCTCTCGAGCAACTTACCCCGTTTCAAATGCGTTTCTGTCGGGCACCCACTTGCCGCATGAAGACCAGCCTATGCCTTAACCCACTCACTCTCTCGAGCTGAGTGTGTGGACATGGAACTAGGGTTCACTCTCTCGAGCTGAACCTCATGTCGACCCACTCACACTGGCCATCAATCTAGTGGTCTTAGTTTTACGACCTCTCTCTCTTGCAAGCCGAAAACACATAAAAAAACTTGTATTTGCAACTACAAATTCATTAAATTCATCCACAACCACTAAACGATATCACATTTAAACTACAAATAGACTATAAGCAAGCAAGACCCAACAATTATCTTAACCCATATTCGCTAAATCGCACCCTAAAAATTGGGGTTTTTAGCCACACATGTATAAGAGATAGAAATTTATACCAAATTTAGTTTGCATTCAACTGGGTATGAACATTTAAGTCTTGATACAGGCCAAAATTGAAGAATCCAAGAGACCTAAATTCAAATCTTGAAGATGAAACCCTTTGGAACTTCAAGTCTTCAAAACCCTTTCAAACTTAGAGCAAAAATATCAAAAAGTACTATTCTATATGAAAATTATAATAATTGTTCGACACTTAAAAACTACAACTCTAACTAGTATTTATAGTTTTCACAGATTTATGTTGCAATGGATCATTCCGCATCGTTAGTTGAAATCACCGATCAACTCGGCGATTCACCTTTTGGTGTAGTTCATCGCCGTCTTGCACCATCCTTCCACATCGTCGTACTCTGGGTCATTGGGTAACATGGTACTGCTTCGCGGAGCTTCTCGACGATGCGCTGACTGCTCCCTTTTTCCGCCGACTTGATCCTTTCCTTCAGGGCTCAGCACACTAGAACAAAAGACGAAGTAAGACCCTTCGACGACTCGCTAAGTGGACTCGGTGATCCTCAGACCTTCACTTCTTCGTTCTTTTTAGCTTTTTCGTTCCTTTTTACGACGTAGTGTCCATCCTTTCCTTCAAACTTCAAATACCTGAAACTTAAGGGTTTTCATCAGATATTGAGATAAAATAAGCATTTGAGGACACAATTTGTATTAAAATATAGCCCTAAATGAGTCCAATTTGTACACTCATCACCCGACCATCCGTCTGCGGGTGAAATGTTATACTAAAGTTAACCTGGGTACCAAGACCTTTCTGAAAAGTCTTCTAGCAATGAGAGGTAAACTGAGAACCTCTATCTGAAATGATGGACAAAGGAACCCCATACAACCTGACTATCTCATTAATACAAAGCTGGCATAGTCCTCCACCGAATCTGTAGTCTTGACAGCCAAAAAGTGAGCAGACTTAGTAACACTGTCTAATATCACCCAAATGGAGTCATGTTGTTTGCGAATACGAGGTAAACATGTAATGAAGTCCATGTTGATCGCTTCCCACTTCCATGTAGGAATGTTAATATCTTGAGTCATACCCCCTGGTTTCTGATGTTCTACTTTCACTTGCTGACAATTGAGGCACTTAGCTACAAAATCTGCTATATCCCTTTTCATGCCATTCCACCAAAAGACTTCCCGCAAATCACGGTACATCTTAGTTGCACTTGGATGAATAGAATACCTGGAGTTATAGACTTCTGCAAGAATCTGCTGTCTCAACTCACCCACCATAAGAATACATAAAAGACTCTGGTAGCGAAGTACACCATCTCCCACTTAGGAGAAGCCCTCAATCTCTATTGATGAACTACACCCTTTAGTTGAGGCAATATCAGATCACTGTCTTGCTTTTCCTTAACCTCCGCTACCAATGAAGATTCTAACTCATTCTGAACTGTTACACCACCATCTGATATGCTCATAAGGCGAACTCCTAAGCGAGAAAGCATGTGAACATCTTTTGCTAGTTCTTTTTTTCTCTTCCTCAACATGTGCTACACTACCCAAAGATAGCCTGCTAAGAGCATCTTCTACTACATTGGCCTTACCCGGATGATAAAGCACATTCATATCATAGTCTTTGAGGAACTCAAGCCATCTCCTCTGGTGAATATTCAACACCACTGCTGCAAGCTCGAGGTCATGAGTCAGATAATTCTTCTCATGCACCTTAAGCTGTCTAGAAGCATAACCTATAACCATACCTCGCTGCATCAAGACACAACCTCGGCCGACTCTGCATGCATCACAGTAGATCACATAACCGTCTGAACCTTCTAGTAGAGTCAAAACTTGAGTTGTAGTTAACCTAGTTTTCAGTTCTGCAAAGCATTTCGCACAATCATCTGACCACTGAAACTTGACCCTTTTTTGAGTCAACTTAGTCAATGGAATAGCTATGGATGAAAATCCTTTAAAAAATCTTCTGTAATAACCAGATAGACCTAAGAAACTTCTGATATCTGTAGGACAGGTATGTCTGGACCGTTGTTTCACTACCTCTATTTTCTGAGAATCCACTCGGATCCCTTTGCTAAACATGATATGACCAAGGAAAGCAACTGATTGTAACCATAACTCAACTTTGCTAAACTTAGCGAATAACTGGAGATCTTTGAGAGTTTGCAGGACAACCCTCAAATAAGTCACATGTTCTTTCTCATTCCTAGAGTAAATGAGGATATCATCAATAAAGATGATAACGAACAAGTCCAGATACTGCTTGAACACTCTATTAATCAAATCCATGAAAGCTGCATGAGCATTGGTTAGTCCAAATGACATAACTACAAATTCATAATGACCATACTGAGTTCTCTCTGACTCTGAGCTGATGATAGTCAGATCTGAGATATATCTTCGAGAAATGACTAGCACCTTGAAGTTGGTTAAACAAGTCATAAATCTTGGGGATAAGGTACGTATTCTTGATTGTGACTTTGTTCAACTGTTGATAGTCAATGCACATCCTGAGAGAACCATCTTTCTTTTTCACGAACAACAATGGTGTACCCCATGAGGAAATACTAGGTCTGATGAAGCCCTTATCTAGAAGGTCTTTCAACCGTTCTTTCAATTCCTTAAGCTAAGTTTGAACCATTATGTATGGAGGAATTGAAATAGGCTAGGTATTTGGAAGAAGATCTATTCTAAAGTCGATTTCCCTTTCGGGAGGAACTTTGGGAAGATCTTCTGGAAATACTTCTGGGAACTCATTAACTACAGAAACTGACTCAAGAGTTGGGGTTTCAGAGCTTAAATCCTTAACCCGAACTAGATGATAGTTATACCCATTAGAAAGAAATGAATCGACCCATAGGCACTGAGCTACTACCCTTTCATTCTAAGATTGGTTCGTCTGGAAACTGGAAATGAACGATCCTATTTCTACAATCGACTGAGGCATAACAAGAATATAATCAATCCATGCCTAGAATGATGTCAGAATCTACCATTTCTAACTCTACAAGGTCTGATGAGGTGACTTTCTAAGAGACTATCACAAGGCAATTTCTGTATACTCATCTAACTAGAACTGGGTCACCAACTGGAGTAGAGATCGAGAAGGGTTCTAAGAGAGTTTCTGGACTAACATCAAAGTTGACTGCTATATAAGGAGTTACAAAGGAAATAGTAGCCCCTGGATCCAACAAAGCATAAACATCTAAGTTAAAGACTCGTAACGTACCAGTGACCACATCAGGAGAATATTCCTGATCCTGACGAGCCTGCAGAGCATACAACCTATTTTTGCGCTGATCGCCATCTATACTAGATGAGTTACCCTGCTTAGTCGGGCGACCTGTTGGCACTGCTGAAGTTGTGGACTGAGATCTACCACTATTACCTCCATGACCCTTTTGGAATAAGGACGATTTCGCAACCTGTGACCAGTCTGACCATACCCAAAATATCCTTCCTTCCCTGCAAGACACTCGCCCGGATGGTTCTTACAACACTTTGGGAAAGTTAAATAGGTTCTGGTACCTGAAACACTTCCCTGAGACTTAGAGCCTAATGCCCTACCTTTCTGATCCTGTCGAAACTTGGAGGATGGAACACTATATGATGAAGGTGCTGGAGCCAAAGATTTCTGCTAGAACTACGAGCGATTTCCACCACCCGATTTTTGTTGAGAATACTCATAGTTGCCTGTCCTAGCCTTCTTATTATCCTTAGCCCTTTCCCTAAGCTTATATCCCTCAACCTACTGAGCATGGTTCATACGCCTAGAAATATTCATATTTTCCAGCAACATAGCATTTCTGCACTATGTTTTCACTAAGTCTGACACTCCATACAAAAACTTATTCATTTGTGCCCTTGGAATAGGAACCATGTGAGGAGCATACCTGGAGATTTGGGTGAACATGAGTCCATACTCTTGGACTGACATGCTACCTTGCCTCAAATTCATGAACTCTTGAGCTTTTGCCTCCCTCAACTCTCTTGGGAAGAACCTGTCCAGAAAAGTCTCACTGAAACACTCCCAAGTGATAGGAGCCGCATCCCTACCCCTATTTTCTTTCCATTGAGTAAACCAGATGCGAGCTACATCCTTAAGCTTGTAAGATGCCAACTCTACCCTATCATTACTAGTCACTTGCATCACTCCAAAGATCTCCTTGACCTCATCTATGAAGTTTTGGTGATCCTCACCAACTTGCGACTCTAAAAACTCAGACGGGTTCATCATAACAAAATCATGAACCTTGGCTGCCACTGATCCACCACTAGCATTGGCAGGAATTGGAACCTGCTGGTTGTTCTAGTTAGTCACACTCTGAGTCAACAGTTGAATAATATTTCAAAACTTCCTGATCTAGGGCTGGAGGAGCTGCGTTATCATTTTGGGCATGCACATTCTACGTGGAGGCATGATCTGAAATGCATAAAGACAAATTAGAACGAGTAGTTGGATCATACCTCACACACGATAAGAGTATCAAGAAAGTGTAGTTTTTCCTAAAAACACTTTGTGGCCTCCCTCTCATTAGATGTGGTGCACTTCACACCCATGAAAAGGACTCTACTTAGTGTGGCTTTCAGAAATCCTCGGACTATTGAACCTAATGCTCTGATACCAAGTTTGTCACACCCCGATGGTACCCCCAGGACGTAAACATGGGACCTAAGATCACGAGTGACCCCAAGCAACCCTGATTTGGCATATCATAGGCATACTTAAAGATTTTCAACATAATAGACATACTGTGCGGAAGCTTAAATCATGAGATAAACTAAAATGATAGGGAATACCTATTACTAAGTCTGAATAAATAAATTGTGAGTTTAATGACAACTGAATTATCAAACTCCAAAGCTAAAACTGAATTTAACTATGTCTGAATGAAAGCCTCTAAATGACTAGAGATGCTGAGACATGTCCCCAGATAACTCTAGCAAAATTGAAACTAAAAGTAGAAAATATAACATGTCAATCGTCCTCAAAGAATGAAGACTCACCACTGATGTTGCTGAACTGGAGATCGAGAACCAATCTATCTGTGATCTGATTGCTGAGGTCCTGAACCTACATCACGAGAAGATGTAGCGCAGAGTATGCGTCAGCACTTGAAAGGTACTAAGCATGCATGATAGAATAAAGCTCAACAATACATAACTGAACAAGTATATAACTGAGCAATGATGTAAGATAAACATGATACTATACTACAAATATTGAACATGAACTAATTGAATGCATTGACCAAGTTTATAGCATGCTGAAATTGAATACTGAACTATAACTGATAACCTGGTCAATGCAATAGAATCTAACAGTGGGAGCTACTAATAACCGACATAAAACCACGTGAGCTAAATGTGGAGTCCGATGTATATGCCCCATCGAGAGGACCCAATATACCCTGCCAGAGGTATAGAGGCATAAATGGCATGATCACTAAAATGTAATGCCCATAGAGGGGACTTATAAACTTATGGGGGCATGTCTGGGACTATGAGGGTGACTGACCCTAGTCCATCTCAGTATTAAATCTACTCCCAACTAATTAGATAAATAACACATTATGACTGAATTTCTATAATACTGGATAGCTCAAAATACCGACATGCTAACTGAAAATGCAACACTAATGTACTAATAATGAAACACTCATAATTGGAGTATGTATAACTGAATAAACTGACCTAGCATGTGTAATTCATGAACTAAACAAATCCACATAACTAGCATTCTGAATTTGATGCAAGAACTTAATCAACAACATGATAATCTGATTTGGATCATTCTAACAGCTGAAACCCAATAATTTCTAACATTCAAGAAACCCTAGGTCTGGATAATACCAAGGGAATCAAGATTCTGACTAAAATCTAGGGACATAACGGGCAAAAGGAACCAACTAGTGAAATCCCACATACCCGGTGATGAATTTCACGAAGAAATCTTTTGATTTCGTGGCTGGAACTGAAAAAACCTTGTTGCGTTCTTGGAGAGGGTTGGTTGACTCTCTTTGCTCCTTTTCATTCAACTTGGATGAGTTTTGGAGAAGGAGTTGACATGGGTAAATTCTAATTAAGTTACTAGGCTAAAACTTACCAAAACTACGTAGTTTAGGGATTAAACGAAGTAGTTTAGGGGTCCAACATATAGGGAAAAGGCCAAACAAACCCTGACTTAAAAGTTGTCAGCGTTACCGACGGACCGTGAATGGTGCGACGGTCCATTCTGGTCGCCTGTCGATCGCGAGTGGGAGCTGAAAGTTGAGGGTCTGACCCACGGCACAGAACCACGGACCATGGCCCTACGGTCCGTAGGTCCTAGCGTGGCCTGACCCTTAGCCAGATTTTCTGGCCCTTTTCTTGGAGGGGCTGTACGTGGCCATTCACGAACCACCAGGATGGACCGTGGGTAACCCTACGGTCCGTGGGTGGTGCTCGTCGGTGGCACCTGCAACCTCTTAAATCTGCATCCTGGTTCGTCTAGGATATGGGGGTGTTACAAAAAGATTCTCCTTAACTCTCAAACCTTCTTAGGGAACTATAAATGTCGAATCTCCAACACATTTCTTTAACATAGAGACATGGAAAATCGGATTCACCAATGCCAACACATTTGACAATTCATGTTCATAAGCAACCTTACCAACATGTCTCAAAATGTGATATGTGCCTACATAACGGGAACTAAGCTTTCATTTCTTCCGAAATCTCATTACACCCTTCATGGGCAAAATTTTCAAGTAAACCCAATCATGAACATCAAACTCAAGATCTCTTCTTCTAACATCGTCATATGACTTTTGTCGACTTTGGGTTATTCTCAACCTTTCTCTAATAAGTAGAAATTTATCCATAGCCTCATGAACTAACTCATGTCCTATCAAGGTAACTTCACCCACCTCAAACCAACCTATATGAGATCTACACCTCCTTCCATTAAGAGCCTCAAATGGAGCCATACCAATATTGGAGTGATAGTTATTATCGGCAAACTCAATCAATTGCAAATGATTATCCCAATTACCCTTGAAGTCAATCACACAAGCTCTCAACATATCTTCCAAAGTTTGGATAGTACGCTTCGCGTTCCCATTGGTTTGTGGATGAAAAGTCGTGCTATGCTTAACACTAGTACCAAGACCCTTTTGAAAAGATTTCCAAAACTGAGAAGTGAATTGGGTACCTTGATCAGAGATAATGGACAAGGGCACTCCATGGAACCTTACCATTTCCCTCAAATACAACTTAGCATAATCTTCCGCCGAATAATAAAATTTAACGGTAATGAAATGAGCCGATTTCGTTATTCGGTCAGCTATAACCCAAATCGAATCGTTTATCGCAAGGTGCGAGGCAAAAAAATTATAAAGTCCATATTTAAATCTTTCAAATTCCAAGAAGGAATGCTTATATCTTGGGACAAACCTCCCGATTTTTTATGCTCAACTTTCACTTGTTGGCAATTAGGACACTTAGCCACAAATCCCGCAATATCCTTATTTATCCCATTCCACCAATAGATCTCCCGCAAGTCACAATACATCTTGGTGGCTCTTGGGTGAATGGAATATCGAGAACTGTGGGCTTCTGACAAGATATGTTCCCTCAAGTCATCTACATTAGGAACACACAAACGACCTTGATATCTAAGCACACCATCTTCCCCTTGGTAGAACTACTCAATGGACTTTCTAAGCACCGCTTCTTTCAATTCTACTAAGGTCAGATCAAGACATTTCTTGGCTTTCACATCCATCACAAAAGACGATTTTGAACCATTTTGAACCACAACACCACTCTTGGTGGAGTCCATTAATTAACCAAACACCCATTTGGGCTAATCTATGTATATCTCCTACCAATTCTCTTTTACCATCCTCTATATGTGCAACACTACCCATTGATAATCGGCTAAGAATATCCACCACCATATTTGCCTTACTGGGGTGATAGAGAACACTCACATCATAATCCTTAAGTAACTCAAGCCAACTTCTTTGGTCAAGATTTAGATCTTTCTGACTAAACACATATTGTAAACTCTTATGGTCAGTAAACACATCTACATTGTAACGCCCCTCAAAATGAAGTAGGATAAAGTAGAGCCTCACATGGGTTTTGTGCATTAGTAACTTGTTTAAATGTTGAGTTTTGACTCTTAAGGTCTAGTTTGAAGAGTTTAGTGAGTCAACGTCAAGGCATGTGTTAGACTCCATGCTTTGAGACCTACTCTAGGTTGGTTGAGGGTGCTAGACAAAGAGCCAAGCCAAAAAGGGGCAAGCCTTAGCCAAAAAGCCAAGGATTTCCCAAGTTGGCTACCCACTGCCCCAAAGACCACGGGCACCACCACGGCCAGTGGTGACCTAGACGGTCCGTATACTTGGGCGTGAAGATCACTTGGTCTCAAGGGAGGCAAGGAAACTTTGCCTAGGTGCTGCCTCATCTTCACGAGCTCCACCACGACTCGTGGTGTGCACCACGGATCGTGAGAGCATACGTGAAGATTCCTTGGGTCCTTGAGGGCTTGACATGGTGGAGAGGCCCACTGGTCAAGGGACCACAGGCACCACCACAAGCCATGGTACCCTTCACGACCCATCCAAGTGGGCGTGGTCCCTGACGGGGCTGCCCAAGTGAAAGGCTTTTAAGTAATTTTGTTTTAATTGTTTATTATGTGGGTTTGATTTGAAATGGTTTATATGATAAATATATAAGGTTTTAAGTCTTTTAACAAGTCATTTACTCTCTTTTCCCAAATTAAATACCAAAGTCTTTCTCTCTCTATATCTCTCTCAAGCTCAAGGGAGAAGAAGAAGTGGAACCTAGGGTTTTAAATTTCAAGCTTTCTTCATCAAATTTTCGTGGGATTCATCAAGTCTAAGGTATGGTGACCCTTGATCCTTGATTATCCTTTCTTTCAAGGAGTCCATTCAAAAAGGGTTTCAAAAGTCTTCAAAGAACAAAAAGCCTAATTTCTATTCTAAGTATGGGTTCATTGATAAATTGTTTTCAAAAGCATTATATTGGTGAATTAAAGTAGAATTGATGATTTTATATGCACTTTCTTCAAGAATCAATGTTTTCACTAAAACCCTAAATTTGCTATGAAGTGGGTCTATTTCTATAAATTCAAAGTTGATGGAATTATGTGTAAAGTGAATTGTATTGATATATCTTGTGTTTTTTAATGTTTATTTATGATTAATTGTTGATAGTGGATGAATTAAGGGTGGTAAGCCTTATGGGTGAAGTATTGATGATTTTGGCTATGGCTTTGGATTATGGTAAGAAAGCTTGAACTCTCTTTATGGAATTGATTGTTGTTGGTTGATTGAGTCCACCTTTGGTGGAAGTGTTATATCTTATTCTTGTATGGTATTATTGGGAATTGAGGCCATGAAGGGCAATATATGAGTGTTATTATATTGTTGTATTTTTATACATATATGAGGCTATATGTAAAGGCCTATATGAAGCTATATGTAAAGTTTGTGTGAAGCTATAATGTGAAGATGTTCTAATGGTGTTAATGTGATAATGTATAAAGTGTTATTATGCTAATGTGAAAGCATGTCTCTCTTGAAATGGTGATATGTGGTGATGATGGACTATGATGAGTTTTCATAAGATGATGTTGTAGATCATATGCTAGACTTGAGTATCTTGTCTTGTGTCATGGAAGCTTGATTATATATATGAATGTTTGGTTGGGCTATGACTTAGTAATGGAGCTCTTCCTATAAATGCTAAAAGAGGAATTCTAGGATAAGACTTGAATTGGTAGACTTAAGCATAGATCCTTTTTATGAGTCTAGCTTTCCTAAGAAAATGTATAACCTTGAAGGATGGGCCGTAGGGCGATGTTCCCTTCTTGAGTGAAATGATAGACTTAGAGATGGATGGAGCTGGAACGGCATGACAATCCTTATCTAAGAAAGTCAAATGAGCTATCCTTATGAACCTATATTGGCTATGACTAAGAAATGGGGCCTTTCTTGTTTTGAGTTGGTTGAACTAGAAAAGGAACCCTCTCTAGTACATATGTGATTGAATACTCTATGGAAACCAAGGCTAAGAACCGAGTGGATGTGGTTAGGATGGTGGCCTAGTTGAGTATGAGATTAGGCACAATGAACATTCTTGGACATCTCTTAAACCATGTGCCAACATGGGTTGCTTTTAGTTCTACTCTTGGAAAGTAGAACAACCTCCACAGAGTAGGATAGACTCCGGATTCCATACCTTGCTAGTGTGGTCTATGTCGGTTAAGGCCTATTTCCATCATGTGGGATGTGCACTCTAGTATTGGATAGGTTCTACAACGTGTAGGTAGTAGTATGGGATGCTACTTACACATGGCACGAGTAGGCTTAAAAGATGCTAAAGTGAGCTCCCTAAGCCTTAGGGCTATTATGTGATTGTCCCCTATATGTTGTGTGTCTCTTAAATGGTTTTATAAAGAATGTTGACTTAGTATGTTATAATGTAATGATAAAACCCTTGTCTATGGTAACTCTTAGGAACACTTAGGTGTATATGAAGAGGTTGTATGGGCGGTCACTTTATTATTCACCTAAGTGTGGCTTAGGGTGACTTGAGATAGAGGAGGCTTAAATGGTAATGAAGGAATTTCTTTGCTATCTTGTTTAAGTATTGTGCACTTGTATTTATTGAGTTGCAAATGATGTGAATATGGTCTTAATTGTGAATGGTGACTTGAAATGTGGGTTTATGCTTGTGGTTGTAAAGGTTTGTTAAAGAAGGTCTTAAAAGCATACATTCCTTGTAAATGTCCATTGTGCATGTTTTCTTGCATGGTCATCATACTTAGTACTTATTGTACTAACTCCATATTTCTCTATTGTTATAAGTGGAGGTGGTGGGAAGTGAGGAGATCTTTTGAGGAAGCTTGGGATATTGACTCTTCTCAAGAAGCTTGGTTTGTCCTCATATATTCGAGGACATAGTTGTTATCTTTCTAGTATTTCCACTTAGACATTGTATAAGACTTATATTTTCTATTGTTGTAAAGGGCTGTGTCCCTAAGATGTTCTATTCGTGTCTAAGATGGTACATGAGACTTAGAAATTCTACTCCCTTACATTGGAAAGATTTTATGAGTATTATGGATTTGTTTTAAAAAGTGTTTTTATTCCTTACGGTCTTTTATTACCGAATGCGACGAATGAATGCAAAGGCTTGTATAAGACCTCTGAGAGGTCGAATACGCATGTAACGGCTAGGGGGTGCTCCCGGGTTGTTACATACATGGTATTAGAGCATAAGGTTTTGGAAAGAGAAGAAGAGAACAAAAGAAATGAACAAAATAAATGAACAAAAGGAACACACAAGAAGAGGAAACGGGAGAAGCGAAGCTGGAAGCTGCCAACATGACAAGTTTTTCTTTTTTATCCTTTTGGGTGATAACACTCAATGACACTTCTTCGGATTCAAAGTGTAGGCGGTCGCTAACAAGTATAAACCCAACGATCAGTTGGGGTCGATCCCATAGGGAGTGGTATGGTAAAGAATTCAATTATGAAGTGAGGACGTGTTCTAATCTTTTGTAGAAATAAAAGGGTACGCAACATAAATTAAATCACGAAGTTTCAATTATCATTATCAAGAGGGGGAATTTATTAACCAAGTTCTAACAACAGTTAACACAGGATTTGAACGTTTAGAGAGAGGACCTTAGGAATGTGATCAACCGAATGCTAATTTCTCTTAATGGGTAATTACTAATTGATTTAAGTTGTTGAATCTCAATGGGTAGGATAAGTTTTGAATATAATAGCCATCTCTCGATCAACTATCATGTTTCGAGTGAGTTCTCTCGAACCTCAACAAGCTTAACAATACCAAACATCCAAGCTCCTTAATTAACCCACTTTCTCAAGCTGAGTTGTCCACATGCAAATAAATACAACTATCAATCATTCATTCTACCCTATACCTCTTTCTCAAGCAAGCAAAGAGAGCTAAGCTAGAACCGAATTTGCAACTTTAGTTCATCAATTAAAACATGAATAAACAATTGAACCCGTTTCAAAACAATATTAAATTCAACAACTAACAATACCCATATGCTAATTAATGCATTCGACTACATGATCACAACCTAAGGTAAGAGGTTTTAGCCAAACATAGCGAAAAGCAAAAAAATATTACCATAAAGATTATCCATCTGAATTGTTAACAATATGCAATACCCAATGCCAAAATTAAAGCTAGAATCCTAGAACCTCAAATATGAGATCCAAGTCTTCTCCAAGAATGTTCAACAATGTAAAAATGTGAAAACTCTCAATGACTGGGGAATACACTGTGTGAGAACTCCTTTTCTTCTCTCAAAAAATGAATTTATATGTTCCTAAAAACTAGACACAGAGTCCAATTGGCGAAGTTAGTCGGGATCGCCGATCAGCCAAGTTGCACTTCATCTTGCCTTTTTGATGAGGCTCTTGTATCCAATTTTTCTGGAAGATTAGGCAAGCTGGGTCGTGATTGCTGATCTATTCGGCGTATCACCGAAACATCTTTTGCTCGCCAAGTTGGATCGGTATATGGGCTGCCTCGCTGGAACTTTTGGCGAGCTAGAGGCTCACTCAGTGAGTGGCTTTTGCGGGCTTTGACTTCTTTTTTCTTCAGCTTTTTTCCAACTTTTTCACTAATTTTCACATTGTAATGTCCTTCCTTTGTTCTTGAATCTTCATTGCTACATATTAACATATTAACATCAGTTATGAGCACAAAGTAGGCATTGAGGACACTAATTAATTGAATAATATGCCCTATATGAGTCGAAATTCGTGACTTATCAACACCCCCAACTTAAACTTTTGCCTGTCCTCAAATAAAACACATGATCAATCCGGCCAACAAGGATGTCTACAAATAGTGCTCCTTGAGACTCAACATGTATGCACACAAGGTTCAATTCACACATGCAATACTCAACTGTGCACTAAAAGTTTCAAACTGTGACTAGCCATCATCAAATATAAATCAAGCTCACAATACTCACTTCAAATGCAAATCTATGCTCAACAAGAGTATTCAAATGCCCTCACATCAAGAATGATTCCATGCTCTCACAAAGCCAATCAAGTAATACAATATAGGATTCTAAATCAACTCTCACACTCCCTATGAGAAAAACATGCACGATTTTACCCATAAGCTTGCCCATATTTTCCAACCAACACATCACTCGGCTCATGCAAGACCCAAAAGATCTTTCAAGGCATGTAATTGGGCTGAGCGTATGGGTATGATCAGTTTTCCTTAGTGATAACGCTCAACTACACTTCATCCAATTCTAAGTGTAGGCGATCACAATCTACTATAAACCCAACGAAGAGTTGGGGTCGATCCCACAAGGAGTGATATGGTAGAGAATTCAATTAGGAAATGAAAGATTTGTTTTAATCGATTGTAAGAATAGAAAATATCAAAACCATTAAAGTAGATTATAAGGGTTGAATGCTAGTTTCAAATGGGGGGGGATAAGGTTTGTCAATTAACAACTACTAAAAAAGGGGAGTAATCAAGTAGAAAGGTATCCTTGGGCATGTGATCGATTAATTTCCAATTTCGCTATATGGGTAATTACTAATTACCGAGAGTTGCTAAAACTTAGTGGGTAGGCTAGACTATAGATGCAATAGCCATCTCTCGATCAACTATCACGAATCAAGCGAGTTCTCTCGAACCTTGACAAACATACAATTAAGAACAACCCAAAACCTCAATTTATCTACTCTCTAGAGCTAGATAGGTAGGATCGAATTAAGACTTACTCTCTCGAGTTGAATCCACAACAACCCAATCACCACAGTCATCAATTGATAACCTTAATTCTAAAACCTCTTTCTTAAGCAAGCATAGAATACTAGACTTAAACTGCATTTGCAACTACAATTCATGAGTTAAAACACAATTATTAATCAAATCCACTTCGAAACAACAATTAAATCTGTAATTACTAACACCCATAAGCTAATTGAGATAATTAATCACATAATCACACCCCCAAGAATGGGGTTTTAGCCACACATTATAAAAGGCAGGGAAATATTACCAACTATGTTCTCCATTAGTTGGGTAACAAAATTCAATTCTTCACAATGCTTCAAATCAACTAAAAATCAAAACCAACTTAAAATTCTACTAAAGAACTCTAAAAAACAGTGTTTGGGATCAAAAACTCAAAGTTAGAACTCTCAAACACTCAGAACCTTTGCTTAAAATTTCGGAACTCCTTTCCATCATTTAAAAATTTGCATTTATACTCTTCCATATTTTCAGCTTTTGGACCAATCGGTAGAGTTAGTTGAGCATCACCGACCAGGTCAGCGATGTGCCAAGTGTCTCTCTTCATCGCTTTCCTGACTTGCCTCTGCACTATTTAAGTTCAATAACTTTAGGCGACCAGAAGCCTTGTCACTGATCCATTTGACGGTTCACCGAAGGTCTATTTCCATGGCCAAGTTGGATTTTACCTAGGGCTGGCACACTGTAACTTTTGGTGAGATAAAGTACCACTCGGCGAGTCACCGAGTTGTCTTGACAATCGTTGGCATTCCTTATCCTCAACTTTTTCATCTTTTCTGCTTCTTTTTGCCCGATAATGTCCTTGCCTTGATCTTTTGCCTTCATAGCTGCAAATTAGCATTTAAACATTAGTTTAGAGCACCAATAGGTATCGAGGACACTAATATTATGAATAATAAACCCTAAATGAGTCAAAATCCCAACTTAAAATTTTGCTTGTCCTCAAGTAAAACACAAGATCAATTAGTTCAACAAGGATGTCTACAAACAGTGATACTCAAGATTCAACATGAATGCACAAAAGATGTTGAAACTACTCATGCAATGTTCAATTGTGCATTCTAAGTTTCAAGCAATGACTAACCCTTATCAAATAGAACTCAAGCTAACAATGCTTGCTTCAAATGCAAGTTCAAGCTCAACAAAAGCATTCAAATGCCCTCACACCAAGAATGATTCCATGCTCACACTAAACTCATCCAACTTCCAGAATTTCAGAACCAAAAGCAACTCTCACACACCCAAAGATAACCACATGCATGACTCTACCCATAGGCTTGCCCTTATTTTCCAACCAACATGAATTTCAGCTCACTCAAGATCACAAATGTCTTTCAAGGCTTGTAACGGGGCTGAGGGTAAAGGTATAATAATTTTGGTTTAGTGACTTCTACCTTCATGAAGCATGGTCTGCATTTCACTTTTTTTTCATTCTCATTCAATTTTTTAGATTTTCAAATTCCACCCTATGATCTTTAAGCATGATTCATTGGACACCCCATTTCTTTTGTCCATTTCACAAACTTTATTTCAACAATTCTTTTCTTTTTTTCAATCTTTTTCTACTTTCACATTTCTCTTCTCTCTCTTTTTTTACATGGAGGGGTTCCATTTTATTCAACATGATCTTTCAAGGGAAAATTTTTCACACTTCTTGACTTTCCTCCTTTTTCACCACACCCGACTAAGTTGGCTATTCAAACAAACCAATGCGCCATGAAGATTATAGGTGATGGGACAAAGAGGTCAAAATTATTCATGTTTCATCCTAAGAAAAATGATAGGTTCAAATGGTGCCAATCAAGGTTCACACTATCACAAGGTGGTCACAAAGAGGTATGATAACAATTTTGGTTCACTCTTCACAAGTTGTGCCTAAGATCATCTCTATCATTCTCTTACATTAGTCAATTGAACTAACATGGCAAGTTCTAGGTATTACCAAGCACACATTCCAAGAAAATCTCACCACATGCGACATTCAACACAATCATCAAACACGACTATACAATTTTCAGCTTGCGTGCAACGATCATCACAAGAGATAAACTCAACAACCGGCAAGTCACAATTAGATTCTAGGAGTTTACATATGACTTATGCAACTCAATTTACCTCATTGGAGCCGTACACTCATATCGTTCAATCGAGAGCACTGTTCAAGTCATCAATATTGATCACAACCGACACTCAAAATTTCAAGAGAACAACTACATTCACAAACATCAAGTGGCAATTTTTAATTCGGGTCAAAACCAATATACACATTAAAACCAATAGATCACAAACCAATATATTTCAACAAAATCCAGCTTTCACAAAAACAATCACACAAAACACATAATATCCAAAAAGCAGCCCAAAAGAGGTAGTATGGAAATACCTCACCCCGCCAAACTAAAGTAGGAATTGTCCTCAAATGCCAAGAAATAAAAATATCTAAACAAGAACAGAAAGAGAGTAAAAAATCCTCCTGTTAGGCTAAGCCTGGGGTGAACTCTGTGACTCCCTCTGTCTGGGCAGTAGTGCCGGGCTCAACATCATCCTCCGCTCCACTAGAGCCCACCATAGAGGTGTCCCTCAAAGATGCCTCCACAAATGTCTGATCCATAGCCCCCTCGAGGTCCTCTAAATCATCATAGTCTACTACATATCGAACACCTAGCTCGTCCTAATCAGTCTCGGCCATAGGCTCAACATCTGTATTATCCCTAGAAACATCTCCAGTCGGAGTAGCTGGAGGAATCTTAGAACTAGTCGGGAGATCAGTGCTCAGAACCTCAAGTAGCTACATAGTGCCAAAGAACATCGAGATATCGGTGGATTTCAGCTCATCCACATCACGTCTCAATCCAACAATATTAGCCTTCAAGGCCGTCACATCCGTAGAAACATCTCATCCCTGCTCACAAGCCTCCTCTCTCACAGTGAGGGCATCTAGTGCCAATCTATGGGCATATATCATCTCTCTATTCTCTTTCCAACTCAGCCCTGATTGAAGTTAAGGAAGGAGCAATCACCCTCTCAATCAACCTAAGTAAAACAACCTCTACCCGGGAGGCACAAACATCAGCAGACTGGGCCAGAAGGAAGAAAAGTAGAAGTGGTAGGGGTACTTGTAGGCTAACTAGCCTGAGGCGAAAGGATTGCCTCTGACGGGAACATCTCTATATTAATAACTGGGGAAGTATCCGTCGATGATCTCTTCTTATTCAATCTCATCCCTTATATACTCGACCTCTATCCTTCGGATGTCAGTAACAGAAATAGGAGTCACTTCCACATTCGTCTTAACAATCAAAGGAACACGAGCATGCCTGCACAACTCTATAATCTGGGAATGAGAGAGATGTCTGGCTCTGTTTGGCCCTCATGGCCATATCCTGCTCGATGATCAGACCTAGATTAAGTCTTTCCCGGTCCACGATATAGCCCAAACAAGCATCCTTCAGATGTCAGAGTATCAACTCATTCTATGATTGCCTAAAATGTTCTGCTGATGGACCCAAACCAATGTCTGGCAGCCACGTTCTGGTCCTTCTTATCTATAAGCACACCTGCCTCGATCCACTGCGGTGTGATGCAGAAATCAGTGATGCTAACCAACCCTTCAACTCATTGAAGGTCTTCTTTAGTATTTTTTCCACATAGTAATGCATCACGTTCATCGTACAACCTAGAACCTCATTGATGTCGGTGCTACTGCATTTAACTTTCCAATCCCGCACTACCACATAATCTACCGGCTTGAACGAGCTGACCTTTTTATTTCCTTTAGGTACCAGATTCCTATATTCACCATAGAATTCCCAAACCCAAGTAGAAATGTAGGAGCCTCGAGGCTTGGTGGAGATTTCAAACCTGTGGAACTTGATAGTGTTCCACACCTTCGGGTACTGGTCTACTACTTCGTCAGCAGACAATGTTTTTTCCTCTAAGATGGTCATCAAACCCTTGGCCTTGAGTATATTTAGTGACCTGGGTGGGGGTGCCTGAACTGGACTCATTTTGTGACAGCATCAATGTGTTGCTAATAAACCCAAACCAATATCGGGCTGCAACATTCAGATCATTTTTCTCAATCACAATTCCCGCCTCTAGCTAGGGAGGTGTGATATCACTTATCAATGGGGCCAACCACCCCTTCAAATCATCCACTGTTTTGGTCTTGACCTTGTCGGTCAAAGAGGGGATAATGCATGTAGTGTAGTCCACCAAATAATTAATATCAGTTTCACTACATGTTACCTTCTTATCCCACACCTCTACATAGCCTACCGATGCCATCAGTCCTTCCCTCTTTTTCCCTTTCAGGATTAACTTCACATAACCTATATAAAATTCTCGAACCCATGAAGGAACATATGGATTTTGAGGCTTGGTGAACTGATGGAACTTATGGAAATGAAGCGTCTACCACACATCTGGATATTTACCCACCACACCATCAGTGGATAACCGTTTGTCCTCCAGAATAGTCTGCAATCCAGCTGCTTTCAGTCGATTGATAAACCAAAGTAGATGTGCTGGGGGAGGGGGGACTTGAGGTGGCATGTGCTGCTATTGGTGCTGGAGGTATCGAGAGTGATGGAAGTGTGGCCAAGGGATAATGAACTAATTTAGATCGCAGCTCCGAGCGCTTCCATTTGAGAATCTCTCTCTCAGTTGCCAGTGTATGTATTGATGTCCTGGACCCCGTAGCTTTCTCCCTCTCAAACTCAGAAGAGGTGAGATGGGTGGAGTTGATATCCATGTTGTCCGGTGAACTCGAACCGGCTACCACTTGTTTTTTCCTTTTTCCCTTGACATTCTCTTAAATAGGTTTAGGCCGAGTAACTCGGGGAGGTGACCACCACTGTGAATACAACCTTTTTTTCCTTCTTCTGGGGTGCTAGACCTCTCACAGGTAGCTTTGGTCTAGCAATATATGTAGAAAAAAACAAATGAAACAAATGCGATTGCAAAGGGTTAGTGATATAACATTGCACAAAAACTTGCCAAACCACTCGGTGAGTCGCTGAGACCATTCGGCGAGCAATAGAGGACTCGATGAAAGTTACACAACAAATCAACAATATTTCTACATAAAAGGGCGAGAGTAAAGACCATCCGGTGAGACGTCGAGTTCAGTTGATGATTAGAAAATGCTTCATTGAATGTTACAAAGATAATCAATCAAAATGGAAGTCAGAAAGGCAAGAAAAAAGCTATTCGGTTAGTCGCTGAGTGTACTCAATGAGCACAAGCATATCACCAAAATTTACAGAACAATTTCCAACAATTCAAGTCAGGTTAGGCGATGAAGGAGGTCATTAGGTGATTTAATGAAACACTCGGCGAGGTTGACCCAGCTCGCCAAATGGCCTAACGTGTTGCCTTCCTAACACAATTTTCAATTCACGACTAACAGCCTACGACAAACCATTTCAAGGACAAATTCAAGCAGTTAGAGACTAGCCACGATGATTATCTAAGACGGGGTACTCAAACTTCCCCCAAATTTATTTAAATTTGATCAAACGATGATTGTGGCTCAAAGAATGAGGTCACCCAAACCATCATTGGGTAAAATAAAGCCATTTTCACCAAATTCGGGCTACTCACAATTTACCTAAACACTACCCAACATGCACACCCACAATTCAAACGCAAAACTCAAACCAATTTAGGCTAAACAAGTTATCAGGCATGCTTGATTTCAAACTAGATTCAACGAACAATTTGGACCACAATCAAGGAAAACAATAGATCAATTAACTACTCATACACACACTCAATATAAATTATCTAATTAAAACAAATTAAGAAAATCAACCTCAATTTTAGACACAGAGACACTTAGGCAAAGAGGTAAGGATGAACACACTTCAGATTCCGATCATAAATGAGGACACCCACAAAATTTAAAATAAAAAGACAATCTAGAGTTTAATTGTAAGAGTGCAAGAGTTGAAAATTTTAAAACAATGAGAGGATTTGAATTTAAAACGGTTGAAAGGCCATTGACCCTTCAGTTCATGCCTTGATCGAGAGGTCTATTAATGTTGTCGATCCACTCGATGAGTTGTCGAGTGGACTTTAGCCCACCGAATTAACAGAAAACCAGCCTTTTCAGTTGGTTCAAAAGGCTAGTGATATCTGGCTCGCCTAGTGAGTTGTGAGCTATCCCAATTACCTTTTTCCTCTAAAATTTGAATTTTAACCTGCACTTTCAACAAACGTTATTCAAATGAAAAAAAATTAAACCTTGGGTTGCCTCCCAAGAAGCACCTTATTTAACGTCGTGGTAGAACGTAGACATGCATTCACGCCTCATTCTTCGGGTTGGCTAAGGTATCAATAATAAGACCCCCTTTTGGTCTTGGATTTAAGTGAACTGAGATTTGACCCATTTGAGTCTCAAGCTGCTTTCTCGAAATCGAATGTGAGGTCACCATTTGATTTAAAGATGACACATCATCCTTCATCTCCTTGAGTACCTTATCCGATCCTTCCACCTTGTTTGGGATGTGTGCGAGCATATCCTCGGTTTGAAAGTGTTTAGGATTGACTTTTTATTCCTTTGGGGTTGGACATTTATGAGGGGAACGTTGAATCTTTATCAACATCTAAATCTCTCCAATTTCCACCGCGATCACGCCAATCTCAGTCCTGATCTCTTAAACGATCATAACGATCTCTATTTCAACCTTGATTCCCACCCGGTCTTGGATAGCTCGGCCGAGAACCCCTTGCTTGGTGTAACAAGAATTGTACTTTTTCATTGTACATGGCCTCAAATTGTACCTCATCAGGATTCACACCACTTGTAACACACGGTAAAAACTAGTAAACTAAGCTAGAACCTAATGTTTAAACTAGTAGACAAATTGGAGTTTAATGTAAAGATTAGAGTCGTAAATTACCCTTGCTACTCAATATAGGTTTTTTTTGGCTTAAACGTCAAGGTAAGACCCCGTAAAGACCAACCAAGGGTCCTTGGGGAGGATCCTAAAACAACCCTAAAAGTTATCCAAGCAGTGGCCTCCCACGAAGGGCATCCACGAGCCGTGGATGGACCCACACCCAGTGGGGAGGGGTGGTGGGTCAAGGACTTGGGTTCCCCTATTTTATTAGCCATAGACCACCACCCACAAATGACCAGTACAGTCCGTGGACCCACCCATGGTCCGTGGGTGAGGTCTCGTGGGTGAGGGCAGTTTTGGTCCTTTAAGTTATTAAGTTGGGGGTTAAGGGTAGGGTCTAGAATTAATTAGTTATAAAGTAGAGTCATTTTATTAGTAATTAGATCACCTATATAAACCTAATAGACCCCTAAACTAAGTCAATTAAGTCATTCTTCCAAGACTTCAAAACAAACCCAATTCCCTCTCAAATATTTCTCTCTCTAAAACTTCATAGAAGAAGAAGAAGAGGGTGAAGTCTAGGGTTGAAGGAGCTATCTTTTCTACTCAATTTAGTGGATATTATTCAATAAGGTATGGTAGATTTTTCATTTATGGAGAGAATTCCTCCATAGAGTCCCTTCAAAGTCTCCAATTTCAAAATCTTGAAATCCCAAAAGTTAGGGTTTTACTCCAATAACATGGGTTTCTTTAAAAAACGTGTTTAGTGATTGATATATGATATATTATGGATAAATTGATGAATTACTACTGTTATTATGTTGAATTACCCCAAGAACCCATGAATTCCCCAAACTACTCCAATTGTGATCATGTGAGGTGAATGGTTGGTTATAGATGAATGTTATGTAGTCATGCTTATAGTAATCAGGTTAATTGAAATATGTTTTCATCCATGTCTAATGTATTTATTCTAGATATGTTGGTGAATTGTGATCTATGGTCCTTGAAGGACAATGTATGAGAATTGTGCATGATTAGGAGACTTGTGTACATGTTTCTAGATTGCTTTGAGAAGAAAGTGATTATGCCTACAATCTAGTTGTTGTGTCATTGGATGCTATCCCCATATGCACACCTATGTATGTTGTGAAAAGGCTTGTTCACAATATGATGATTCTAAGGTTGAAAGGCTATTCTCACCTATTGAATCTAGGAGCTATAGTATGAATTATGTTCGATTGAGTGTCAAGACATTCTTCGATGAATATCAATGTAAGTCATGACTTAATATGCAATAAATGGGAACTAAATTCTTAGCACCAAGTGGATATGGCCAATGAGATGGAAGCTCCTCCGTTAGTAGATGGTGGATTTTCTAGAAGAGGTCTCATGAGATGGGAACTCCTCCGCTTGTAGAGGGCGGGTTTCTAGTAGCAATCTCCCTATCCTATAACTATGAGCCCTCATAGGTCTTAGCTAGAGGATCCACATTGGTAAATATTATGGTCCTACCTTAGGCAAGTAGGACACCCCTTTTCGGTGTGGGGTAGATACCGGATTCCATGTTTAGCTCACATGGTCTATGTCGGTTAAGGCTAACTCCCACTATGTAATAATATGAATTATCACATGAGTGATGGACTATGGTTGCCTAAGGAGCTTTACTTAGCTTGGGTAGGAGTATGGGATCCTATCCTTGCATTGCACAAGTAGACTTTAAGGGTACTTGTGGTGAGTTGCTCTTATGATGTGATGAATTATGAGTTTATGATTGTGTTGTCCCATTATCTTAGAAATAGTGTTTTAACTTAGCAAATGGCATGCATTCAACTAAATTGTTTTTTTTTAAAAATGTTTTCATTATTTTTTGCATGGCATCATACTTAGTGCATTTTTGTACTAACCCATAGTTTTCTACATTTTCCCAGAAGTGTAGGGTCTGGTATTTGAGGTGTGCTTCCTTCTTGGTCAAAGCTTGGATCAACTACTCTCCACGCTTTTGGTGAGTCCGCATGGTTTGAGGACGGAGATGTTCTTTTCTAGTTGCTTTCTATGCACTTTCATTTTGAGACTATGTTTTAAAGGGATGTAACCCTACATTGAGACTTCGGTTGTAATAGATGGCTAATAAGACAAGTCTAGATTTCCTCTTTACTTTTATAAAACTTTCTAAGACTTGAAATGTGTTTTACTCTCTACTGTTCTTTACTTATGTTATGATATGATAAGTGGCTTACATGGTGCCTTTAGGGGTTCTATGTGCATTGTTACATCTAAAGGATACCCTTGGGTCGTGAAAAACTTGGTAATCAGAGCAAAAGGTTTTGAATGATTCTAAGATGATATCTCATAAGCCACGTCTAGTATAGTCTTGTTTATGAGTGTGAAGCGTGCCATAGTTATGAATGAGAGGCTATAAGATGCTTAGGAAATTTCACTTCTTTCATTATTCTTTGGTCATGCCTTAGACTTTTTTACTCTATAGAGTCTTTCTCCTAACCCTTCTCTTGTGTCTTCAGGATATGAATACACGAAGGGCCAACAGAAGAAGGGCAAAAGAGGAAAATGTGAATGAGAGAGTTCCTCCCCAAGATCCTCAAGTTCCTCAAGCTCCGATTGATCCGGAGGCTATGACAAATGTGAAAGTTATGTCGGCTCTCTAAATATTAGCCTAAGATAGACGACTCAAGCTCAAGCCGTGACAACTCAAGCCCAACCAATGACGGGCCAAGCCAATAGGGAAATTGTTGCTCCGGCCAATGCTAATATGAATACAGCCGCTTCAAGGATTAGGGATTTCGCTAGAATGAACCCTCCTGAATTTCATGGCTCCAAGTTAGTAAAGATCCTCAAGAGTTTGTGGAAGAGGTTTACAAAGTACTTGATATCATGAGGGTAACTTCGGTAGAGAAAGCGGAATTGGCCGCTTACCAATTGAAGAGTGTTGCTCAAATAGGGTATAAACAATGGAAGGACAATAGGCCAATGGGAGCGGGTCCTATGGAGTGGGAAGTGTTCAAGTTAGCATTCCTTGATAGGTTCTTTCCCCGAGATATGAGGGAAGCTAAGGTTGAAAAGTTCATTAACCTTCATCAAGGAGGTATGAGTGTGCAAGAGTATTCCCTAAAATTCACTCAATTATCAAAGTATGCTCCAACTTTAGTGTCGATTCTGAGGGATATGATGAGTAGATACTTGATGGGTGTGTCTAGATTGGTGAGAAAAGAATGTCGTTCGGCAATGCTTCATGATAATATGGATATCTCACGTCTCATGGTGTATGCTTAACAAATGGAGGATGAGAAACTCCAAGACAAGAATAGAGAAGTGAAAAGAGCAAGGACCGATGATGAGAATTTCTCCAATACGAAGTTCGATGGACAAGGCCAACAAAGATTCAAACAAGGGTTTTCCAACCAAGGCTCCTCTAGTGCTCCAAGGGTCCACAAGGATAAGGTCTCCAACCCTAAACCTCAATGAGGTAATGGTAGTGGTTCTTATGTTGCTAGGCCAAATTGTGCCAAATGTGTTAGAAAACATGATGACAAGTGCCTAGTTGACTTGGATGGGTGCTATAGTTATGGGAAGAGTGTCCACAAGATGAGAGATTGTCCAACACTTGCGACTAGAGGGAAGGAGGACAAGAAAACTCCTCCAAACGGTTCAAACTTGGATGCTCCCAAGAAAACCGGTTTTATGCTCTTCAATCTCTAAGTGACCAACAGAGCTCCCCGGATGTGGTTACCGGAATGTTAAAAGTTTTTCTTATTGATGTGTATTCCTTATTAGACCCCGGTGCTACCTTGTCCTTTGTGACTCCTCATATGGCCATAGAGTTTGATGTGCCCCCTCGAAGTGTTATTAGAGCCTTTTTCGGTTTCTACCCCGGTTGGTGATTTGGTTGTGGCTAGAAGGGTTTATAGAGGTTGTCCCATTTCCTTGTCCCATAGAGTAACCTTGGTGCATTTGATAGAGTTAGACATGTTAGATTTTGATGTGATTTTGGGTATGGATTGGTTGCATTTATATTATGCCTCTATTGATTGTAGGACTCGGGTGGTGAGATTCTTATATCCAAATGAGCCAATTTTTGAGTGGAAGAGGGGAAATTCTATGCCTAGAGGTCATTCTGTTTCTTGTCTCAAAGCTAGGAAAATGATCTCCAAAGGGTGTATTTACCATCTTGTTAGGGTAAGGGATGTTGATTCCGAAACCCCTTCTTTAGAGTCAATTCCGATGGCTAATGAGTTTTTGGATGTTTTTCCTGACGATTTGCTCGGTGTTCCTCCTGAAAGGGAAATAGACTTCGGTATTTATCTTTTACTGGATACGCAACCTATCTCCATTCCTCCTTATAGAATGGCTCCGGCGGAGTTGAAAGAGCAACTAAGGGATTTGCTAGAGAAAGGTTTTATTCGCCCAAGTATCTCTCCATGTGGTGCTCCTGTGTTATTTGTTAGAAAGAAGGATGGGTCTCTTAGAATGTGCATTGATTATCGTCAATTGAATAAAGTGACCATTAAGAACAAGTATCCCTTTCCAAGAATTGATGACTTATTTGACCAACTTCAAGGGGCTAGCTATTTCTCCAAGATTGATCTTCGTTTGGGTTATCACCTATTATGGGTGAGGGATGTTAACATCCCAAAGACGGCTTTCCGAACAAGATATGGCCACTATGAGTACTTAGTAATGTCCTTTAGGTTGACAAACGCTCCGTCGGTGTTCATGGACCTAATGAATAGGGTGTTTCGACAATATCTTGACAAGTTCATCATCGTGTTTATTGATGATATCTTAATATAATCAAGGAGTAAAAATGAGCATATTGATCATTTGAGGGTGGTGTTGCAAGTTCTTAAGGACCATTGACTTTTCGCAAAATTTAGCAAATGTGAGTTTTGGTTGAGGTCCGTAGCATTCTTTGGTCATATTGTGTCAAGCAAAGGTATTGAGGTAGATTCTAAGAAGACGAATGCGGTCAAGAGTTGGCCTAGACATCTAACCCCTTCCGACATTAGAAGCTTTTTGGGTTTGGCCGGTTAATATAGAAGATTTGTTGAGGGGTTTTCTTCCATTGCTTCTCCATTGACGGCCTTGACTCAAAATAAAGCTAAATTTGTGTGGTCGGATAATTGTGAGAAAAGTTTCCAAGAATTGAAAGATAGACTTACTTCCGCTCTGGTGTTGACCTTATCGGAGGGTACGGATGGTTTTGTGGTATATTGTGATTCCTCTAGAGTTGGGTTGGGATGTGTGCTCATGCAAAACGGTAAAGTGATTGCCTATTCTTCAAGGCAACTTAAAATCCACGAGAAGAATTATCCGACCCATAATCTTGAATTAGCAGCGGTTGTGTTTGCCTTTAAAATATGAAGGCATTATCTATACGGGGTACACATTAATGTTTTCACCGATCATAAGAGTCTCTAATATGTATTTAGCCAAAAAGTCTTGAACCTCCGGCAAAGAAGGTGGCTAGAATTATTGTAGGATTACGACATGAGTGTCCTTCATCACCCTAACAAAGCTAATGTGGTGGCAGACGCTCTTAGTAGATTGTCCATGGTTAGTGTGGCTCATATAGAGGATGAAAAGAAGGAATTAGTTTGTGATATGCATAGGTTGACCCGACTAGGTGTTCATCTAGTAAATTCCACCAAGGGTGGTGTCATGATCCACAATGGTGCCGAATCGTCCTTTGTGATTGATGTCAAAGAAAAGCAAGACCTTGATACTATATTGGTTGAGTTGAAAGGGTCGGTACTCCGAAAGTCTGTTGAGGCTTTCTCCCAAGGGAGAGATGGAGTGTTTAGGTACCAAGGTCGGTTATTATTCTAGATGTTTATAGTTTGAGAGAAAATTCTAGAAGAAGCTTATAGTTCTCGGTATTCTATTCATTTGGGAGCCACCAAGATGTACCGTGATCTACGGGAAGTCTATTGGTGGAATGGTATGAAGAAGGACATAGCGGGTTTTGTATCCAAGTGCCCAAATTGTCAACAAGTCAAGGTTGAGCACCAAAGGTCGGGAGGCTTATCCCAAGACATAGATATTCCAACTTGGAGGTGGGAGGAAGTGAATATGGACTTTATTTTGGGTTTGCCTCGCACTTGATGGCAACATGATTCTATTTGGGTCATTGTAGATTGGATGACAAAATCAGCCCATTTCATTCTCGTCAAAGTCTCTTTTTTGGCGAAAGATTATGCCAAGTTGTATATAATAGAGACAGTGAAGTTGCATAGAATTCCTTTATCCATCATTTCGGATCAGAGAACTCAATTGTAACACCCGGTAAAAACTAGTAGACTGAACTAGAGCCTAATGTGGAAAGTAGTAGCCTAATTGGGGTTTAACGTAAAGGTTAGAGTCGTAAATAATCTCTAGTACTCAATATAAGTGTTTTTGGCTCTAGACGTCAAGGTACGACCCCCCAGGGACAAACCAAGGGTCCTTGAGGAGGACCCTAAGACAGCCCCAAAAACCTGTCAAAAAATAGCCTACCCACGAAGGGTTTCCACGATCCGTGGATGGACCCACGCCTGGTGGGTGGGTGTCGTGGGTCAAGGCTTGACCTACCCCTGTTTTTGAAGCCTCAGACCATCACCCACGATTGACCATAACGTTCCGTGGACCCATCCAGGATCTGTGGGTTATGTCTCGTGGGTGAGGGCAGTTTTTAGTCTTGAGTTATTAAGTTGGGGGTTAAGGGAGGGGCTTAGGGTTAATTAATTATTTAAGTAGGGTCATTCTAATACTAATTATAATACCTATATAAACCTAATATACCTCTATACTAAGTCAATTAATTCATTCTTTCAAGACCCCAAAATAAACTCATTCCCTCCCAAATATTTCTCTCACTTAAACCTCCATAGAAAAAGAAGACGAAGTTGAAATTTAGGATTCAAGGATTCATCTTTTCTACCCAATTTCGTGAAGAATCTGCTATAAGGTATGGTGGCTTTTCATCTATGGGTGGCTTTCACCCATAGAGTCCCTTTAAAGTCTTCAATTTTAAATCTAGAAATCCTAAAAGCTAGGGTTTTCTTCCAATGTCACGGGTTCCATTCAAAAACGTTTTCAATGTTTGATTTATGTCGGATTATGATTGATGAATTATGGTTGATTTATGATGAAATCCCCCCAAGAACCTATGAATTCCCCATATTGCTAAATTGTGATCTTGTGATATGGGTTTATTGATTATAAAAGAATGTGAATAGATTGTGCTTTGATTGATTGAAGTAATTGAATCTTGTTATTATCCATACCTAATGTAGAAATTCTAGATATTTGGGTTGAATGTGATTCATGGTCCTTGAAGGGAAAATTATTAGAAATGTACATGATTATGAGAATTATACATGTACTACAAAATTTACTTTGAGGATGAAAATCCTATGACTATGGTGTAATTGTGTTATTGATTGAAAGGGCATTCTCCCCTATACCCTAACACATGATTATGAATGAAGTATTTATGACTATGATAATCTTGTTGTCTTGATTGAAAGGTTATTCTCATGAAATCACTATGAACATGATGTGAAACAGTTAGTCCAGGTTCCTAAAACAATTATCTCATGAGATGGAAACCTTTTACGTCAGAATTCTGGGTTTCTAGAAGCAATCTCCCTATACCATAACTATGTTCCCACATAGGTGTTTAGCTAGTGGATACACCTAAGCTATCAAACATGAGTTCTACCTTAGGCAAGTAGGACACCTCTTTTCGGTGTTGGGGCAAGACACCGGATTCCATGTATCTCACATGGCTTATGTCAGTTAAGGCTATTTTCGCTACATGACAAGATATGAATTATGACAAAAACATAAACATGAACTATAACCTATGACTTTTTAAGAAGCTCTACTTAGTGTGAGTGGGGGTATGTGACTTCATTCATTCATGGCACAAGTAGACTTTGAGAGGGGTTGTGGTGTGGTTCTATTATGCTATGAATACTTGGGATTTATGCATGTTCAATGTGGATTGTTACTATGAAAAGCTTTCCTTGATATGAGTTAATGAACATGAATGTTTCCTTATCTATGAGTATTGGTTATGATGTGGTCAAACCATGATATGTATGATGTTGGTGACCTAAAAGTGGTACTTTGTATTAGATAGGATTATGGGATCTTATCTATGCATTGCACAAGTATAGCTTAGGGTTACTTATGTAATGGTTTGCTTTAAGTTTCTACACTAATGTGAATGATGACTCTTAAACTTGATAAAGTGCATGATTTGAACTAAAATGTCCCTTTTTAGCATGCTTTCAATGATTTTATGCATGATTATCATACTTAGTGCATTTTTGTACTAACCCATATTTTCTACATTTTTCTATAAGTGTAGGGTCCCGGTTGTTGAGGTGTACTTCTCCTATTGTTCAAAGCTTGGATTGATTCTCTCCTCGCTTTTGGTGAGTCCTCATGGTTCGAGGACGAGAGTTGTTCATTTCTAGTTTCTTCTTACGTTTCCTTTTTGAGACTATGTTGTAAAGGGTTGTGACCCTATTTGATACTCGATTGTATTTTAATGGCTTATGGAGATAATGTCTAGGCTTCCATTTGATTTTAAGAAAGACTTTGATTGTAAAAGTTTTAAATTCTACATCATTTCTATTTATCTCATGTCATGATATGCTAAGGGCTTGTATGAGACCCTTTGGGGTTGAGTACGCTGTGTTACATCTAGGGGATACCCCTGGGTCGTGACAAACTTGGTATCAGAGCACAAGGTTTAGGATGATTCTAGGATGATGTCTCATAAGCCACGTCTAGTAGAGTCTTGTTTATGAGTGAGAAGCATGCCATATTTATGAATAAGAGGCTATAAGATATTTAGGAAATCTCACTTCTTTCATTATTCTTTAGTCGTGCCTTAGAGTTTTAACTCTATAAAGTTCTTTTCCTAACCCTTCTCTAGTGTCTTCAGGATATGAATACAAGAAGGGCGATTGCAAGAAGAAGGGAAGAGAAGAATGTGAATGAGGGAGTTCCTCCCCAAGATCTCGAAGATCCTTAAGTTCCTCAATATCCTATTGATACGGGGGCTATGAAAAATGTGGAAATAAGGTCTGTTCTCCAAATATTGATTCAAGTTGTGACAACTCAAGCCCAAGCTATGATTGCTCAAGCCAATAAGGATACTAGGACTCATGTGAATCCCAATGTGAATATGTCCGCTTCAAGGATAAGGGACTTTTCTACGATGAATCCCCCCAAATTGCATGGCTCCAAAGGGGGAGAGGATCCTCAAGTGTTTATGGAAGAGGTCTACAAAAGATTTTACATCATGGGAGTGACTTCGGTAGAGAAGGACGAACTAGTCGCTTACCAATTGAAGGGTGTTGCTTAAGTGTGGTATACTCAATGGAAGAACAATAGGCGGTAGGGGGGGTCCCATAGAGTGGGAACTGTTCAAATCGGCATTTCTTGCTAGATACTTTCCCCGAGAATTGAGGAAAGCTAAGGTTGAAGAATTCATCAATCTTCGTCAAGGGAACATTAGTGTGAAGGACTACTCCCTAAAATTTACTCAATTGTCCAACTATGCTTCATCTTTGGTGTCGAATCTGAGGGATGAGACGAGTAGGTTTTTGACGAGTGTGTCTGACTTGATTGAGGAAGAATTCCATTCGTCTATGCTCCATGATAATATGGATATTTCACGTCTCATGGTATATGCACAACAAATTGAGGAGTCAAGACTTAAAAAAAGAATAGAGAGGTGAAGAGAGCAAGGATCAATTATGGGAATTTTTCCAAAGGTAAGTCCGAGGGTCAAGGGCGATCAACTTTCAAGAGAAGGTTCTCTAACCAAGGCTCCTGTAGTGCTCCAAGGGTCAACAAAGATAGGGTGTCTAACCCTAAGCCTCAAGGAGGCAATAGTGGTGGATCTTCTATGGTGAGGCCTACTTGTGCTAAGTGTGGTAAGAAACATGATGATAAGTGCATAGTTGGCACATATGGTTTCTATGGTTGTGGGAAGAGTGGTCACATGATGAGGGATTGTCCCATGCTTAAGGTTCAAGGATGAGAGGGCAAGCAAGCTTCTCCTAGTGGTTCAAATTCTGATGCTTCTAAGAAGAACCACTTTTATGCTCTAAACCAGAGGTGACAAAGAGAGTTCCCCGAATATGGTGACCGGTATGTTGAAAGTTTTCTTTATTGATGTGTATGATTTATTAGATCCCGGTGCTACTTTGTCTTTTGTGACGCCTTATGTGGCTATGAGGTTTGATGTTTCACTGGAAGAATTATTAGAACCTTTTTCGATTTCTACCCTGGTTGGTGATTCTGTGGTGGCTATGAGGGTGTATAGAAGATGTCATATTTCCTTGTCCTATAGAGTTAATCTTGTTGACTTGGTAGAACTTGATATGTTAGATTTTGAATTCTCGGTATGGATTGGTTGCATGCATGCTATGCCTCTATTGATTGTAGAACCCGGATGGTTAGATTCCAATTTCTAAATGAGCCTATTTTAGAGTGGAAGGGGGGAAATTCTATGCCTAGAGGTCAATTTGTTTTTTGTCTTAAAGATAGAAAGATGATCTCCAAAGGGCGTGTCTACCATATTGTTAGGGTGAAGGATGTTGAATCCGAAACCCCTCCTCTAGAGTCGGTTCCGTTAGTAAATGAGTTTCCGAAAGTTTTTCCCAATGATTTGCCAGGTATTCCTCCTGAGCGGGAAATAGATTTTGGTATTGACCTTATTCCGGATACGCAATCTATCTCCATTCCTCCTTAAAGAATGGCTCCGGTTGAGTTGAAAGAACAACTAAGGGATTTGATAGACAAGGGTTTTATTCAACCAAGCATCTCTCCATGGGGTACTCCGGGATTGTTTGTTAGGAAGAAGGATGGGTATCTTAGAATGTGTATTGATTATCGCCAATTGAACAAGGTAACCATTAAGAACAAGTATCCACTTTCGAGAATTGATGACTTATTTGACCAACTTTAAGGGGATAGTTATTTCTCCAAGATTGATCTTCGTTCGGGTTATCACCAATTGAGGGTGAGGGAAGTTGACATCCCAAAAATGGCTTTCCGAACGATATATGGTCACTATGAGTACTTAGTCATGTCCTTTGGTTTGACGAACGCTCCGGCGGCGTTCATGGATCTTATGAATAGGGTGTTCCGACAATACCTTGACATGTTCGTCATCGCGTTTATTGATGATATCTTTATATATTCAAGAAGTGAAAATGAGCATGTTGACCATTTGAGGGTGGTATTACAAGTCCTTAAGGAACATAAACTTTTCACAAAGTTTAGCAAATGCGAGTTTTGGCTAAGGTCCGTAGCATTCGTTGGCCACATTGTGTCAAGTAGGGGTATTGAGGTAGATCCTAAGAAGACAGATGTGGTCAAGAGTTGGCCAAGACCTCTTACTCCAGCCAATATTAAAAGCTTTTGGGTTTGGCCGGTTATTATAGAAGATTTGTTGAGGGATTTTCTTCCATTGCTTCTCCTTTGACGGCTTTGACTCAAAGGAAAGCTAAATTTATGTGGTCGGAAAAGTATGAGAAAAGTTTTCAAGAATTGAAAGATAGACTTACTTCCACTCCGGTGTTGATCTTACTGGAGGGTACAGATGGTTTTGTAGTATGTTGTGATGCCTCTAGAGTTGGGTTGGGATGTGTGCTCATGCAACATGGTAAAGTGATTGCCTATGTCTCAAGACAACTCAAAGTGCGTGGAAAGAACTATCCGACCCATGATCTTGAACTAGCAGCGGTGGTGTTTGCCTTGAAAATATGGAGGTACTATCTTTATGGGGTGCATGTAGATGTTTTTACCAATCATAAGAGTCTTCAATATGTGTTTAGCCAGAAAGACTTGAACCTTCGGCAAAAAAGGTGGTTAGAATTATTGAAGGACTACGATATGAGGGTCCTTTATCACCCCGACAAAGCTAATGTGGTAGCGGATGCTCTTAGTAGATTGTCCATAGGTAGTGTGACTCCTATAGAGGATGAAAAGACAGAATTGGTTCGTGATGTGCATAGGTTGGCCCTGCTAGGTGTTCCTCTAGTTGATTCCCCCAAGGGTGGTGTCACAGTCCATAATGGTTCTGAATCATCCTTTGTGATGGATGTCAAGGCAAAACAAGACCTTGATCCTATATTAGTTGAATTGAAAGAGTCGGTACTCTAGAAGTCTGTTGAGGCTTTCTCCCAAGGGGGAGTTGGGTTCCTTAGGTACCAAGGTCGGTTATGTGTTCCGGATGTTGATGGCTTGAGGGAGAAAATTCTAGAAGAGGCTCATGGTTCTAGATATTCTATTCATCCGAGAGCCACAAAGATGTACCGTGACCTACGGGAAGTCTATTGGTGGAATGGCATGAAAAGAGATATTGCGGGATTTGTGATAAAATGTTTGAATTTTCAACAAGTTAAGGCTGAGCACCGAAGGCCGGAAGGCTTGTCCCAAGATACAGATATTCCCACTTGGAAATGGTAGGATGTGAATATAGATTTTATTGTGGTCTTGCCTCGTACTCGAAGGCAACATGATTCTATTGGGGTCATTAAAGATCGGATGACAAAATCAGCCTATTTCATTCCCGTCAAGGTTTCTTTTTCGGTGGAAGACTATGCCAAATTGTATATAGAGGAGATAGTGAAGTTGCATGGGGTTCCTTTATATATTATTTCAAATCGGGGTACTCAATTTACTTCACACTCTTGGAAGTCATTCCAAAAAGGTCTTGAAACTGAGGTTAAGCTTAGCACGACTTTTCATCCCCAAACCGATGGGCAAGCGGAACATACCATGCAAAACTTGGAGGATATGTTGAGAGCATGTGTTATATACTTCAAGGGTAACTAGGATGACCATCTACCATTGATAGAGTTTGCCTACAGTAAAAGTTATCACTCAAGTATTGCCATGGCTCCTTTTGAAGCCTTGTATGGTAGGATATGTAGGTCTCCAGTTGGTTGGTTTGAAGTAGGTGAAATTGCTCTAATTGGTCCCAAACTAGTCTATGAGGCCATTAAGAAAGTTTGACTCAATAGAGAGATGCTGAGAACGGCCAAAAGTCGGCAAAAGTTCTATGCCGATGTTAGGAGAAGGGATATTGAATTCCAAGTTAATGATTGGGTCTACTTGAAAATCTCACCTATGAAAGGTATGACGAGGTTTGGAAAGAAGTGGAAACTTAGTCCCCGGTATGTGGGCCCATATCAAATTTTGAAGTGTATTGGGAAAGTTGCATATGAGTTAGACTTGCCAAATGAGTTGGCTCTGGTTCATCTAGTATTTCATGTTTCCATGCTTAAGAAGTGTATTGGTGATCCGGTATCCATTATTCCCTTAGAAGGGTTAGGGCTTGATGAGAGCTTATCATATGAGGAAGTTCCGGTAGAAATCTTAGATCGGCAAGTTAAGAGATTGAGAAACAAGGAAATAGCTTCCATGAAGATTTTATGGAGGAATCATTTAGTTGAGGGTGCTACATGGGTGGTCGAGGCCGATATGAAGTTCCGCCCGCTATCCTCATCTTTTTCCTTCTACTCCTATTCAAGCTTGAAGTAAGTAGTTCCTCTTGAGTTCCTAGTTTTGGGAGTCATGTGTGATATGTTATTTTCCATGATTTCCTTATTATTATGCATGTTCTTGAGAGAGTTCATATTTAGCAATAAAATGAGCTTTCATGATTTATGTGTTCCTCATGTTGTTGTACATTTTGGTATGATGTTGCATATTTGACTTCATGATATGAATTGATGAACATGCGTTATTGTATTTTTATGATATGCCACATCGGCTCCATAATGTTGTGTTAGGCATACTTTTGTTGGAGAAGGTAATTCCTCCTATGAACATGAGAAATGTTGAATTTCATGCATTTTGGATTGGTAGATGTAGTTCCTACTTCCTAATGTTGCATTGATTGTAATTGAGATGGAGTTGATGTTTCCTCCTTTGAATAGTGCATGTTTTAGTTGTGCATTATTTTGATGTTGCATGCATGATGGGCTGCTAGTCTTGAGTCTTTTATTCCGTAAGGTGTCTAGATCGCCATTCGAGGATGAATGTTCCCAAGGGAGAGATAATGTAACACCAGTAAAACTAGTAGACTGAGCTAGAGCCTAATGTGTAAACTAGTAGCCTAATTGGGGTTTAACATAAAGTTTAGACTCGTAAATAACCTTCGGTACTCAATATAAGTGTTTTTGGGTGTAGACATCAAGGTACGACCCCCCAAGGACAAACCAAGGGTCCTTGAGGAGGACCCTAAGACAACCCCAAAATGCTGTAAAAAAATAGCCTACCACGAGGGGCTTCTACAATCCGTGGATGGGCCCACGCCCCGTGGGTGGAGGTCGTGGGTCAAGGCTTGACCTTCCCCTGTTTTCCTAGCCTCATACATCACTCACAATTGACCAGAACAGTTCGTGGACCCACCCACGGTCTGTGGGTGACGACCATTTTTAGACTTGAGTTATTAAGTTGGGGGTTAAGGAAGGGGCTTAGGGTTAATTAATTATTTAAGTAGAATCGTTTTAATACTAATTATACTACCTATATAAACCTCTAAACTAAGTCGATTGATTCATTATTTCAAGATCCCAAAATAAACTCATTCCCTCCTAAATATTTCTCTCACTAAAACTTCCATAGAAGAAGAAGAAGAAGTTGAAGTTTAGGGTTCAAGGATTCATCTTTTCTACCCAATTTCATGAAGAATATTCAATAAGGTATGGTAGCATTTCATATATGGGTAGCTTTCACCCATAGAGTCCCTTCAAAGTCTTCAGTTTCAAATCTAGAAAACCCAAAAGCTAGGGTTTTCTTCCAATGTCACGGGTTCCTTTCAAAAACGTTTTCAATGTTTGATTTATGTCGGATTATAATTGTATTGATGAATTATGGTTGACTTATGATGAAATACCCCCAAGAACCTATGAATTCACCATATTTCTAAATTGTGATCTTGTGATATAGGTTGATTGATTATAGAAGCATATGAATAGTTTGTGCTTAGATTGATTGAAGTAATTGAATCATGTTATTATCCATACCTAATTTAGAAATTCTAGATGTTTCGGTTGTATGTGATTCATGGTCCTTGAAGGGCAAATTATGAGAATTGTACATGATTATGAGAATTATGCATGTGCTACAAGATTTACTTTGAGGATGAAGTTCCAATGACTATGGTGTAATGTTGTTATTGATTAAAAGGTCATTCTCCCCTATACCCTTACACATGATTATGCATGAAGTATCTATGACTATGATAATCTTTTTGTGTTGATTGAAAGGCTATTCTCATGAAAACACTATGAACATGATGTGAAAGGTTTACTCACATACTAATGATTCTAAGGTTGAAAGGCTATTCTCACCTATTGAATCTATGAGCTATAATGATACCATGTTGGATTGAATGCTAGGGCATCCTTCCATGAACATTAACCGAAGTAAAGACTTAACATGAACTTAAAGGGAATTATACTTAGCATCGAGTGGATATGAAAATGAGATGATGAAAGCTTTTACGTCAGTTAGTCTGGCTTTCCAAATGGGTTCCTTCTACGTCAGTTAGTCTGGGTTCCCAAAATAATTATCTCATGAGATGGAAACCTTTTACGTCAGAAGTCCGGGTTTCTAGAAGCAATCTCTCTATCTCGTAACTATGTGCCCTCATAGGTCTTTAGCTAGTGGATCCACCTAAGCTATCAAACATGAGTTCTACCTTAGGCAAGTAGGACGCCTGTTTTTGGTGTGGGGGAAAGACATCGGATTCCATGTAGCTCACATGGTCTATGTCGGTTAAGGTTATTTTCCTTACATGATAAGAACATGAACATGCACTATAACTTATGACTTTTCAAAAAGCTCTACTTAGTGTGAGTGGGGGTATGGGACTTCATTCATGCATGGCACAATAGTAGATTTTGAGAGGAGTTGTGGTGTGGTTCTCTTATGCTATGAAGGCTTATGAATTATGCATGTTTAATGTGGATTGTTGCTATGAGTAACTTTCCTTTATATGAGTTAATGCGCATGAATGTTTCCTTATCTATGAGTATTGGATATGATGAGGTCAAAGCATGATATGTATGATGTTGGTGACCTAAAAGTGGTACTTAGTATTAGATAAGATTATGGAATCTTATCTATGTATTGCACAAGTATAGCTTAGGGTTACTTATGTAATGGTTTGACTTATGTTTCTACACTAATGTGCATGATGACTCTTAAACTTGATAATGTGCATGATTTCAACTAAAATGTCCATTTTAGCATGTTTTGAATGATTTTATGAATGACTATTATACTTAGTGCATTTTTGTAATAACCCATATTTTCTACAATTTTCTAAGTGTAGGGCCCGGTTGTTGAGGTGTACTTCTCCTATTGTTCAAAGCTTGGATTGATTCTCTCCTCACTTTTGGTGAGTCCTCATGGTTCGAGGATGCGAGTTGTTCATTTCAGTTTGTTCTTACATTTCCTATTTTATACTATGTTGTAAAGGGCTGTGGCCGTATTTGATATTCGATTGTATTAGATGGCTTATGAAGATAATGTCTAGACTTCCATTTGATTTTATGAAAGACTTCGATTGTAAAAGTTTTAAATTCTGCATCATTTCTATTTTTCTTATGTCATGATATGCTAAGGGCTTGTATGAGACCTCTTTGGGGTTGAGTACGCCATGTTACATCTAGGGGGTACCCCTGGGTCGTGACATCAATTTACTTCACAGTTTTGGAAGTCATTCCAGAAAGGGCTTTGGTACTAAGGTTAAGCTTAGCACGAATTTTCATCCCCAGAATTATGAGTAAGCGGAACGTACCATCCAAACCTTAGAGGATATGTTGAGGGCATGTGTCATAGACTTCAAGGGTAATTTGGATGATCACTTGTTGTTAATAGAGTTCGCCTACAACAATAGCTACCACTCAAGTATTGCTATGGATCCTTTTGAAGCCTTGTATGGTAGAAGGTGTAGGTCTCCAGTTGGATGGTTTGAGGATGGTGAAATCGCTTTGATAGGTCCCGAACTAGTGTATGATGCCATTGATAAAGTTCGGCTTATTAGAGAAAGGTTGAGAACGGCTCAAAGTAGACAAAAGTCTTATGCCAATGTGAGAAGAAGGGATCTAGAATTTGAAGTTTGGGATTGGGCTTATCATAAAATCTCACCTATTTAAGGTATGATGAGATTTGGCAAGAAAGGGTAACTTAGTCCCTGGTTTGTAGGCCCATATCAAATTTTGACGCGTGTTGGGAAGGTTGCCTACGATATTGGCCCTATAATGTAGTTTTGAGCACACTTTTGGTTGCAGAAGGTACTTCCTCCTATGATTATGTGAAATGATGAGGTTTTGTGCTTAATGTATTGTAGATGTAGCTCCTACTTCCTTGTGTTGCATTGTTTATGTTCGAGATGAAGTTGAAGTTTCCTCCAATGAAAATTGCATTTTGTGAGTAGTGCAATTTGAATTTTTGTATTTTTTTTATATTTCATGCATGATGGGCAGCTAAGCCTTGAGTTTTTTATTCCGTAAGGTGTCTAGATCGTCATTCGAGGACGAATGTCTCTAAGAGGGAGATTTTGTAACACCCGGTAAAAACCAGTAGACTAAGCTAGAACCTAATGTTTAAACTAGTAGCCTAATTGGGGTTTAACTTAAAGATTAGAGTCATAAATAACCCCCGGTACTTAATATAGGTGTTTTTGGGCTTAAACGTCAAGGTACGACCCCCCAAAGACCAACCAAGGGTCCTTAGGGAGGACTTTAAAACAACCCTAAAAGTTGTCCAAGCAGTGGCCTCCCATGAAGGGCATCCACGAGTCCTGGATGGACCCACGCCCAGTGGGGAGGGATCTTGGGTCAAGGCCTTGGGTTTTCCTGTTTACTTAGCCACAGACCACCACCCACTAATGACTAGTACAGTTCGTGGACCCACCCACGGTCCGTGGGTGAGGGCAGTTTTGGTCCTTTAATTTTTTCAGTTGGGGGTTAAGGGTATGGTCTAGAATTAATTAGTTATTAAGTAGGGTCATTTTATTAGTAATTAGATCACCTATGTAAACCTAATAGACCCCTAAACTAAGTCAATTAAATCATTCTTCCAAGACTTCAAAACAAACCCAATTCCCACTCAAATATTTCTCTCTCTAAAACTCCATAGAAAAAAAAGAAGAAGGTGAAGTATAGGGTTGAAGGAGCTGTCTTTTCTACTCAATTTCATGGATATTATTCAATAAGGTATGGTAGATTTTCATCTATGGAGAAAATTCCTCCATAGAGTCCCTTTAAAGTCTTCAATTTCAAAACCTAGAAATCCTAAAAGTTAGGGTTTTACTCCAATAGCATGGGTTCCTTTCAAAAACGTTTTCAGTGATTTATATATGACATATTATGGATAAATTTATGAATTCCTACTGTTTTTATGTTGAATTCCCCCAAGAGCCCTGAATTCCCCAAACTACTCAAATTGTGATCATGTGAGGTGAATGGTTGGTTAAAGATGAATGTTATGAAATCATGCTTATAGTAATCAAATTAATTGAATTATGTTTTCATCCATGTCTAATGTAGTGATTCTAGATATGTTGGTGAATTGTGATCTATGGTCCTTGAAGGACAATGTATGAGAATTGTGCATGATTAGGAGACTTTTGTACATGTTTCTAGATTTCTTTGAGAGGAAAGTGATTATGACTACGATCTAGTTGTTGTGTCACTGGATGGTATACCCATATGCACACCTATGCATGAATATGATATGATGTGAAAATGCTTGTTTACAATATGATGATTCTAAGGTTGAAAGACTATTCTCACCTATTAAATCTAGGAGCTATAGTATGAATTATGTTGTATTGTGTGTCAAGACATTCTTCCATGAATATCAACGTAAGTTAAGACTTGATATGAAATAAATGGGAACTAAATTCTTAGCACCGAGTGGATATGGCCAATGAGATGGAAGCTCCTCCGTTAATAGAGGGCGGGTTTTCTAGAAGAAGTCTCATGAGATGGGAACTCCTCCACTAGTAGACGGTGGGTTTCTAGTAGCAATCTCCATATCCTATAACTATGATACCTCATAGGTCTTAGCTAGTGGATTCACATAGGCTAATATTATGGTCTTACCTTAGGCAAGTAGGACACCTCTTTTCGGTGTGGGGTAGACACCGGATTCCATGTTTAGCTCACATGGTGTATGTCGGGTAAGGCTAACTCCCACTATGGCATAATATGAATTAGCACATGAGTGATGAACTATGGTTGCCTAAGGAGCTTTACTTAGGAAAGGTAGGAGTATGGGATCCTATCCTTGCATTGCACAAGTAGACTTTAAGGGTACTTATGGTGAGTTGCTCTTATGATGTGATGAATTATGAGTTTATGATGCTTCTGACTTGTGTTGTCCCATTATCTTAAAAATAATGTTTTAACTTAGCAAATGGCATGCATTCAACTAAAATGTCCTTTTTAGCATGTTTTTAATGTTTTGTGCATTGCTATCATACTTAGTGCATTTTTGTATTAACCCGTATTTTTCTACATTTTCCACAAGTGTAGGGTCCGGTATTGGAGGTGCACTTCCTCCTTGGTCAAAGCTTGGATCGACTACTCTCCACGCTTTTGGTGAGTCCTCATGGTTCGAGGATGAAAATGTTCCTTTCTAGTTGCTTTCTATGCAGTTTCATTTAGAGACTATGTTGTAAAGGCCTATATTGAGACTTCGATTATAATAGATGGCTAATGAGACAAGTCTAGATTTCCGCTTTGCTTTTATAAAACTTTCTAAGACTTGAAATGTGTTTTACTCTCTATTGTTCATTACTTATGTTATGATATGCTAAGTGGCTTACATGGTGCCTTTAGGGTTATATGTGCCTTGTTACGTCTAGGGGATACCCTTGGGTCGTGACACCACTATTAGCACCAACCACTTTCACAGCCTTGTAACCACCTCCCATGACTTGTTTCATCAATGGGTCCATTTGGGTCATTATCTTCGCCATGTTTTCATCTCGCTCTTGTTTTTTTTTCCAATTGTTCCTTAGTTAGCACAAGAGTCAAAGGAGACACCTGATCTTCCCTTGTTTACCACGCACAATTGATTTTTTTCATCTTATCAAGCAAGACAGATGCTATGTCAAATGGTTGTCTCATGATTCCACCTCGAATAAGTTGGTCAGCAACACCTTTGTTGACGGTATCAAGACTCCGATAAAAATATTGCAAAAGCACATCGTCCGGCAACCCATGGGTAGGACATTGGAGAAGCAACTTTTGGAACCTCAACCATGTTTCATGGATGGGCTCACCATCAACCCGCTTGAAGTTCTAAATATTATTCCTCAACTTAACCATCTTCGAGGGAGGGAAAATCTTTCATAAAATACTTTTGTGAGCTCCTCCCAAGAAGTTATAGATTCCCTTGGCAGTTCGTTCAACCACTTCGTTGCCTCCCATATTAGAGAAAAGGGAAATAAACGGAGTTGAACTGACTCTTGAGTGATGTTATTGAAGGAAAATGGTCCACACACATCCACGAAATTGCGAATGTGGTCATGAGGGTCCTCATGAGCAAGTCCCCAAAAAAGCCCTTTCATTTGCAACAGCTTCAACATAGTATTGGTCATATGAAAAACCTCATTGCCCACAGTTGGAGGCAATCTAATAGCACCAACACTTCCCAATTGATCCACATTGACATCTTGTAAGTTTCCGATGTCATCATTGTTCCCAAGTTGACTTGCATTTCTCCCGTTCACACTCATATCTTCACCTGTTCATATCAATGAACAAAGAAAAACAAATAAGAAAATTCTACTACAACAAAATTAGTTCACAAAAACACTCCAATAAAAGAATTCTAAATACCAATCCCTGGCAGCATCCCCAATTTTTATAACGCTCAACTACACTTCTTCCGATTCAAAGTGTATGTGGTAGCTAACAAGTATAAACCTAATGATGAGTTGGGGTCGATCCCATACGAAGTTGTACGGTAAAGAATTCAATTACGAAGTGAGAACGTCTTCTAATCATTTGTAGAAGTAACAAAGTATGCAACATAAAATAAATCACAAAGTTTTGATGATCATTATCAAAAGGATGGATTTATTAACCAAGTTCTAACAACAACAATTAACACAAAATTTGAACGATTAAAGAGAGGACCTTAGGAATGTGATCAACCGAATGCTAATTTCACTTAATGGGTAATTATTAATTGCTTTAAGTTGTTGAATTTCAATGGGTAGGATGTTTTTTGAATATGATAACCATCTCTTGATCAACTAACATGTTTCGAGTGAGTTCTCTCGAACCTCAACAAGCTTAACAATACCAAACGACCCAATTCCTTAATTAACCCACTTTCTGAGCTAGGTTGTAAAGATGCAAATCAATACAACTATCAATCATTCATTCTACTTTATACCTCTTTCTCAAGCAAGCATAGAGAGCTAAGCCAGAACCGAATTCGCAACTTCATTTCATCAATTAAAAACTGAACAAACAATTGAACCGACTTCAAAACAACATTAAATTCCGTAATTAACAATACCCATATGCTAATTAATGCATTCAACTTCATGATCACATCCCTTAGGTAAGGGTTTTTAGCCAAACATAGCGAAAAGTAAGAAATCGTTATCAAAAAGATTATACATCTGAATTGTTAACAATCTGCAATACCCAATGCCAAAACTGAAGTTATAATCCTAAAATCTCAAATCTTAGATTCAGGTCTTCTCCAAGAATGTTCAACAATGTAAAAATGTGAAAACTCTCAAAGACTGGGGAATACACTGTGTGGTAAATCCTTTTCTTCTTTAAAAAAATGAATTTATACATTCCCAAAAGCTCAACAAGAGTCCAATTGTTGAAGTTAGTCGGGATCGACAATCGACTCGACGATCCATCGAGTTGCACTTCGTTTCGCCTTTTTGTTGTTGTTCATGTATCCAATTGTTCTAGATGATTAGATGAGGTGGGTCGTGATCGCCGATCTATTCAGCGTATTGCCGAATCATATTTTTCTCTCGAAGTTGGATTGTCTTACTCCCAATTGCAATTGCAAGTGTACGTAGTCGCGTAAGTAATATAGTGGCTATTGAAAGAACCAGAAAATCGAACCCAAAGAACTTGTCGATTAATTAATTTTTACTAAATTATACTAGTCTAAATATTTATTTAAGAGTGCCAAAAGTGTTTGAATTTTATTTGTAAAAAAGACTGCAAGAATGAAAGAATAAAATTACTTATAGTGATTTGGAAAATTCCAGGACTACACCATGTATAGGTTTTATGTATCACATCTCATGCATGAATTAACTACGGTTATCAAATTATTGATTTAAAGGGTTAATTTTACGGTCATGGTCTCCCGACCTCTAATCGCCTACTCCAATTAGCTGGCTAACTACATCGTTGAGCCGGGATAGGCAATCCTAATTGACAAGCATTTATATTTCATCATGTTTTGTAACCAAGCTAGGTGTTCGTCCGGGCATCACTCCTAAACACAAATCAACTCAATTTAATGGAAGATCAAGCTTTCTGTATCCTTTGGTCTATTTACTTTATCGTCTTCCGAGTTTAAGAGTAGACAATAGATTTATCTCTATGATGACCAGTCAAGAATTACTAAACAAGAACACAAAAGTAATTTAAAATGATAACCAACATTGATTCAAAATAGTCAATGTTCAACAATTACCCATAGCTACAGCCCCGGAACAAGGGCCTTTAGCTACTAATGTCTAAGAAAAGAAGAAAAAGAAAAGAACCCTAAAAAGTATTGTCAACTTTATACATGATGCCCTATGATTGATCTCCCATATAATTATTTTTATGGACTATTTATAGATATAGCAAACCCTAAATAAAATATTTGAGTCCAAAGCAAATTGGTAAACCAAAACCAAAACGAATTGGATTCCTTTTTTTCCGCGTGAAGCTATGGCGCCTTCAACTTTTGTCGTGGCCTGCTATAGTTGCCACGTGTTATGCATGTACGTTATTATTTACTTATTTGATTATAACTTTTATTAATATTATATTAACTTATTTTCATTAAGTTGCCTGCTTGATTTCCTTCTTCAACCTTATATCTTTAATTCGCTTTAGCTCAAAATTTCTTCAACTTTACACCGATTTACTCCCACAAATAAAATATACTATTTAGTGTAATCCATAAAATCCATGCTCAAAAAGAGAAAATATAAATAATAAATGAGAGAAATAATGATTAAAATATATATTTTTGGCCTCACATCAACACCCCACACTTAAGATTTTGTTCGTCCTCGAGCAAACATTAAAGCTCATCTAAAAAAAATCAAACTAGGAATGTCATCAATTTGGTTGACACAAACAATTAGGTCATATAAAAATTTCAAAACGTCAAGTACAATTCCGGCTCATTATGCAAGACATCTAAATAAATAACAAACCTCTAAAATCCTAACCTCGAGGAAGAACTTTGAACTAATCAAATTTAAGCTTGCTCACCTACTCTCATCAAAGAATGTTAATAAAATCATCTATCCATCCTAAAACAAGTGCCCTCACAAGAATAAATAGTCCACACACTCAATTCAAAAGATTGAATATAAATTAAGGACTTAGCATCAAAGAAACACTCAGACTCAGAAATAAAATTCACATGTATGCACAAAGAACCATAGGCTTTCATATTATGTACATCTCCACTAATTAAGCATGCTTGAATAGAATCAAATAGGACTTTAACGGGTTGTAATGTAGGCTAGGAGATGGGTAGGGAAACTATATAATAGTGACTTACACTTCCTTAAGAACTTTGCACTTTAAGATTTTATCACCCATTATTTTCTTCTCTTTATTTTCAGCCCTCTCTTCAACAATTATTTCAGAAATAATTCTCATTGTCTCAAGAATGTTTCAATCATTTTTTTCATGTCACATTCTTTCTTCTCTTTTTTTTTTCATCACATTCTTTCAAAGAGGGCTTTGAAGCACTTTGTAGGTATCATTGATTACCTTTTCACTAAACCATCCCTCTTTCTTCAGAATTAACAATTAGAATAAGTCTATGCTATAATGCTCAAGGAAGCAAGGTGCAAAAAATAGGGATTCAACAAAATTGTATGGGGAAAAATATGGATACCAACAAAAGACTACATGTTCAAAAGGGCTAACTAGTGATATAATATCTGAAAAGACTAAAATTTACAAGACAAATCAAAAAAAGCCTATTATCATCTCCTAAACAAAGCATCACTTTTTATTTCGCTGCAATAACATGCAGGGCAAGTTTTAGACTAAGATGCAAAATATGGAATAAACAAAACCTCACCACACATGGCACACGTATCAATCAAGATGGATCAATTCCACTTCTAAGACATACATGATCATAATAAACTACAAAATAAAATAAGTTGTATACAAAGTCACAACCATGAGCTTAGGTGTCAAAGAGTCTGCAATTTATTTTATCAATCAAGCATTCACAAGAAAGTACTACTAAAAATTTAGGCCTAAATAACAACTATCACACCACTCAAAAGGGTCTTTTCTTTTCTCAAAAAAAATTAAAAAGAAAACTTATTCCTAAAAAATTAAAAGACACTCGGTTCAAAAGGACTATCCTCAAGAAAAGAACCAAAAACAAAAGCCAAGAAACTCATCCTAAAAAACAAAAGACTCAATAAAACAGTAAAAACTAGGAATTCAGTCCTCTACCCTACACTTAAAAAGATGCTATGTCCCGAAAGAATCACTTAAAATTTAAAACAAGGGTTAGAAAAAATCTTTGAGGCCTTTAGGCCTAGCTAGTAGCACGTTCTCTCAATTTTCATTAAGAGTCGTACGCACCCCCCACTTAAGCTCAAACGAGATCCTTCGCTTCAAACTTTTGGGTACTCAGACTTCCCCTAATCTGCAAAAACAAGATCAAAAGAGAAAAAAAGTGACACTAATAAAATAAGAAGTTACACTACTAATTGGGTTGCCTCCTGATAAATGCCTTATTTAACGTCGCAGCACGACATAAATAAATTCACAACTTTTCTTTCCACTTTGAGCTTATGAATTTCACCCCTAACTTTGCATCAACTTTTCTGTTCCTCTCTAGGACTGGTGGTATAAAGATAAAGAAACCAAATAATATATGTCGCAACTTACACTTCTTGGTCCTTATGTGAGGAATGTCGTTTTGTCTACCTAGACTAAAAAACTTTATGATGTAGGGGCCTTGTACCTCATATATACACTCATCCATTACTCCAGATGATATAGAAAACTATTTTGAATGAGATTCAAGTTGCCTCAACTCCAAACAACATTTTTACAACATTCTCACTTTTGTACTCTTTCTCAACATCAATATTATGGAATAAGTTATAGTTGAATGGTTGGAATGCCTCTTTTTGCTCCACTAGTTGGTCATCATCCACAGAACTTGGTAATTGGGATTGAGATGCCTCATTCTTTTTGTTCAAGTAAGCCTCTAAGTCATGAATATCTGAGCCAAATTGATCTATTTCTTGTGTGAGCTCAACTCTTCCTTTCAATTAGTTTGGTTGTTATGTATATTAGACCATCACAGATAGAACACTGAAACTTTAAACGTTGAGTTTGTTCTTGTAGCCAAGATTGACTCACTATATCTGTTTCCCAAAACTTTCTCCTTGTTGGGCTTCAATCTCTTCTAATTTAGCTTAGACTATAATTTCTAATTGAATAGTGTCAAGCTTATCCAGCAGTTTCATGATTTTTGATTTCTCTTGCATGCATTCAAATATTTGTGTCGTGATTTTTGAATTAAATTTGTCCAGCTTGTCCGTACATTCCATAAGTGAATTCACATTGCGCGCCTCTTATTTTGCTTTTTCCACTTCATCGCCCCTGCCAACATAAAAAATAACAGAAGAATCATAATAGGGGTTCAGGGAAAGAGAATAAGATTCAGGACAACCATTCCAATGAACATATTGAAGACCACATATATGACATAAAGGACACTCGATGTCCAAGTGGTGTCCATTACAATAATTACAAGGATATTATTAGAATACTCATCACCCAACAACGATTTATCCTTATCATCCATATCAATTAGAGTACCAAATTATTCAAAAACAAAAAAATGATTAATTGTTCAGAAAAAAATTAACTAAAAAAACAAATAAATAAATAAAAAGAAAAACGTATAACCTAGAATAATAGTTAATTTTTAAGTCCCAGGCAGCGGTGCCAAAAACTTGTTTCTCCCAATTGCACACACAAGTGTACGTGGTCGCGCAAGTAATATAGTGGCTCTTAAAAGAACCAGCGATTATCAAACCCAAAGGACTTATCGATTAACTATTTTTTACTAAATTATACTAGTCTAATTATCTATATTACCTTAAAAGCATGAACTCCTAACTTGAATGTTAAATTACTATAATATCCCTAACTTAGGTTTTGACTTTTTCGAATACATGTGACTTTTCCAATAAGTTGTGAATTTTTTCGAAGAGTTGTGATTTTTCGATGAGTTGTGAGTTTTTCAATAAGTTGTGACTTTTCTAAAGAGTTGTGACTTTTTCAATAAGTTGTAACTTTACCAAAGAGTTGTGACTTTTTCAAAAAGTTGGTGAATTTTCCAAAGTGTTGTGACTTCTCGGAAAGGTCATGATTTTTTAGATAAGACACAAAATTTTTTTGTTCATACTACCCTTTGTTGACTATAAATAGATGGACTTCCTCTCATTTTTCGACCACATTTTTTCTAATCTTCTACTCTTCTTTTTCTTGTTGCATTTTAATTTTTTTTGTATGATTTGTTGTTGTTGAGTGAGTTCAAAATTTAGCATAATATGAGGTACCACTATTCTGATGAAGTAAGTCGTTCTATCCTAAGAGGGTATATTCCATTATCTCGATTACTTGAGGAAAATAATATAATTTTTATGATATAATAATTATTTTTTTGCTTAATATATACATTAGTATGTAATGTTCCAATATATGAAGTTAACATAATGTAGTCTAAATTCATTTGTTTTTGTTAACAATTTCTCTTGTGATGTAGATATATGCTTTTGAATATCTTTTTCCAAAATTTAGAGAATTGTCACGATTTGTTTTTGATGTTCAAGACAAAAGAATGAATTTATTTATCAATGTTACTTATGTGATTTAGACTCTCAGGACGTTTGCTTCAAAATAGTTATTACTATATAAACATTGTCGTTTTGTTCTACTTATTTATTATTTCTTAATATTTCAGTATTTTAGATGAAGAAAAGTTTATATGACTTGTAATAACGCCAGTTGAAGTTCGTATTAGTTTAATTTTTATTATTTATTTGATAGCTAATTTTATGAGATAAGTATTTTTATTAATGTAATTATATATTTATTAGTTCACCTATTTGCATACAATCCCCTGGCAATTGTAAACACATACTTTACACCACTAATTAACTTTGTTTCTACACTGTGAAGCATTACTTATACAACCTATTATTGGTTAACCTGCTCACATACAGTCTCTTGCCAATTTTAAACACATACTTTACATATATATGTTACTTCTAACCTTACTTTAGACACAATTTACATCTTAATGATACCCTCTTTTATGCAACAAATCCCTGCCTAATCATGCCGATTTTGACCATTTGCTGCCCTCATCAGTGGTACTAATGCACAATAACGCATAGAATTAACATTGTCACTCTCATCTCCCAATGGTAGTCATCAAGCTCCATCCCACATGACGACTGAAATTTAACTACCAAATACTATTTGAAGAGGATAAATATTTACTAGGCTGCAGCGTGCAAGACTACATGGAATCGACCTCAGTAAAGATATGAACTGTATTTATACCTAAACACCTTAACAACCAATGGACTCCACCACATAGGTACATTGTCTAATACATCCTAACTTTTATAGTTATCTTATTGTGATACTTCATAGCACAAAAGAGAAGAAAACAATTACACGATTACATATACATAACAATTGATGATTCTTTTAATTTTATAAATTAGGTTAGTTTTGAAAGAAAATGCGCCCATCATGCTGCTGAGAAAACTGGACCCTTCAAATGGCTTATGCAATGGGGCATGGTTGATTTGTAGAGGCTTTGACAAGAATGTCATACATGCAGAAAAAACAACAATACCCTTTCAAATTTATTCGGAAACAATTTCCAATATGTTTATGTTTTTGCAATGATGATAAATAAAGCTAAAGGTCAAACGATATCAAATGTACGAGTATACCTACCACAACATGCTTTCTCACATGGCAAACTATATGTTGCACTATCTAGAGGAATATCTATGTCAACAAAAAAATTGCAGGTCATGACTGAACAACCAGATTGATACATCGGGACATACACAACAAAATACTGTCTACAAGAAAGTATTATGTGAGATTTGATTAATACCAAAATTGTAAGAAAACAAATAGGAAAAAAAAATACACCACACATGTAGCTAATGAAAATTATATTGGAAGAATTCTTAGTTTTGGTGTAAGAGGAGACGATATGAAAAACAATAGACATCTACCACAGAAGACGTTACTTTTGTGTATATAAAGTTATTCAAATACAGGGTACATTGAATTTCAAATATTGAAAGGGAGCATACAGTTCATGACACGACATAACTAAGAGGATAGACTGTTAGTTTGTGCACAATTACTTACTAACAAATTGCCTAATAACAATTTAAGAATACGACGTTCGTCACTACATGCCGTACAAACAAGAAGGAAAATAGATTGGCCATTTACTTAGTATAACGTAGTGCAATATTAAATGCATATTGATATGTTGAAAGCCTAAATTATACATAAAATATAAAAGTATATCATGTATAGGGATCTCGGGACTTAACCTACACGTGCAATGCACGTGCAGTGAATCTAGTTTATTTAAGAGTGCCAAAAGTGTTTGAATTTTATTTGTAAAGAAAAGAATGCAAGAATGAAATAATAAAATTACTTATAGTGATTTGGAAAATTCTAGGGCTGCAACATGTATAGGTTTCATGTATCACATCTCATGCATGAATTAACTATGGTTATCAAATTACTGATTTACAGGTTTAATTTTATGATCATCGTCTCCCGACCTCTAATATCCTACTCCAATTAGTTGTCTAACTACCTCGTTGAATGGGGATAGGCAATCCTAATTGGCGAGCATTTATATTTCATCATATTTTATAACCAAGCTAGGTATTCGTCCGAGCATCACTCCTAAATACAAAACAACTCAATTTAATGGAAGATCAAGCTTTCTGTATCCTTTAGTCTATCTACCTTAGCGTCACCCAAGTTTAAGAGTAGACAAGAGATTTATCTCTATGATGGACAGTCAAGAAATACTAAAAGAAGAACACAAACGTAATTTAAAGTGATAATCAACATTAATTCAAAATAATTGATGTTCAACATTTATCCATAGCTACAGCCCCAGAACAAGGGCCTTTAGCTACTAATGTCTAAGAAAAGAAGGAAAAGAAAAGAACCCTAAAAAGTATTGACAACTTTATACTCGATGCCCTATGATTGATGTCCCATATAATTATTTTCATGGACTATTTATAGAGATAGAAAACCCTAAATAAAATAACTGAGTCCAAAACAAATTGGTAAACCAAAACCAAAAGGAATTGAATTCCTTTTTTTCCGCGTGAAGCTGTGCCACCTTTAACTTTTTGTCGTGGCCTTCAACGGTTGCCACGTGTTATGCAGGTAGGTTCTTCTTTCGTTATTTGAGTATAACCTATATTAATATTATATTAACTTATATCTATTGAGCTGCCTGCTTGATTTTATTCTTCAACCTTCCATCTTTAATTCGTTTTACCTCAAAACTTCCTCAACTTTCAGCAATTTACTCCTACAAATAAAATATACTATTTAGCACAATCCATAAAATACATTCTCAAAAAGAGCAAATACAAATAATAAATTGGAGACCAATAATGATTAAAATATAGATTTTTGGCCTCACATCAGCTTGGTATATTGGCTACTTCGCTGGATTTTTGGCGAGCTTAAGGCTCACTTGGTGAGTTGCCGAGTAGCTTTTGCGAGCTCCAACTTCTCTTTTCTTCAGCTTTTCCAACTTATTCGCTCCTTTTCACATCGCAATGTCCTTGCCTTGTTCTTAAACCTTTATTGTTGCATATTAACACATTAACATCAGTTATGAGCACAAAGTAGGCATTGGAGACACTAATTCATTGAGTAATAAGCCGTAAATGAGTCAAAATTTCCGACTCATCATTGGGTTCCCTCCCTTTTTAGTTAAATCAAGGTTTTAGTCTTTTATCCTTTTTAATATAATGGATCAAAGTGTTAACTTAAAAACCTAAGGGCAACTCTCCACACTCCTCATAAATCCTTAATCTTTAGTTAGATAACTATCACCTAAACTCAATTAAAATAACTTGAGTCACTACCATTTACTTTTCAAACCTTATTGTAACCCTTAATTCAAAGTCCCACAAAACCTGTATAAAGCTGTAAAAGAAATCAAAAGGAGAAAGAATGAAAATTCTATTAAATAAAAAGTAAAATATTATATTGAAAGGGGAAAAGTGCACCATAGAAAAAATTGAGGGAAAGACAAGTCATTTTTCCCTCCTTGCATCTCACCAAATAAAAAATACAATATATTTGTTCACTTTCTTTCTTAAAGAAACACTAATTCTATACAAGAAATTTTCTACACTACATGTAATAAATCTGTCATCTTTTATGTAATTCTTTTCTTTTTATAACAACACATTCTCTACTCTAAATGTAGTAAATATATCAACTTTTTTATGCTCTTTCTTATTATTGTTGTTTGGATTTGTGTAATTACTTGTATTGTCAACTTTTTCAAGGTATAAGGAAAAGGAAAATAAATGTTACTTATCAATGAATCTTGTTTTGATACATGTTCATTATCAGCATAAATATTTGGCTAAGTACATGCGCAACTCCTTGAAATCCCTCTAGACACCTCCATAAGGCCATCTTCCTATTGAAAACCTAATGTATACTCCAAGTGGTCATTTGGTACATAAAATAAAAACGCGAGAATTAGTAACTCATCTATTAGTACTGCAAGAATGGTAATGCAAGATTTATTTTTTATCAAGTGTTTGGTTTATAGCTTCTCACTCTACAAAAAGTTTCTTTTCAATTATACACTTGAATTATTATGAGATTTTCTATTTCATGTAATAAGGTAAGATAGATAATTGCGGGAGATATTATTTTTATGGTCTTCTAACTAGATAGGAGAAGAAAAATTTTGTTGTCATGTTTGCTAGTTTGCCCGTTTAAAGTAACATGAGTTGTTTTCTATTTGTTTTCTTTTCCAAATTTGTCCAACAAACTCTTGATAGTTCATCAATTCTTCTTGGATTTATTGGATCTTCTTAAAGTTGTTGACATTGTCATATGATTTTACTTTGTTAGTCGCATTAATAGGTGTCTTGGAATAAATTCCTAAGTCACATTACCATATCAACTATGCTCCCTTCCATACCTTTTTATTTTTTATTTTGTTGCTTCCACTTCTTTGTTGCCTAGATGAGAAATCTTCTTCCTTGGCCAGCTTATCAAAGTATATGTCCAACATATCCTCTTCATCTTCCCCATCAGACATGTCATTTTCTAAGTCAATATCATGGCCAATATATATAAGTGCTGACACCTCCTAGCATAAGACCAGGATGGTTTAATGCGTTGGTTAAGGTGTTCCAAAGTTCCTTAAGGTCAATCATTGACACTCCTTGAAAATCTTGGCTCCGCCACTGGTGAAAAGTATTTGTTTGTTCTTTTTCTTAACTCTCCACCTCTTTGATTTAGGATTGATAGTGGTTCCATCAATGGCGCCAGAGGAAGAACGTGATGCCCTTCTTATTCAAGCGATCAAAGAATCAATCTTCCACCCACTGTTTAACGGAGAGCATCAACGTGGCAACGCCATCGTCAGTCCTGTAAGAGGAATCGTCGTTGAAGGAGACGGAAGAAGAAAAGCCTAAGAGATTTTTATAGGTATGAAAGGTGGTGTAAGAAAGAAATTAGAGTTAAATGGGAGCGTTCACTGTTCATTAAGGAGAAATAGAGTTTACTTTTCTTTTTATTAGAAGTCAAGCACCACCTCTTAAAAATATCTATTTGTTTAATTTTTGTAGCTGTTTTTTTATTTTTAAATGTAGCGGAGGTTTTAACCACTACAAATTTAATAAAATAAGCAAAGGGTATAGAAACCTCCTTAATTCCCTGCAAATTTAATACAATTAGCGGAGGGTACATAAATCCCCTCAATTCAATATAATTTGCGGATGTTGATTGTAACCTCAAAATTAAACCTCCATAAATTAGGTGTTTTTTAGTGTTCTATTCCAGAATCTTTTCAGATTAGAGTTGTTGTATACAAAAGTAGTACCATCCATTGCTTCACATTCTTTGCTAGTCCCACCAAGTTGGAATGCTAAAACGGATGTGTGGTAACAGGTAAAACCCAAAGGTTGTTTCCATCCTTGTAGGGGGAGATGTCAACCAACTCTTATTTTTACGAGCACAAACCTTAGGTTATGGGATGAGCAACTATTTTTTTTGTGCTAATTGATGGCTGGCACATAATTAAGTTTTATTTACTTTAAATAATGGAAGCTACATATTTTTGTTTTTAGCCGCTTTATTTGGATACAATCTTAAATTTATGACTTGTACATTATCTAGAAATATTATGTAACACCTCACTTTTGGAAAGAACTAGAATTAAAAAGAAGCCACATTTTTGGAATTAATCGAATTTGGAAAGTTTGACCAAGTTAAGTTAAGTATGAGTTTTGGTTCAACTTCAAACGACCATAACTCCTAGCTCAGAATGAGTTTGGTGTGCTACAAGATACCGCATGAAATATTTCAGAATTATCTTTCCAACGCCGCCGAGTTTGCGTGATTTCGAGTTCGTAGGAGGGAGATATTCCCATTTGAAGTTGGGCTGTCAAGATAAAGAAAGTCAAAACCGGATTTTGAAAGGGTGTTTTGGTCTTTTCCATACCCAATTAATTTAACTCATTTTTAGTGAATTAATTAGGTCAAAACTGAATTGTTTCAGATTTCACAATTGGAAATTCACACTAGGGTTCTACAGAGATGAACTCAAGAGAAAAGAGAAGAGGGAAGTCTAGATTCATCATCTTCATGAGGAATTGATTGCAGATTTCGTCAACGATTTGCTAATACGAGGTATGTGAGTTCACACAGCATTGAGTTCATTCACCCATGCGCCAAACATTTTTATTTCAGTGCAATTTTCGTCCTGAAAGATTGAGGAATAGACTTCGGCATAGATATTCTTCCCGATACTCATCCTATCTTTATTTCGCCATATAGAATGGCTCCAACAGAGTTGAAAGAGTCAAAATAGCACTTGCAATATCTTTTAGAGAAAGGTTTTATTCGACCAAGTGTCTCACCTTGGGAAGCTCCGGTCCTATCTGTGAGAAAGAACGATGGTTCCGTTAGGATGTGTATTGATTACCGTCAATTGAACAAGGTTACCATCAAGAATAAGTATCATCTTCCGAGAATTGATAATCTTTTCGATCAACTTCAGGATGCCACATGTTTCTCTAAGATAGAACTTAGATATGGCTACCACTAGTTAAGAGTAAGGGAATATGATATTCCAAAGACAACTTTCAGGACCCGTTATGGTCATTATGAGTTTTTGGTCATGTCATTCGGTTTAACCAATGTACCTGCAGTGTTCATGGACCTTATGAATAGAGTATTGAAACCTTATTTAGATATGTTTGTTATCGTGTTCATTGATGACATCCTAATCTATTCGGGGAGTGAGGAAGACCATGCTAGTCATCTCAGAATAATCCTCCAAACTCTAAAGGATAAGGAGTTGTATGCCAAGTTCTCTAAGTGTGAGTTTTGGATTGAGTCTGTGGCATTCTTAGGTCACATTGTTTCCGGTGATGAGATTAGAGTTGATACCCAGAAAATAGAGGCAGTGCAGAATTGGCCTAGACCCACGTCTCTAACTGATATTAGAGTTTCTTGGGGTTGACTGGATAGTATAGAAGGTGCGTAGAGGGGTTCTCATCTCCTTTGACCAAGTTAACTTATAAAATAGTTAAATTTCAATAGTCTAAAGCTTGTGAGAAAAGCTTTCAGGAATTGAAAAAGAGGTTGACTATTGCCCCAGTATTGATCTTACCAGAAGGCACGCAAGGTTTTTTTGTATATTGTGATGCTTCTAGAGTTTGTTTGGGTTGTGTGTTGATGTAGAATGACAAAGTTATAGCTTATGCCTCCAGACAACTTAAGGTTCACGAGAGGAATTACCCAACCCATGACTTACAGTTGGCTTTCGTAGTGTTTGTTTTAAAATATGGCGTCATTATCTTTATGGTGTACATGTGGATGTGTTCACCGATCATAGGGCCTTTAGTATGTGTTTAGTCAGAAAGAGATAAATCTCAAACAGAGGAGGTGGTTAGAGTTACTCAAGGATTATGACATGAGTATTCTCTATCGCCTAGGTAAGGCTAATGTTGTTGCTGATGCCTTGAGTAGATTGTCTATGTGTAGTACAACCCATTTTGAGGAAGATAAGAAAGAGTTAACAAAAGATGTGCATAGACTGGCACAATTAGGAGTTCGACTAATGGATTCCACAGAAGGAGAAGTGGTGGTAATGAATGGGGTGGAATCATCATTAGTGTCAGAAGTAAAAGAGAAGCAAGACGAAGATCCCATTTTGCTCGAATTAAAGGCAAATGTTCATATGCAAAAAGTAATGGCTTTCGAACAAGGGGGAGATGGTGTATTGATGTATCAAGGTAGGTTGTGTGTACCAATGGTGGAGGAACTTCAAGAAAGGATTATGGAGGAGGCTCAAAGCTCCAGATATTCTATCCATTCGGGTTCCAAAAAGATGTACCGTGACTTGAGAGAAGTCTATTAGTGGAGTAGTATGAAGAAAGGCATTGCAAAGTTTTTTGCTAAGTGTCCGAATTGCAAACAAGTTAAAGTAGAACACCAAAGGCCCGATGGTAAGGCTCAGAATATAGAACTTCTGTAATGGAAGTGGGAGATGATCAATATGGATTTCATCACAGGTTTACAAGGTCTCGCAGGCAACATGATTCTATTTGGGTGATTGTAGATCGAATGACTAAATCATCCCACTTCTTGCTGGTAAAGACTACCCATTCAACAGAGGATTATGCCAGATTATATATTCAGGAGGTAGTAAGACTTCATGGAGTTCTATTTTCCATTATTTCAGATAGAGGTGCACAATTTACTGCACAGTTTTGGAAGTCATTCCAAAAAGGCTTGGGTTCAAAGGTGAACTTGAGTACTGCTTTTCATCCTTAGACTGATGGTCAAGCAGAGCGCACCATTCAGATATTAGAAGATATGTTGAGAGCTTGTGTGATTGATTTCAAAAGGTAATTGGGATAATCACCTGCCTCTCATCGAGTTCGCTTACAACAATAGTTACCATTCTAGCATCCAAATGGGTCCTTATGAAGTTCTTTATGGGAGAAGATGCAGATCTTCTATTTGGATGTTTTGAAGTTGGTGAAGCTGGGTAAATAGGACTAGACTTAATTCATCAAGCTATGGAGAAAGTTATGATTATCCAAGAGAGGTTGAAAACAGCGCAGAGTCATCACAAATCCGACACGGAAGTTAGGAGAAGGGACTTAGAGTTTGAAGCATATGATTTGGTATACTTGAAAGTTTCACCCATGAAGGGTGTTATGAGATTTGGTAAGAAGGAGAAGCTTAGTCCCCGGTATATTGGCCCTTACAAAATATCCAATAGGGTTGGTGATGTAGCTTATGAATTGGAGCTACCACAAGAGTTAGCAGTAGTTCATCTGGTGTTCCACCTCCCCTTGTTGAAAAAGTGCATGGGCGATCCTTCACTTACTATACCAACTGAAAATATTGGTATTAAGGACAACTTATCATATGAGGAGATTGTTGTTCAGATTCTAGATCGCCAAGTTTGCAAATTGAGGACTAAAGAAGTAGCATCAATCAAAGTGCTGTGGAGAAATCACTTTGTTGAGGAAGCTACTTGGGAAGCTGAGGAGGATATGATGAAGAGATATCCACATCTCTTTGAGCCCAGAGAAATTATAGATCAAGGTACTAATTCTCTTCTTATTAGTACTCTTTAATTGATATACTCAATGTGTTAGATTTGCTTGTTGGGTGTTTGAACTGAATGTTAGGTGTTACACTTTAAGCCTACTAATAATAATCTCATTCGAGGACGAATGTTCCAAGGGGGAGATATTTTAGCACCTCGCTTTTGGAAAAAACTAGAATTTGAAAGAAGCCATATTTTTGGAAATAATAAAATTTGGAAAGTTTGACCAAGTTAAGTTAAGTATGAGTTTTGGGTCAACTTCAAATGACCAGAACTCCTACATCATGATGACTTAGGTGTGTTAAAATATACCCTAGGAACGATCTTTGAATTATCTTTCCAACGACTCCGAGTTTGTATAATTTCGAGTTCGTATGCGGGAGATATGCCCATTTGAAGTTGGGTTGTCTAGATAAGGAAAGTCCAAAGCGGATTTTGAAAGGGTATTTTGGTCTTTTCCATACCCAATTGATTTAACTCGTTTTTAGTGAATTAATTACGGCCAAAACTGAATTGGTTCAGTTTGCACAATTGGAAATTCAACCAAGGTTCTAGAGACTCAAGAAAAAAGAAAAGAGGAAAGTCAAGATTCGTCATCTTCGTGAGGAATTGATTGCAGATTTCGTCAAGGATTTGATCCTATGAGGTATGTGAGTTCACACACCATTGGGTTCATTCACCCACGCGCCAAACATTTTTATTTCAGTGCAATTTTCATCCTAAAAGATTGACGATTTGGTGTTCTTGAATTGCTTTCGTTTTTGAATATGGAATGAGATTTTGGAGTTCTTGAGAGGTTAATGTTGATTATTAGAGTTTCTTTGAGTTAGACTCTTGTGTATATATTGTGGGTAACTGAATCTAAAGAAAATTGAAGAAAAATAATCGAATTTAGACAAGTTGGGGGTGGAAAATGAAGAAGGAAAAAGTCCGGCAAAACTGGAGACCCAGTCCGCGTAGTGGACCTGCCCCACCTTTTCCCAAAAAATTTCTCCACGTCACGGAGTGGTAACAGACCGTTCTTCCTCAAAATTTATTTCACAACCAAATAATTAATTGCATCTCCGCGTCGCGGATTTGCTTCCAGATAGTGATTTCTCGATCATTTCTCATGTTTAGCTATTTAAAAACACTCCTAAACATCATTAGATCTTTCTTATCACAAATCACAATCCTTGAATCCATAAATTCAAATTTAAAGAAAGTTAAGAGCCAAGTCAAGAAAAGTTCATAGAGTCTTCCAAAAGTCTTTTACAAATGTTTTAAGACTTAAGTTTTGAGTTAAGTAAAGAGTAAAGATTGAAGTCATTTCTTCAAAAGAGTATATCGGGACTATGTATTTCAAAAGTGTAGATGTTTTCACATTTAAACAACAAAGGAAGCTTTGATTTCCAAAAGAGCCTTTGAGCTAGTTTTTCAGTAAAGAGTAAATGCCTTCACAATTAAGCAAGAGAGGAAAAACTAACTTCCAAGAGAGCTTTTAAGCTAAGTTTTGAGTAATTATCTCAAATCAAAGAAAGAGTTTTGTATTTAAAACATATGAGCTCATTAACTTTTGGAAGTAGTATTGAGCACCGATATGGGGACGAGTTCATAATAACTCAATGTCTCCATAAACCATGTAGCCATCGTGGGTAGAAAATGATCATACTTTTTAGATGATTTCTCAGTGCTTTTTAGCATAGAATAGTGGATCCACTTAATTTAGGCATTCTATATCTTGGCAAGTTATAGCACAGTTCTGGCAGGGTGGGCGAGACGTTGTATCATCATATTAGCTTATAGTGATGGTTGTCGGTTAGAGAAATTCCCACGATATTATATTATTATTTATCTAAGTTGAGTTGTTGTTTACTATTTTAAATGCATTCGTATAGACTGCACCTTTATTGTTATTTTACTTTGCATTTGAGTTGACTATTCTTGAGTTGAGTAAAGCCAAGGTAAGTGTTCTTTCCAGATTCATTTCAAGCTTATGTCATGTTTTGTTTTCCCCTCACATGCTCGTACATTTAATGTACTGATTCTACTTGGCCTGCATCTTATTATGACGCAGACACAAGAATCATGTTTAACATCCAACACTTCATTGATCTAGTTGCGCATCTCTGAGTTAGTTGGTGAGCCTCCTTGCTTTCGGAGGATTCCCTATTTATTTCTAGTAGTATATTTTAGATGTTAGGATGATCGGGGGTATTGTCTTGATATCCCTTCTAGTTTAGAGGCTTCATAGACAATTAGTAGTTCATTTTGTCTTTACATTGTTATTTCCTATGTTAAGACTTGAATTGCCATTTTGGCTAAGTTTGAATGTTTATCCTAGAGCGTTCTAAGTTTATTAGAGACAGTAGTTTTGAAGTGCATTTAAATCCTTGTATTAATGTTATTAAGTCTTTCGCTATGAGTTAAGCCAGGCCAAGGGTTTGCTTGGGGCCAACAATGGTTCTCGAATGCAGACCACGTCAAAGGTGTAGGCTCGGGGCTTGACATATTCATGCATGTTTATAAGAAATTAAAAAAAAATAAGTTAGAAAGGTATCCTTCTGAATGTAACTTGTAACTTCAACAAATGATATTTCCACATTAAAAAGTGACTAAAGAAAATACTTTATAGAGTTTCAAACAAACTTGGAATAGAAAACATTATGACTAACTGGTCCTAAGGAAATACTTGCACTTGTTGGAAAAGGTAACAAATACTTCATCAGATTTGAGATATTAGTAGAACAACTGTTGCAATCGTTATGGTCTGGCACTATAAGCTCTTTCTCCAGATATATTGCATGCTCAAGTAAGAACTTCAAGAATTGATGGAGCCCTGTTGCGTCAGATGTATATGTATGACTACATAATGGCATAACCTTGACATTCTTCAAATTGTGTAACGAAACTTTGAATATGTTTTCTTCAATGAAGAGGTACTTTCTGTCTTACAACAAATCAATCTCTTCGTCTTCACAAAAGGGGTGACACTATAGATACCAAAGAGGGACAAATTAGGTTAGTCGTTGAAGTTGTAGGGGATCAATATACATTTTAAATAAAGATATCGTGAAGTAAGAAAAGAATAGAAAACATACCGTCCTATCAGGAAATATCATCAAATTGTCCAACTTAGGAGTTGACCTTAAAAGGTTGTCTAGTAAGGGGAACAAAAGTTTTGAAATACAGGAACTTATTGTCAACCATCTGCATTCCAGCAATGGTAAAGAGACATCTTCCATTTCAAACATCCAAATGGAAATCACCAAACAGAAGAATGATTCAACATATAAAATAGGAGATCTATTCACAATCAACATAAAATGACTGGAAACATTTGGGACTGATAACTAACCTTGATAAACTAGGATGAGAATATTAGCTCATTAGCACAACGAGTGCTTACCAAAAGATCTTTCACTATGTTCTCATCCATTTCATCACAATAGATATCAAGATTGACATGGTTCAAAGACGAAAATTCCCTCACCTTAATTCTCGTCTCATTAAAACCCCCATAAATTGTTAAATGTTCAACATATGGAGCAACAATTTCGAAGAAACATCTATCATCTTCAATGAATACCAATCCCCGTAAGGATGACCGTGATGGATCAATTTCAGTCGCCTACATTTTGGAGAAGTCATGTGCAAATGATTAAAATCACAAATTTACGTAACCTCAAAGATTCCAATAGAGGAGAATATGATATTATTTGCCTAATGTGTTCATCCCGGAGAAACAAATCTTCCAGCGTCAAACTCTTCAGAGATGTCCAATTTATTACACAATCTTTTAATATTCTGCAATTCTCACAGTTGAGTTTTATAATGGATGAACTACTACAGAGAACTTCATGTAAACTATAGGGTTGGTCATGCTCCGTCGGATAAACAATATACTGTATATTCAATTGTAAATCCTCCACTTTCTTATTCACAACAAAATCAAGCCACTTGTCAATTACCGGAAAATAAGACACACCATCATCATATCTGAACACAAAGTTTAGAATAAACCTTTTAATGGTAGAGAATCTAAGGAGAGGTAGTACATTATCCGTTAAGGAAATGAATTTGTGCACTGGCAAGCTATCTGAATGACAATACTCCACGTTGTCATAAACAATGTTGTTGATATAAGTCCACAAGTATTGCCAATCTTTAGAGAGAATAGTTGTTCTGAATGCATCTGTTATGGGAAATAAAGAATGAATTTCGACAATAAGAGCATGAGGTAGCTTACTAATCCTATCAATTTCTCCACATTCTGTCTCAATCTTTGCTTTTTTTCTAAGCTGACTTTCAGAGTTGCCAGGGAATTGGTCTTGGTTGCTTGTATTGTTCAAACTATATAAGTATTGCTACCTGAAATCACAACGTCAATGAACCACTCAACCATAAAAAAAAAACACTAGAATTTGTTTCTGAAGAATAAAAAGAATTTCTGATAATCTTTTGTTTAAAAATAACATGAAATTCATATACTTATAGACAACAAAGAATAGCGTAAACACTTGCTTATTATGCCTTATCATAAAGGTCACAACCTCTTGGAAAAGTCACAGTTCTTTGGAATAGTCACAACCTCTCCAAAAATTCACCAGAAAAGTGCAATTCTTTAAAAAATCACAACTATTCATAAAAGTTTCAATTGTTTATCTTTCAATTACACATTTTAAAACCTAGCAAGTCATGATGCTCTTCTCTTTTGTTGAGAAACAACACATGGCTAAGAAGGGGTGGAAATTATGAGACATCAGTACTTGAGAATAAATTTACTTGTAACTATAATTTCTGTAGAGAATTTCTGTTTCTTTTTTTGTTCATTCTTTTTTAATGTGATAATATATGATATTTTATTAATAAATTTTTGTTTTAAAAATAGGGGTCAGGAAAGGGAAAAATGAAGGAGGAGATTACAATTAAGGTGAGGAATTGAATGATCTCACCAAAAAAGTGAAAATTTAGTAGTCAATGCTACTAAGATTATCCCATGTCATAGTATATAATTACAATTTGAGGGGATTATAAACCATAAAAAAAGGGAAATAAGGCATTTAAACTTTAAGTTCACAAGTCATGTATTCTAGTAAACAAAATTATTCATGAAAATTCAAACACAACTTAAGAAATGAAATTAGGATAAAGGAGACATACACAATGTACACTTTGGTTTCCTTTCAAAATCTTGATTCTTTTTTTTTGTTGTTGTTGTTGATTGTATGTTTTCTTTAAAGGGCTAATGCCACACTACTTGTATAGTGGCCATGGTGTTAACCATTTAATTTTTTCTATTTTTGGTCTGACATTTTTGTTCATAGATAGAATATATATATATATATATATATATATATATATATAAATTAATCAATGAGATCTAGGAATTCAAGATAATTATGTCATTAATGGTTATAAGTTGATTATTTTTTCTAAAATATCATGCTAAAATCATCATTGATGTAATAATTTACTTCTTATATATTTGAAAAAGGTATACACCCTCGTTTTAATTTGTCACACCTACTTTCCTTTTAAATCCATCTACACTACAATTATTATTTTTCTTTTTAAATATTTGAGAACTAGATATGTCAGATACATGCATCTGATGGCCAAAATTTTGCACGATGATAATTTTGAAGACTCATGAAAATGCTCGTAATAGGCCCCAAACAAATAATTTTTTTTATTATTTACCCTATTAAATTTAGTAATGTTGAAAGTAAAAATCATGGGATAGTATTACATTTAATAAATTTGACCAATAAAATACAGTAGAAAAATACATTCAACTTTTTTCTCTTTTTAAAGTGGTAAAAAAAGGTTATAAATTGAATCTATAAGTGAAATGTGTCACTATTTAACGGTTACCTCTAGGGTTCAATTTCCAAAGTCCTTGTTAAACCACGTGGTCAGGCTCTTCCTAGAACAACATGTGTCACTTTCCAAGGGCTATTTTGTTATTTTACTAAACCCATGGAAATGAAATACCTCTTCACGTTTTTCCTACCTTACCACCTAGAAATTTTCTCCTTTATAAGCTCCCCAAATGGTCTAATGGTTTCTCTGCACTGAAACTTTCATTGAGTTTTTCTTTTTCCATTTTATAATTTTTTTAGTTTGAAATGCAATAGCTTTCTCGGTTTTTAGATTTTGCTAACATGGAGAAAACTGAAGAAAACACAGGAACTTCAAATTTAGAGAATGAAAATGTGGAATTGAATTTAGGGCTTTCATTGAATGGTAATTTTGATGTTCACTCGAAAACCATTTCATCTGTTAAGGAGGGGTATTTAGGACAAAGAAGTCAAATATAACATACAAACATGAATTAATGTGTAAAATTTTAAAAAGAGTTTCTTAATTTTCATAGATATATTCATATCATAATAAAGTTTATACGAAATAGGGATGACAATAGGGCGGGACATGCCTACACATATATGGGGCGGGGTGGGGTCGAGTGGATTTGACTATATGTGGGTGCGGGACAGAGCAAGACAGGTCAAAATAAAATAATTTAATTTGTGTGTGGGTATGGTGCAAAGATTTAACATGATCTGGAAAACGTAATCCAATAGTTCATTAATGTTCAGAGATATTCTAATGATTTTTTAAAAGCAATCTGAAATATATCATTTACACTAAAATTAAATCTAAAACATTCTGTAAATTAGAAAACGGTAACATATATTTTACTACTGCAAATCTCAATTACTTAACCAAACTAATGTATATCGTTATAATTTTTTTAATTTTTTTTAATCTGCTAGGCAGAGTGCCTAGCGCTAGTTTTTTTATTGATAAATAAAAACAAAAACCTCAAAGAGAATAGCACAAGCAATGGGGCCTATCCCTTACCTTTTTAATCATATTCAGATAAAAAAAACCTCTACTACTTAATGCATATCGTTCACAAATGAAGATACTTAAGTAATGCATGAATATAAAAATGAAGATTAAAGATGAGTTATCAGCCTCGAATATGTGTGTGTGTGTACGTGTGCGTGTGCGTGTGTGAATGCGAGCGTGCATGCGTGCGTGCGTGCGTGTGTGAACTAAAAAGATAGTTTGCCCGTTTAAGGTAACCTGAGTTGTTCTCTGTTTGTTTTCTTTTTCAAATTTGTCCAACAAACACTTGATAGTTCATCAATTCTTCATGGATTTATTGGATCTTGTTAAAGTTGTTGACATTGTCATATGATTTTGCTTTGTTAGTTGCATTAATAGGTGTCTTGGAATAAATTCCTAAGTCACATTACCATCTCAACTATGCTCCCTTCCATGTCTTTTTATTTTTATTTTGTTTCTTCTACTTCTTTTTTGCCTAGATGAGAGATCTTCTTGTTTGGCCAGCTTATCAAAGTATATGTCTAACACATCCTCGTGATATTCCCCATCAAACATGTCATTTTCTAAGTCAATATAATGGCCAAACATTTTTCTAAAGTTATCATTTGTCACTGCCATAGAAGGATTCGCCTTACTTGTCGGCACAAATTCGGATGCTTGAGGGCTTAACTTAATCATAACAGGTGAAGTCAAGTTTTCCTTTCCGTCAACTAAATCTGCCAATATAGAAGTATTCATTTTCCTTGTTTTTCTTTAAAAAACATTCAAATCGTTTTTAGCCTCCTCTGGAATCGAAAAGAACCATGATGGGTGTATTTGGACTAATTTCTTTACTGGCTATGTTCTTGGTAACAATGAACTCATTTTCATATGTCAAAAGAACTTGTTAATTATCATGCTTCCTATTCTTATTCAAGTCTCGAGTAACAAAGCCCAAATTATTAACGTCTTTTTCAAAATGGACAGAACTTTGTGTGTGCACTGAAGTACACAAGTAGCATGTAGGAATTTTCCTAAAGTACTCCCAAATTCAGCAGATAATTCATTTGTACCATGTATCCGTTCTTGTTGTTTAATATTCACATCTCCCAACACGTCAAATTTAGTACATTCAATTACAATGATGCTTCTATTAAACTCAACCTCTGCAGAACTTTTTGGTGAAAAATCTGATTGCATGAGGACTTAGAACCACCATTTTTTTTATTAGACCAAAGTCCATTCGTTATTGGAATTTTCTGCAGTGGAGTTGCCTTACTTAGCCACGGCTACATTAGGCGAACCCAACAATCCATCTTTCCCAACACCGCACCTAGCGGCCTTAATCCTCTTGCCTTTGTTCCCCAAATTCTCTTCATTATTAGAGTTAAAAGTTGTAGCTTCTTTAGAACTATTCACAAAAGCTCGATAGACAGTAGCATCCCTAGATACCCCCCCCCCCCCAAATTATTTTGAGCATATCTTCCTTCACCAGAATTATCATCTGGGACTAACTGTGCCTCTTATTCTTTGTTGCTTTTGTTCTGAAATTTAGCATTTATAATCTCCCTTAAATCATCTTGATATTGCTCCACATCCGTACCTTTATCCAATGCATTATTCTGATTCTTATAACACTAACCTTATCGAGAACCACATGACATCTATTTTCATCATGCCACTGTCGTTTACAAGGTGTACAATACCTTGGGATATTATCAAAAATGAAATCTTGATAATGTTCAATTATTTTTGCTTGAATGTTTGTCCACGGAGAATAAATTAATTTTTGGATGTTTATTTAGTACATCTAGAATGACCTTAACTTTAGCAGTGCTTGGCCTAGTATGTTCTTGAGTTGCTTTATCTACAACAATTGGTTTCCCAACGGATGATGCAATTGATAAAGTGAATTTTTGGCAAAAGATTTGGTAGCATATCTGGTAAAGATATCCATGTCAATGCTTTCGATATTTTTTTCCTTAGGATTGAACTATATAGTCCAAAAAAAAGTTCTAAGTAGAAACTCTTCATCAGTGAATTTGATATAACAAGAATTTCTCAACAAAACTTGAACGAAGTCTTCATATAAATGAAACCTGATCAAGAGATGACAAAACTCAAGTTGTACAATGTTACAATGACTTTTAATATCGAGTTGCTTTGGAATAACCATGTGCAATACATGTAATTTTGGTTTTCCATAAGAAAATTTGAGAATAACGACTTGATGTAGTCCTTCCTCTATGCTGAATTCATTAACTTCATCTATGTTGAATTCGATGGTTGGCTCCCCATGAATAAATTTAATTAATTTCAACTTAGTTTTGGATATAGGTTTGGTAGAAGAATTGATTTGAGGTTGTGCGACCTATATTGATTTATGTGTTGAATCAATAGTATTTTGGATATATATGTTGTGGTGGTGTTTTGTCTACAACGGGAGGCTGTGACATAGCTAAAACAACCATGAGAGTTTCGGCCCTCAAATCTCCGTGAGATCGGAGAAGCGAGCCTGGGTTTAGGGTTTCAGGAGAAGCAAGCATTAAAAAAAACTTGATTTCCATTATGCAAATAATTTCTATTAATTTTTCTTAGTGACTATATAATTAATATTTTTCCATTAAATTAAAAAAGAACCATCATCAAGATATTGAGTTCTCTAACTAATCTCTATATATGTTGATAGATACTCAAGAAATTGAGTCCTCGAAGGAGAAATAAATTATTGATGACATGCTAATATTCTGAGTAAAGTTTAGATAATGAAAAAGTGAACCAGGTTCACAAGCTTGTACCAGAACTGAGATAAAAGAGCGGGAAAGAAGAAATAACACATAAAAGACACACTCCTAATTAAGGCACAGTAGTGAAGAGGACTCCTTAAAAGGAAAGGAAAACTTTTTTAGGACAAGAATTACGTTCCTGGTAGAATTCAATTAGGGTTTAATCCACCCTTAAGAAAAGATCATTGACAAAGAAAAAAAAAGCTTTGCAATTCATAAATCGAGAGAATTTTGTGGCGAGAGAAGTGCGGCACTAAAGAGCATACGGCAGAAGAAAGAAGAACTAGAGTTAGGTTTTTCTTTCAACAGGCTTAGTTTGCATTGGTTCATCTTATAATTATTTTTTAGAGATAATTGTTCTAAGAGTGAAAGAAAACTTTTGAGGTTTTGTAACAAGAAGTGAATTTGGCTTCTTGGAGAGTAGAGTATACGATTATAATTAATCCTTGAACAATTTAAGTAAACTATTGAGGTGAGGTACTAGAGTTAGTCTCTTTGATTATAGAGTTGTAATCTAAAGTTGTTCTTTGAAGTTGGTGAAGTTTGGTGAATAATCCTACGAATGTAGGTCGTGATTTTCCTTCTCTTGAGAAATGAGGATTTCCGCGGTAACATTTGTGTTTTATTATGTTGCGTTTTTGTCTATCCTGAGTCAACAAGAACTATGTTCTTGTTGAGGTGGTCAATGTTTCTTCAATTAAAGAAGGTAAAACTGATATATTTTTAAAATTTTTTTGGCAATCCCTTCATTCCCATTTCTTCCTTTACAGAGAAGGTGCCCAAGGGGTGTCAAGTGACACCCCCTTCCACAAAACTACACTATATATATATATATAGAGAGAGAGATAGATAGATATAGATATATATAAAAGTGTTGACACCTCCTAACACAAGGCCAGGATTGTTTAGTGCGTTGGTTAAGGTGTTCCAAAAGTTTCTTAAGGTCAATCATTGACACTCCTAGAAAATCCTGGCTCTGCCACCGGTGAAAAGTATTTGTTTGTTCTTTCTTCTTTCTAAACCCTTCGCCTTTTTGATTTAGGATTGATAGTGGTTCCATAAATGGCAGAAGAGCAAGAACGTGATGCCCTTCTTATTCAAGCGATCAAAGAATCAATCTTCCACCCACTGTTTAACAGAGAGCATCAACGCGACAACGTCATTCTCAGTTTCGTAAGAGGAATCGTCATTGAAGGAGATGGAAGAATCAAAGCCTTAGAGTTTTTTATAGTTATGAAAGGCGGTGTAAGAAAGAAATTAGAGTGAAATTGGAGCGTTCACGGTTCATTAAGGAGAAATAGAGTTTACTTTTCCTTTTCTTAGAAGAAAGCACCGCCTCTTAAAAATATTTATTTGTTAAGTTTTGTAGCTATTTTTTTTTATTTTTAAGTGTAGCGGAGGTTTTAACCGCTGCAAATTTAATAAAATAAACGAAGGGTATAGAAACCTCCTAAATTCCCTGCAAATTTAATAAAATTAGCAGAGGGTACAAAAATACCCTCAATTCGATACAATTTGCGGATGTTGATTGTAACCTCAAAATTAAACCTCCACAAATCAGGTGTTTTTTGTAGTGTTCTATTCCAGTATCTTTTAAGATTAGAGTTGTTGTATACAAAAGTAGTACCATCCACTGCTTCACATTCTTTGCTAGTCCCACAAAGTTGGAATGCCTTGAACCGATGTGTGGTAACAGGTAAAACCCGAAGGTTGTTTCCATCCTTGTAGGGGAAGATGTCAAACAACTCTTCTTTTTACGAACACAAACCTTCGGTTAAGGAATGCGCAACTATTTTTTTTGGTGCTACTTGATGGCTGACACATAATTAAGTTTTAATTAATTTAATTAATGGAAGCTACATATTTCCGTTTTTAGCCGCTTCATTGGGATACAATCTTAAATTTATGACTTGTACATCATCTACAAATATTCATGCATGTTTACAAGAAATTAAAAAAAAAGATTAGAAAGGTATCCGCCTGAATGTAACTTGTCACTTCATCAAATGATATTTCCGCATTAAAAAGTGACTAAAGAAATTACTATATAGAGTTTCAAACAAACTGGGAATAGAAAACATTATGTCTAACTGGTCCTAAGGAAATAATTGCACTTGTTGGAAAAGGTAACAAATACTTCATCATATTTGAGATATTAGTAGAACAACTGTTGTAATCGTTATGGTCTGGCTGTATAACCCGTTTCTCCAGATTTATTGCATGCTCAAGTAAGAACTTCAAGAATTGATGGAGCTTTGTTGCGTCAGATGTATATGTATGACTACATAATGGCATAACATTGACATTGTTCAAATTGTGTATAGAAACTATGAATATGTTTTCTTCAATGGAGAGGTACTTTTTGTCTTCCAACAAATCAATCTCTTCGTCTTCATAAAAGGGGTGATACTATAGATACCAAAGAAGGACAAATCAAGTTAGTCGTTGAAGCTGTAGGGGATCAATAAACATTTTAAATAAATATATCCTGAAATAAGAAAAGAATATAAAACATACCGTCCTATCAGGAAATATCATCAAATTTTCCAACTTAGGAGTTGACCTTAAGAGGTTGTCTAGTAGGGGGAATGAATGTTTTGATATACAGGAATTTATTGTCAACCATTTGCATTCCCGCAATGGTAAGGATAAGTCTTCCTCTTCCAACATCAAAATACAAATCACCTAAACACAAGAATGATTCAACATATAAAACAGGAGATCTATTCACAACCAACATAACATGACTGGAAACATTTGGGACTAATAACTAACCTTGATAAACCATGATGAGAGTATTAGCTCATTAGCACAACGAGCAGTTACCAAAAGATCGTACGGTATGTTCTCATCCATTTCATCAAATTCATCACAATAGAGATCAAGATTGGCATGGTTGAAAGATGAAAAGTCCCTCAACTTATTTCTCATATCATTAAAAACCCCGAAAATAGTTAAATGTTCAACATATGGAGCAACAATTTCAAAGCAACATGTATCACCTTTGAATGAATTCCAATCCCCGTAAGGATGACCGTGATGGATCAATTCCAGTTGCCTACATTTTGGAGCAGTCATATGCAAATGATTAAAACCACAAAATTCACGTAAAGATTCCAATTGAGGACAATTTGACATTATTTTCTTAATGTGTTCATCTTGGAGAAACAAATCTTCCAGCGTCAAACTCTTTAGAGATGTCAAATTTAGTAAACAATCATCTAATATTCTGCAATTCTCAGAGTTGAGTTTTAAAAGGGATGAACTACTACAAAGAACTTCAAGTAAGCTATAGGGTTGGCCATGCTCTGTCAGATAAACAGTATACCGTATATTCAAGTGTAAATCCTCCACTTTTTTATTCACAACAAACTCCACTTGTGAATTATCGGAAAATATGAGACATCATCATCATATCTGAACACAAACTTTAGACTAAACTTTTTAATCGTAGAGAAGCTAAGAGATGTAGTACATAATCCGTTAAGGAAATGAATTTGTGCACTGTCGAGCTATCTGAATAACAATACTCTTCGTTCTCATAAACAATGTTGTTGATACAAGTCCACAAGTATTGCCAATCTTTAGAGATAATAGTTGTTCTAAACGCATCTGTTATGGGAAATAAATAAAGAACTTCGACAATAAGAGCATGAGGTAGCTTACTAATCCTATCAATTTCTTCACATTCTATCTCAATATTCAAAAAAAATTTTAGCTGAGTTTTCAATAAGCTGACATTCAGAGTTGCCAGGGAATTGGTATTGGTTTATCATGTTGATCAAGCTATATTACTATTGCTACCTGAAATTACAACGTCAATGAACCACTCAACCATAAAAAATACACTAGATTTGTTTGTGAAGAAGAAGAAGAATTTCTAAAAATATGTTGTTGAATTTTTTTTTACAGGAAACCCATATATTTATAGACAACAAAGAATAGCATAAACATGTGCTTATTATGCCTTCTAGGAAAGGTCACAACACCTTAGAAAAGTCACAGTCCTTCGGAATAGTCACAACCTTTCCAAAAAGTCACAAGAAAAGTGCAATTCTTTGAAAAAATCACAACTATTCATAAAAGTTTCAACTGTTCATTTTTAATTTACACATTTTAAAACCCAGCAAGTCATGTTGCATTTCTCTTTTGTTGAGAAACAAAACAGTGCTAAGAAGAGGTGGAAATTTTCAGACATCAATAATGTGAATAAATTTTCTTGTAACTATAATTTCTATAGACAATTTTGTTTCTTATTTTTTTTATTCATTCTTTTTTAATGTGATAATATATTTTATTTATTAATATATTTTTGTTTTAAAAATAGGGGTCGGGAAAGGGAAAAATGAAGGAGGAGATTACAATTAAGGTGATGAATTGAATAATCTCACCCAAAAATTGAAAACTTAGTAGTCAATACTACTAAGATTATCCCATGTAATAGTATATAATTACAATTTGAGGAGATTATAAACCATAAAAACAGGTCAATAATGCATTTAAACTTTAAGTTCACAAGTCCTGTATTTTAGTAAACAAAATTATTCATCAAAGTTCAAACACAAAACTTAAGAAATGAAATTAGGGTAAAGGAGACATACACAATGTAGACTTTGGTTTCCCTTTCAAAGTCTTGACTCTTTTTTTTGTTGGTGTTGTTTGTATGTTTTCGTTAAAGGGCTAATGCCACACTAATTATATAGTGGCCATGGTGTTAACCATTTATTTTTTTTGCATTTTTGGTCTGACTTTTTTGTTCATAGATAGAATATATATATATATATAAATTAATCTATGAGATCTAGACATGCAAGTTAATTATGTCATTAATGGTTATTAGTTGATTATTTTTCCTAAATAGGTTGTTGATGTCATGCTAAAATCATTATTGATGTAATAATTTACTTCTTAAATATTTGAAAAAAGTATACACCCTCATTTCAATTTGTCACAACTACTTTCCTTTTAAATCCATTTAAAATATAATTATTATTTTTCTTTCTTGTATATTTGAAAACTATATATGTCAGATACATGCATCTGATGGCCAAAATTTGATACGATGATAATTTTGAAAATGCATGTATTAGGCCCTAAAAAAATAATTTTTTTATTGTTTACCCTATGAAATTCAGTAAGGTTGAAAGTAAAAATCATGGGTTAATATTACATTTAATAAATTTGACCAATAAAATACAGTAGAAAAATACATTCAACTTTTTCCTCTAGGGTTCAATTTCCAAAGTCCTTGTTAAACCACGTGGTCAGGCTATTCCTAGAAAAACCATGTGTTACTTTCCAAGGGCTATTTTGTTATTTTACTAAACCCATGGAAATGAAATACCTCTTCACGTTTTTTCTACCTTCCCACCTAGAAATTTTCTCCTTTATAAGCTCCCAAATGGTCTAATGGTTTCTCTGCACTGAAACTTTCATTGAGTTTTTCTTTTTCCATTTTATAATCTTTTTAGTTTGAAATGCAATAGCTTTCTCAGGTTTTAGATTTTGCTAACATGGAGAAAGTCGAAGAAAACACAGGAACTTCAAGTGTAGAGAATGAAAATGTGGAATTGAATTTAGGGCTTTCAATGAATGGTAATTTTGATGATAACTCAAAAATTTGAATCATTTTTTTGTGAATAACTAATGAAAAATATTCTTTGATGTTTTCAGGTGGATCGCATGGAAGTGTTGCTTCAAGTGTAGCTGAGGTTGAAACCCAACAACCACGTACTCAAGGTATCAAAATTTTGCAAATTGATTTATATAGCAAGTCAATTTGAATTTTTATCAAAATTAAAGTAGGAAACAATTTCTTCCCTTTAGTTCTCGATGTGAAATCTTCTTTCATTGAACAGAAATTACTTGTGTATTCAGGGAATTATATTGCTAAAGGGAAGATCAAAAACTTCATGCTCAACTATATGAATTTTGTTTTCACGAGAGGTGAAGGACCAAATGGAAAGAATACTGAAGGTCTGTTATACCTGTGTAACAAAAACGATGAAGTGGAGATAGTTGGCCTTTGTCATGGTGATTTTCTAAATGCAGCTGAATTTGTCGAACACGATGGTTGAAGTTATGTAGAACACCCTTTAAACCATATATTTATTGACAGAGAACATATTAAGCAGCATTTTTATTGATGTTATTTGATATTTCCTTTTGTTTTTGTATCGAATAAATTCAATGGCTATTGCCCAAAAAGGCATTAGCTTTTGTATCGTTGTTATTTCATCGTTCCTTTTGTTGTACTGACTAAAGTTCCTCCCATCAACGTTATATTAAGGGTATTTTCCAATAATTTGGCTTATTTTTTTCTATGTGATGCTTCTTTTTTTAAGCTTAATTTATTAGAACCAAGTGATAGTTTCTATTCTACATAAATATTGATCCCTTATTCTTTAAAAAAAAATAAAAATCAATCTCAAGCCACTAAACTAAATTAACCTATTTTTAAAAAATATTACGCTTGTTCCTCAACATGAGAGAGGAAAAGAGAGTTACATGCGAGTGAATATCACTGGGCTAATATCATCTATCTTAACTCGTCTAAATGTTGTAAAATATGTCATTTTTTAATTATTTCTATTTGATTTTGTGTAGTTTTGTTCCTATCTTGTATGCTTTTTAAATATTAATGTGTTTATTAGGGTTTGGGGTTTAACTTTTTATAAGATTTAATTTCTATGTCATTTTTCCACTAAAAATTTTCATTTCTAGCTAAATATAACTTGTTTTCATTAAGTATTAGGATTTGCTATCAACTGCAAGCTTTAAGGTTTTCTTAATTTATTTTCCTAGTTAGAGTTTCTATTTCTTGCTAAATCTGACAATTATGTGTTAATATATGTGTTATCCCTCTTTGATTATGTTTATTATATATGGAGTAATAAATTAATCAAAGGTTGTCTAGATAAGGAAAATCAAAACCTGATTTTTAAGGGGTATTTTGTCTTTTCCATACCCTGTTATTTTAATTTCGCTCTTGGTAATTAAGATAGGGTCTAAACTGATAGGATTTATTTTATACTTTGTCAAAAAGGATTAGGGTTTTGGGAAGAAGAGAAAAGAAGAGGAGAAGGAGCAAGAATTGCCAAGTTCTTCAAGAATCGCTTGTGGATTTAGTCAAGGGGTGATCCCTACGAGTTATGTGAGATCACACAACGTTGAGTTAGTTCACCCACGCGCCAAATATGAATTTATTTTAGCGAATTTGTGTTCTTGAAAGTATAGATATTTAGTTCTTGATGGAATTTTGTTGAAATTGTTCAAAGTTCTTGTTGTTGGAGTTGTGGAGTAGTTTCTTAAATTTGATTCATGAAATTTAGGTGTTGTTCGGAGTAGATTCTTACATATTTTGGTTGTGTAGTCGAATCTAAGTATTTGGGGAAAGAACCAAGTTGATTTAGAGGGCTAAGAGTTGAAAAATGAGCAGGAAAAGTTGGGATTCACCTGGGCAGGGGCCTAGGGTGCCACCCCAGCCAGAGCACCCCAACTGAGGTTGTGAATTATGGGCTCTGGGGAGCCGCCCCAGCCAAAGTGCCCCAACCCAGCTTCTGAATTTTTGCCTCTGGCGCCCCACGTCTCTTAGAGCGTCAGGGACGCCAAGTCTTCCACCCTTTCCCACTTCTTTCCGTAGGAGTTCCATAGCAACGTACTAAGTCTTCTAGTTGAATTCTACACTCTAAGGTATGTCTAAGCATCATGAAATCATCCATAACCATGAGATCATAAGCCTTGAATCCATAATTCAATTCAAGGAAAGTTAAGAGTCAGGTCAAGATGAGTTCAAAGAGTTTTCTAAAATTCTTTCACAAACGTTTTAACTTTGTTTAAAGATTTGAGTTTTAAGTTGAGAAAAGAGTAAAAAGTTGAGTTCATTTCTTCAAAAGTTATACGGGAACTAAGTATTTCCCAGAGTTAAATGTTTTTACATTTAAACAAGAGAGGAAACATCGATTTCCAAGAGAAATTTTAAGCTATGTTTTTGAGTAATTACCTCAAATTACAGACAAATTTTGTTTTTTCAAAACATATGAGTTGAGTATATTTTGGGAGTAGTATTGAGCACCGATATGGGGTCGAGTTCATAATAACTCAATGTCTCCATAAACCATGTAGCCATCATGGGTAGAAAAGGGTTGGATAGAAAATGATCATACTTTTTAGATGATTCCTTAGTGCTTTTTAGCATAGACTAGTGGATCCACTTTGTTGAGGCGTTCTATATCTTGGAAAGTTATAGGACAGTTCTGGCAGCGTGGGCGAGATGCTGTATCATCACAGTAGCTCATAGTGATGGTTATCGGCTAGAGAAACTCCTACAATATTATATTACTTTATATGTAACTGAGTTATTATTGTATTTCTTTAATACATTGAGTTGTCATTTAGTGTTATAAATGTTTTGTATAAACTACACCTTTATTGTTGTTTTACTTTGTATTTGAGTTGAGTATTCTTGAGTTGAGTAAAGCTAAGGAAGTGTTCTTTCCAGATTCATTCAAGCGTATGTCATGTTTAGTTTTCCCCTCGCATGCTCGTACATTCAATGTACTGATGCCAATTGGCATGCATCTTATTATGATGCAGATACATGTAACTATGATTAGCATCCAGCACCTCGTTGATCCAGTTGAGCATCTCTGACTCAGTTGGTGAGCCTCTTTGTTTTTCGGAGGATTCCCTAGTTATTGCTTTAGTAGATTATTTTGGATGTTAGGATGATCGGGAGTTTTGTCCCGATATCCTTCCTAGTTTAGAGGCTTCATAGACAGTTAGTAGTTCATTGTGTCTTTACATTGTTATTTCATATGTTAAGACTTGAGTTGCCATTTTGGCCAAGATTGAATGTTTATCCTTAAACATTCTAAGTTTATTTTGAGACAGTTGTTTAAAGTTGCATTGAATCTTTGTGTTTTTATGCTTTAAGTCTTAAGTCTTCCGCTATGATTTAAGCTAGTCCAAGGGTTCGCTTGGGGCCAACAATGTTTCTCGAGTGCCGGCCACATCCAGGGTGTAGACTCGGGGTGTGACAATGCCCTTCTTGTTCAAGCGATTAAAGAATCAATCTTCCACCCACTGCTTCATTCATGTAAAGGAATTATATTATTTGAGTGCAAGTGACCAAAGTAATCTTAACATAAATACCTATTAAGGAAGAAGATTGAGTTAAAACTATTTGATAAAAGATTCTATCGTTCTTACTCGGGGTCCCTACTCGAATGCTCTTCTTCTCCTAAGTGTAATCAGTCCGTAATTTTTGTATATGGTCAAGACATATCACAGCCAGACGATCATTGATTAGATTGTCATGGTCATTGTTAAAGAATGAAAAAAAATCACATTGGTAGTTAATGAGATGAGTGGCCTTCTTGTAAGGTTAGAGAAATCCTCCTCTCTTTGAGTTAGTTTTTAGTGTGTGACTTAGGTCCAAAGCCTATAATTTTGCCTAGTATCAGAGCAGGATCCATTTCACCAGGCCCAATGTTAGGCTTCCAAATTTTAATTGTTCATTCACCAGTTGTCCAGTCCTAGGCGTTAAGAGGGGTTTTAAAGAATGAAAAAGTCTCACATCGATGATTAATGAAATAGATGGTCTCATTAAAAGGCTTGATCAATACTCTTCCTTTTGAGCTATCTTTTAGGGAATGAGTTGGTCTGGAAGCCTAAATGTACATGCAAATATTATATTGATTCCTTAGTCTTAAAATTAAGAGTGTGATAGGGCAGATGAAGTTCTAGGTCCTTAAAATGATATCAGTTGTCATCGATAGTCACACTTCTTTGATGATAGGGACCATTAGAGGGGAGCAGATGGCAACAATAATATTATTTCCACCAGTGGTGATAGTTAATCTTTCAATTGGTGAAGTAGCATTTGAAGTCACCACATATACATAAAACTATTTTTGAGAAAGAGCAGAAAAAAGGACAATTACTCAACAAGAAAAGAGAAAGCTTAAATTATGTTGAAAATGGAAGTGTATTGAATGGTGAAGATGCAAAGTATATATGGGTTTCAAAAATTTAATGTAAATCATTCTCTCGGTTGCTAGCGGTAAATATAGATTTGACAGTTAAACATATCAAAATATGCCATGTAGCAACTGAAGTCCAGTCGAATTTAGTTAATTAAGAATGATGTGTTATAATGATAGATCATATCTTGACAATTGATATTATTCATTCAAGACCCCGAGCAATGATGCAAGCTAGTCTAGATCCAAAAGGGTGAATTCAAAAGAATTTTACCAACTATTCAAGGTAGACTTCTTTAATAACTGTTTGGAAAAAAATTGAGACTTACTCCAATAGTTTTTCAATCCTATACCTAATGATTCATATCTGCAAATAATGGTCGTTATGAGGGTCAAAAAACACGCAATGCATTATTAACACCATATGAAAGTGGACTAACATTGACAAGAAATGAAATGGGAAAAAAATGCTCCATGTTTTTTTACCATTATAACATTCCATAATTTAAGCTTCAACTTTTGAAATATATTTTAAATAGAAAGTATTAAGCAGTATTACTAACCAACCTAAGTCATTGCCATATAAATAGGTTTTAATTTTCTCCCTTCATCGGGAAACACGAGCTGCTTCTGTGAACCAAGCAACTTCATGTTCTCCACACTCTTGCATTTCAAAAATGTCATGCTCTTCCCTTTAGTTGACCAACACAACATCATTTCATCCAAGAACCTATGAACCAACCTCAAAGAGAATGTATCACGGGCACTAGAGTGCACAACTAAGAGAATCAACACGACAACACAATCGTCTGTAGTACTATAGCACCTTGGTCTTAGAAAGAGATAATTTTAGAAAGAACTAAATTGGAAAGAGTTGAATTGAGGTTAGTACAAGTTACACATCGATTGTGAGTTTTGGGTCAACTTCAAATAATCATAACTTTCAGTACATGATGAGTTAGGTGGCCCATAAGATATCAAATGAAAGACCTTTGAGGCCTCTTTCCAACGCCACTGAGTTTTCTAAATTCTGAGTTCGGATGAAGGGGATATGCCCATTTGAGTAGAACCTGTCTTGTTAAGACATTTCATCCATTTTAAGAAGGGGTATTTAGGTCTTTTCTTAGCCCCACACATTTTTTTACCCAATTAGGGGTCAAATCTAATTAAAATCAATTTACGCTAAAGTCTAAAAATGTTTGGAAGGTTAGGGAAAATTTCAAGAGGAGAAAAGGGATAAAAACTTCAAGCATTCAAGAATTCTTGCTATCTTTGAGGAATTTCGCCAAGAGTTTGATCCTTTTGAGGTATGTAAGTTTTCATAGTGATGGGTTAGTTCACCCTCACTCCATTCATGAGTTTCCTTATTCAATTCGTCCATGAGATTTTGTGTATTAAGTTCTTGATGAATTTTCTTGAGGTTTCGTTCTTCATTCTTTATTATTGGAGTTTGATGAGTTCTTGATGTGAGGGTTTGAGTTTGAGAAAATTGAATAGATTTTTGTTTACTGGTGTTGGGTTTACGAATCTAAGGATGTTTGGAAGGTAACAAATGATTCTATGTAAATTAGGGCCAAAAATCGAGAGGAAAATTTGTCAGAATGTTCTGGGAGAGGGGTGGCGCGGCGCCCCCTAGATGTGCCAGAGGGGATGGCATAGGGTGTCTGTAGTGTGCCAGAATTGATCCTCTGAAATTGAGGAGTTGGCATCCTGCGCTAGGGTCGCCTGCCCCCGTCCTTCTTCGTCTTTCGTCCCATCTGAGTTCTTTTAAAATGTATCTTCGTTCTCTCCCAAATTATAACTATTCAAACTACGTTTAATCATTGAGAAATCCTATATATCCTAATCATAATTCTTGAATTCACATTTCAAATTCAAGATAGAGTTAAGAGTGACGTTCGAGGGAATCCTTTAAGTCATTTTTGAGAAGTCTTTTACAAACTTTTAAAACTTGTTTTAAGACGTGAGTACTTGAGTATGAGGATGAAGAGAGTTGAGTTCATGTTTTCAAAATGAATATAAGGGAACTAAGTATTTCCAATTGTAAATGTTTTACATTTAAAACTAGAGGAAACGTTGATTTCCAAATGAGTTCATGAGGAGTTTTTGAGCATAATCTCTCTAAAGAGAACCTTTTGAGTAATAATCTCAAAGTTTGAGGATGAGGAAATGTTTTTGAACATATGATCATAAGTTATACTATTGGGAGTAGTATTGTGCCCTGATACGGGGATGATTTCAGACAACTTAAAGTCCTCATAAACCATGTATGGCAACATGGGTAAAGGGTAATACTCTTTAGATGATTCCTTATTTTTTTTAATCATAGCCTTTGGATACACTTAGTTGAGGATGTCTTATACTCTGGAAAAGTATAGGACAGTTCTGGTAGCGTGGGTGAGACGTTATATCATCACATAGCTCATAGTGATGGTTTTTGATAAGAGAACCTCCTAAATAAGAGGAAAGAGTTATTATTGTATTTTTAAGTACATTGATTTGTTATTTACTGCTTTAAAAGATTTCCTTCTACTGCATCTTTATTGTTTCTTTTATATTGAATTGAGTCGAGTATCCTTGAGTTGAGTTGAGATGAGGTGAATTTGTTCTTCCTTTTTATTCAGTTCAAGCTTATGTTTGTGTTTTAGAATTCCCTCTTACATGCTCGTACATTCAATGTACTGACACCATTTTTGGCCTACATCATTTCATGATGCAGATACAACTATTCAGGGTCATCAACAGGCGCCCCGTTGATACCACTCGCAGTTCTAGAGTTGCTTTAGTGAGCCTCCTTGATTTCGGAGGTTTCCACTTCTATTTTTAGTCTTATTAAGATGTTGTGGGTCTTGTCCCGGTGTCTATCATAGTTATTGGAGGCTTCATAGACAATAATAGTTGAGAAGTCTTTTCCCATCTCCCTTGTGATGTTTTAAAGACTTGAGTTGAACAATTCTGTTTTGAGTACTTTCAGAGTATACTGAGTTAAACTATCTTATTAATGATATCCTTATGAGTTGAGTTTGTTTTGAGATTTCTATTTCAACTGAGTTAGTCTTCCGCTGAGTATTGAGCCAAGCCAAGGGTTTGCTTGGGGGCCACCAATGGTCTCCGAGTGTCAGCCACGTCTAGGGTATAGGCTAGGGGCATGACAAGTACAACTACAGTAAGAGGATAATAATCTCCATTGAAGGAGACGGAAGAAGCAAAGCCCTATAGATTTTTGTAGCTATGGAAGGTGGTGTAAAAAAGAAAGTAGAGTGAAGTGGTGGTTTTTTTCAATTTTTGTTGCTACATCTTTTTATTTTTAAGTGTAGTGAAGGTTTTAACCGCTGTAAATTTAATAAAATTAGAGAAGGGTATATAAACCCACTCAATTCGATACAATTTGCGGAGGTTGATTGTAACCCCGCAATTAAACCTCCACAAACCAGGATTTTTTGTAGTGAAGTGGGTCCCACGGATTCCAATTGAATTAGAATCAGATAAGAACAACCATCAGTGATCTTCCAATTGAAGCTTTGGTTATCTAATGGACAAAGAAGTTAAATATAACATACAAACATGAATTAATGGGTAAACTTTAAAAAAGAGTTTATTAATTTTCATAGATATGTTCATATTATAATAAAGTTGATAAGAAATAGGGATGACAATGGGGCAGGACATGTTTACACATATATGGGGCGGGTGGGGTCGAGTGGATTTGACTATATGTGGGTGCGGGACATTGTGGGACAGGTCAAAATAAAATAATATAATTTGTGTGTGGGTATGGTGCAAGGATTTAACAAGATCTGGAAAACTTAATCCAAAAGTTCATCAATGTTCAGAGATATTCTAATGATTTTTTAAAAGCAATCTGTTTACACTAAAAATAAATCTAAAACATTCTGCAAATTAGAAAACGGTAACATGTATTTTACTACTGCAAACCTGCAATTACTTAACTAAACTAAGGCATATCGTTCTATTTTTTATAATCTGCTAGGCAGAGTACCTGGGGATAGTTTTTTTTATTGATAAATAAAAACAAAAACCTCAAAGAGAATAGCACAAGGAATGGGGGATATAAGCCTCTACTACTTAATGCATATCGTTCATAAATGAAGATAATTGAGTAATGCATGAAAATAAAAATGAAGAATAAAGTTGACTTATCAGCCTCAAATGTGTGTGTGCGCGCGCGTGTGTGTGTGTGTGCGTTTGCGTGAGCGTGCACGCGTGCGTGTGTGTGAACTAAAAAGATAGTTTGCCCGTTTAAATTAACCTGAGTTGTTTTCGATTTGTTTTCTTTTCCAAATTTGTCCAACAAACACTTGATAGTTCATCAATTCTTCTTGGATTTATTGTATCTTGTTAAAGTTGTTGACATTGTCATATGACTTTGCTTTCTTAGTCGCATTAATAGGTGTCTTGGAATAAATTCCTAAGTCACATTACCATCTCAACTATGCTCCCTTCCCTATCTTTTTATTTTTATTTTGTTGCTTCCACTTCTTTATTGCCTAGATGAGAGATCTTCTTCCTTGGCCAACTTATCAAAGTATATCTCCAACATATCCTCTTCATCCTCCCCATCAAACATGTCATTTTCTTTCTTCTTTCTTAACCCTCCGCCTCTATGATTTAAGATTGATTGTGGTTCCATCAATGGCAGCAGAGGAAGAAGGTGATGCCCTTCTTATTAAAGCGATCAAAGAATCAATCTTCCGCCCACTGTTTAACGGAGATCATCAACGTGGCAACTCATTGTCAGTTCTTTAAGAGGAATCGTCATTGAAGGAGATGGAAGAAGCAAAGCCTTAGAGACTTTTATAGGTATGAAAAACGGGGTAAGAAAGAAATTAGAGTGAAATGGGAGCGTTAACTGTTCATTAAGGAGAAATAGAGTTTACTTTTCTTTTTTTTTTCTTTTTCTTAGAAGACAAACACCACCTCTTAAAAATATCTATTTGTTTAATTTTTGTCGCAATTTTTTTTATTTTCAAGTGTAGCGGAGGTTTTAACCGCTACAAATTTAATAAAATAAGCTAAGGGTATAGAAACCCCCTTAATTCCCTACAAATTTAATTAAATTAGCAGAGGGTACATAAATTCCCTTAATTCGATACAATTTGCAGATGTTGATTCTAATCTCGAAATTAAACCTCCACAAATCAGGTGTTTTTTGTAGTGTTCTATTCCATAATCTTTTCAGATTAGAGTTGTTGTATAAAAAAGCACTAGAATTCACTGCTTCACATTCTTTTTTAGTCCCACCAAGTTGGAATGCCTTAAACGGATGTGTGGTAACAGGTAAAACCTGAAGGTTGTTTCCATCCTTGTAGGGGGAGATGTCAACCAGCTCTTCTTTTTACGAACACAAACCTTAGGTTAAGGGATGAGAAACTATTTTTGTCGTGCTAATTGATGGCTGGCACAAAATTAAGTTTTAATTACTTTAATTAATGGAAGCTACATATTTAGGTTTTTAGCTGCTTCATTTGGATACAATCTTAAATTTATGACTTGTACATCATTTAGAAATATTCATGCATGTTTATAAGAAATAAAAATAAAGATTTGAAAGGTATCCTGCCGAATGTAACTTGTAACTTCATCAAATGATATTTCTGCATTAAAAAGTGACTAAAGAAATTATTTTATAGAGTTTCAAACAAACTTGGAATAGAAAACATTATGACTTACTGGTCCTAAGGAAATAAATGCTTGTTGGAAAAGGTAATAAATACTTCATCAGATTTGAGATATTAGTAGAACAATTGTTGCAATCGTTATGGTCTGGCACTATAACTAGTTTCTCCAGATTTACTGTATGCTCAAGTAAGAACTTCAAGAATTGATGGAGCTTTGTTGCGTCAGATGTATATGTATGACAACTTAATGGTATAACCTTGACATTGTTCATATTGTGTAAGGAAACTTTGAATATGTTTTCTTTAATGGAGAGGTACTTTTTGTCTGCCGACAAATCAATCTCTTCATCTTCATAATAGGGGTAATACTATAGATACCAAAGAAGGACAAATTAGGTTAGTCGTTGTAGCTGTAGGGGATCAATATACATTTGACATAAAGATATCCTGAAGTAAGAAAAGAATAGAAAACATACCGTCCTATCAGGAAATATCATCAAATTTTCCAACTTAGGAGTTGAACTTAAGAGGTTGTCTAGTAGGGGGAACAAAAATTTTGAAATACAAGAACTTATTATCAACCATCTGCATTCCAGCAATGGTAAGGAGGCTTCTTCCTCTTCCAACATCAAAATGGAAATCACCTAAACAGAAGAATGATTCAACATATAAAACAAGAGATCTATTCACAATCAACATAAAATGACTGGAAACATTTGGGACTGATAACTAACCTTGATAAACCAGGATGAGAGTATTAGTTCATTAGCACAACGAGCGCTTACCAAAAGATCTTTCAGTATGTTCTCATCCATTTCATCAAATTCGTCACAGTAGAGATCAAGATTGGCATGGTTCAAAGATGAAAAGTCCCTCAACTTAATTCTCGTATCATTAAAAAACCTAGAAATCGTTAAATGTTCAACATATGGAGTAGCAATTTCAAAGCAACATGTATCACCTTCGAATGAATACCAATCCCCGTAAGGATGACCGTGATAGATCAATTCCAGTCACCTACATTTTGGAGAAGTCACGTGCAAACGATTGAAACCACAAAATTCACATAGCCTCAAAGATTCCAATTGAGGATAATTTGACATTATTTGCTTAATGTGTTCATCCCGGAAAAACAAATCTTCCAGCGTCAAACTCTTCATAGATGTCCAATTTAGTACACAATCTTCAAATATTCTACAATTCTCATAGTTGAGTTTTAGAATGGATGAACTACTACAGAGAACTTCATGTGTATAGGGTTGGTCATGATCCGTCGGATAAACAGTATACCGTATATTCAAATGTAAATCCACCACTTTTTTATTCACAACAAACTCAAGCCACTTGTCAATTACCGGAAAATAAGACACACCATCATCATATTTGAACACAAAGTTTAGACTAAACTTTTTAAATGTATAGTAGCTAAGGAGAGGTACTACATTATCCGTTAAGGAAATGAATTTGTGCACTGTCGAGCTATCTGAATGACAATACTCCTCGTTGTCATATACAATGTTGTTGATACAAGTCCACAAGTATTGCCAATCTTTAGAGAGAATAGTTGTTCTGAACGTATCTGTTATGGGCAATAAAGAAAGAATTTTGATAATAAGAGCACGAGGTAGCTTACTAATCATATCAATTTCTTCACATTCTGTCTCAATCTTCGCTTTTTTCTTAGCTGAGTTTTCAATAAGCTGACTTTCAGAGTTGCCAGGAAATTGGTCTTGGTTCCTCATGTTGTTCAAACTATATTACTATTGCTACTTGAAATCACAACGTCAATGAACCACTTAACCATAAAAAAAATACACTTGAATTTGTTTGTGAAGAAACTCATGTATTTATAGACAACAAAGAATAGCGTAAACATGTGCTTATTATGCCTTATCGGAAAGGTCAAAACACCTTGGAATAATCACAGTACTTTGGAATAGTCAGAACCTTTTCAAAAAGTCACAAGAAAAGTGCAATTCTTCAAAAAAATCACAACTATTCATAAAAGTTTCAACTGTTCATTTTTCATTTACAGAATTTAACACCCATCAAGTCATGATGCACTTCTCTTTTGTTGAGAAACAACACAGAGCTAAGAGGGGTGGAAATTATCAGACATTAATACTGAGAATAAATTTACTTGTAACTATAATTTCTATAGACAATTTCTGTTTCTTTTTTTGTTCATTCTTTTTTAATGTGATAATACATGATATTTATTAATATATTTTTATTTTAAAAATAGGGGTTGGGAAAGGGAAAATGAAGGAGGAGATTACAATTAAGGTGAGGAATTGTAACGACTCGGAAAAATGATAGGTTAAGCAAGAGCCTATGACTTTGTGTTGACTTTATAATGAGGTTCTATGAGGGGTGTTTATGTAATTTCATTTTAATTTTTTATTATGTGGGGTTGATTTTAAATGATTTTGGGTCTTAAAACATTCCTTCAACTCATTATTTTCCCAAATCAAATCCCAAGTTCTTTCTCTCTCTATATCTCTCTCTAACTCAAGGAAGAAGAAGAAGAAGAAGAAGTGGGAGCTAGGGTTCTGGATGCAAGATGTTTTCTTCATCAAATTTCTTGGGGAATCTTAGTAAAGGTATGGGAGTTCTTTATCTAGGGCAAGCTATCACCCTAGAGCCAATCTCAATTGGTTTTCAACTTTTTTCAAAGTTTGTGAAAAAGCCTAATTTCTCTCAAACTCAAGGGTTCTTGCATGAAACGATTTCAAATGAAAAGTTATGATATTATTGATGTTTATTTGATGTTTTGAGATGAAAAACTCCATGAATCCTTGTATTCTACCAAACCCTAAAATGTGTTTATGAAGTGGGTCTATTTCTATAAATTCAAAGTTGATGGAATTATGTGTAAAGTAAATTGTATTGATATCTCTTGTGTTGTTTAATGTTTATTCATGATTAATTGTTGATAATGGGTGAATTAAGGGTGGTAAGCCTTATGGGTGAAGTATTGGTTATTGCTTGGATTTTGGTGATTTTGGCTATGACTTTGAATTATGGTAAGAAATCTTGAACTCTCTTTATTGAATTGATTGTTGTTGGTAGGTTGAATCCACCTTTGGTGGAAGTGTTATATCTTGTTCTTGTGTGGTATTATTGTGAATTGTAGCCATGAAGGCATTGGGGGAAGTTGTTGCATCATGTTTGAATATTGTATTATTGTGAATTGAGGCCATGAAGGGCATTATATGAGTGTTATTGTATTGTTATATTATTATATATAAATGAGGCTATATGTAAAGTCCTATATGAAGTTATATGTAAAGTTTTATGTGAAGCTATATGTGTGAAGGTATGATGTGAATGAGTTTATGTGATCTTGTGATGATCCTATGTAAAGTGGATAGCATTGTGATTTAAAGTATGATTTTCCTCATGATGTATATATGAAATGATGTTGGATTATGAAGTATCCTTAGATGATAATGTTGTGACTTGGTTGGTAGACTAAAGTGTCTCTCCTTGTTACTTAAAGTCTTGAATGCATGAATGTGTGAAGTGGGCTAGAACTAAGAAATGGTGCCCTTTCTATAAATGCTAAAAGAGGAATTCTAGGCCAAGACTTGAATCGGCAAAACTAGGAAATGGTGCCCTTTCATAAGTCTAGCTTTCCTAAGTAAATGTATAACCTTGAAGGATGGGCCTTAGGGCGAAGTTCCCTTCTTGAGTGAGATGATAGACTTAGAGATGGATGGAGCCGGAACGGCATGATAATCCTTATCTAAGAAAGTAAAATGAGCTATCCTTATGAACCTTGATTGGCCATGACTAAGAAATGGGGCCTTTCTTGGGAAGAGGTACTATGAGTTGGTTGAACTAGAAAAGGAACCTTCTCTAAGTACATATGTGATTGAATACTCTATGGGAAACAAGGCTAGCACCGAGTGGATGTGGTTAGGAAGGTGGCCTAGTTGAGTATGAGATTAGGCACAATGAACTTTCTTGGACATCTCCTAAACCATGTGCCTACATGGGTTGCTTACTAGTTCTACCTTTGGCAAGTAGAACAACCTCCACGGAGTAGGATAGACTCTGTATTCCATACCTAGCTAGTATGGTCTATGTCGGTTATGCCTATTCCCATCATGTGGGATGTGCACTCTAGTTATTGGATAGGTTCTACAACGTGTAGGTAGTAGTATGGGATGTTGTCTACACATGGCACGAGTAGGCTTTGAAGATACTAAAGTGAGTTCCCTAAGTCTAACGACTATTATATGAAAGTCCCTTTATGTGCTTGAATGTCTCCTAAATGATTTCTTAAAGAATGTTGGCCTATTGATGTTATGTTGTAAAGGAAATGTCCTTATCTAAGGTAATCTTGAGGAACTCTTAAGTGTGCTTGAAGAGGTTGTATGGGCGTTCACTTCTTGTCTTACTCAAGTGTGTCTTAAGGTTATATTAGGTAGAGGTCCTATGGTAATGAAATGGAATGTGTTCCTTTAAAGTTAAGCATGGGTTGTATATGAATATATGTTGAGTATGTATACGGTTGTCTATGGTTTTATATGTGAACATTGACTTGTATTATGTCTCTTATACTTGTGAAGTGAAGGTTTTATCAAAAATGATATGAAAGTATACATTTCTTATAAGTGTCCGTTGTGCATATTTTCTTGCATGGTCTCCATACTTAGTACTTAATTGTGCTAACCCCCTCTCTTTCCCTTTTTGACTAAAGTGTAGGGATTTGGAGATAGTACATGGGTTGCTTACTAGTTCTACCTTTGGCAAGTAGAACAACCTCCACGGAGTAGGATAGACTCTGTATTCCATACCTAGCTAGTATGGTCTATGTCGGTTATGCCTATTCCCATCATGTGGGATGTGCACTCTAGTTATTGGATAGGTTCTACAACGTGTAGGTAGTAGTATGGGATGTTGTCTACACATGGCACGAGTAGGCTTTGAAGATACTAAAGTGAGTTCCCTAAGTCTAACGACTATTATATGAAAGTCCCTTTATGTGCTTGAATGTCTCCTAAATGATTTCTTAAAGAATGTTGGCCTATTGATGTTATGTTGTAAAGGAAATGTCCTTATCTAAGGTAATCTTGAGGAACTCTTAAGTGTGCTTGAAGAGGTTGTATGGGCGTTCACTTCTTGTCTTACTCAAGTGTGTCTTAAGGTTATATTAGGTAGAGGTCCTATGGTAATGAAATGGAATGTGTTCCTTTAAAGTTAAGCATGGGTTGTATAGGAATATATGTTGAGTATGTATACGGTTGGCTATGGTTTTATATGTGAACATTGACTTGTATTATGTCTCTTATACTTCTGAAGTGAAGGTTTTATCAAAAATGATATGAAAGTATACATTTCTTATAAGTGTCCGTTGTGCATATTTTCTTGCATGGTCTCCATACTTAGTACTTAATTGTGCTAACCCCCTCTCTTTCCCTTTTTGACTAAAGTGTAGGGATTTGGAGATGGTGACATGCCATGGCTATTTGATAGGTTTCTAAGTGTTGAAGATGAAGACTTGGTGAGTCCTCATAGATTCGAGGACAATACCCTACATGTCCCCTTTTTTTTATGTCTTTCTAGTATTTGCTTAAGTTTTGTATGGGCTTAATCTCAATGTTGTATTCAAAGTATTAGATGGTTTGAGACATAAGTGTATAAAGTCTAGAAGTCTTCTGCTTACTATGTTAATGAAATGTCTTCTTTGTAAAGAAAGTTTTTAATTCATTATGGTTTTTAGTTTTATGCGATGAATGAATGCTAAGAGGCTTGTATTAGACCTCCGAGAGGTCAAGTACGCCGGTTACGACTAGGGGGTGCTCTCGGATCGTGACAGGAATTGATCTCACCAAAAAAGTGAAAACTTAGTAGTCAATGCTACTAAGATTATCCCATGTAATAGTATATAATTACAGTTTGAGGCGATTATAAACCATAAAGAAAGAGCAATAAGGCATTTAAACTTTAAGTTCACAAGTCTTGTATTTTAGTAAACAAAATTATGCATCAAAATTCAGACACAAAACTTAAGAAATGAAATTAGGATAAATGAGACATACACAATATAGACTTTGGTTTCCATTTCAAAATCTTGATTCTTTTTTTTTTGTTGTTGTTGTTTGTATGTTTTCATTAAAGGGCTAATGCCACACTACTTATATAGTGGCCATGGTGTTAACCATTTAATTTTTTTCTATCTTTGGTCTGAATTTTTGTTCATAGATAGAATATATATATAAATAAATTAATCAATGAGATCTAGACATTCAAGATAATTATTTCATTAATGGTTATTAGTTGATTATTATTCCTAAATAGGTTGTTGATGTCATGCTAAAATCATCATTGACGTAATAATTTACTTCTTAAATATTTGAAAAAGGTATACACCCTCGTTTCAATTTGTCAGACCTACTTTCCTTTTATATCCATTTAAAATATAATTATTATTTTTCTTTTTATATATTTAAAAACTAGATATGTCAGATACATGCATCTGATGGCCAAAATTTGACACGATGAGAATTTTGAAAACTCATGAAAATGCACGTATTAGGCCCTAAATAAATAATTTTTTTATTGTTTACCCTATTAAATTCAGTAATGTTGAAAGTGAAAATCATGGGATAATATTACATATAATAAATTTGACCAATAAAATACAGTAGAAAAATAAATTCAATTTTTTCCTCTTTTGAAAGTGGTAAAAAATTTTTATAAAGTGAATCTATAAGTGACATGTGTTACTATTAAACAGTTACCTCTAGGGTTCCATTTCCAAAGTCCTTGTTAAACCACATGGTCAGGCTATTCCTAGAACAATCGTGTGTCACTTCTCAAGGGCTATTTTATTATTTTACTAAACCCATGGAAATGAAATACCTCTTCACGTGTTTTCTACCTTCCCACCTAGAAATTTTCTCCTGTATAAGCTTCCAAATGGTTTAATGGTTTCTCTGCACTGAAACTTTCATTGAGTTTTTCTTTTTCCATTTTATAATTTTTTTAGTTTGAAACTCAATAGCTTTCTCGGTTTTTAGATTTTGCTAACATGGAGAAAGCTGAAGAAAACACAAGAACTTCAAATGTAGAGAATGAAAATGTGGAATTTAGGTCTTTCATTGAATGGTAATTTTGATGTTCACTTGAAATCCATTTCATCAATTAAGGAGGGGTATTTAGGACAAAGAAGTCAAATATAACACACAAACATGAATTATTGGGTAAACTTTAGAAAAGAGTTTCTTAATTTTCAGAGATATATTCATATTATAATAAAGTTTATAAGAAATAGGGATGACAATGGGGCAAGACATGTTTACACATATATGGGGTGGGGTGGGGTCGAGTGGATTTGACTATATGTGGGTGCGGGACAGAGCGGGACGGGTCAAAATAAAATAATTTAATTTGTGTGTCGGTATGGTGCAAGGATTTAACATGATCTGGAAAACTTAATCCAATAGTTCATCAATGTTCACAGATATTCTAATGATTTTTTAAAAGCAATCTGAAATATATCATTTAAACTAAAAATAAATCTAAAACATTCTGCAAATTAGAAAACGATAACATGTATTGTACTACTGCAAATCTGCAATTACTTAACCAAACTAATGTGTATCGTTATATTTTTTATATTTTTTTTAATCCGCTAGGCAGAGTGCCTACGGCTAGTTTTTTTATTGATAAATAAAAACAAAAACCTAAAAGAGAATAGCACAAGCAATGGGGGCTATGCCTTACCTTTCTAATCATAATGAGATAATAAACTTGTACTACTTAATGCATATCGTTCATAAATGAAGATACTTAAGTAATTCATGAATATAAAAATGAAGAATAAAGTTGAGTTATCAGCCTCAAATATGTGTATGTGTGTGTGTGTATGTGTGCGCGTGTGTGCGTGCGTGTGTGTGAACTACAAAGATAGTTTACCTGTTTAAAGTAACCTGAGTTGTTTTCTATTTGTTTTCTTTTTCAAATTTGTCCAACAAACACTTGATAGTTCATCAATTCTTCTTGGATTTATTGGATCTTGTTAAAGTTGTTGACATTGTCATATGATTTTGCTTTGTTAGTCACATTAATATGTGTCTTGGAATAAATTCCTAAGTCACATTACCATCTCAACATGCTCCCTTCCATGTCTCTGTTTTTCTTTATTTTGCTGCTTCCACTTCTTTGTTGCCTAGATGAGAGATCTTCTTCCTTGGCCAGCTTATCAAAGTATATGTCCAACATATCCTCTTCATCTTCCACATTACCCATGTCATTTTCTAAGTCAATATCATGGCTAAACTTTTTTTTAAAGTTATCAATTGTCACTGCCATAGAAGGATTTTCCTTACTTGTAGGCACAAATCCAGATGCTTGAGGACTTAACTTACTCATAAGAGGTGAAGTCAAGTTTTCCTTTTCGTCAACTAAATCTGCCCATACATAAATACTCATTTTCCTTGTTTTTCTTTAAAAACATTCAAATCGTTTTTAGCCTCCTCTCAAATCCAAAAGAACCATGATAGGTGTATTTAGACTAATTTCATTACTAGCTATCTTCTTTCTAACAATGAACTCATTTTCATATATCAAAATAACTTGTTAATTAACATGCTTCCTATTATTATTCAAGTCTCAAGTAACAAAGCCCAAATTATTAACGTCTTTTTCAAACTGGACAGAACTTGGTGTGTGCACTGAAGTACACCAGTAAGAGGTTGGGATTTGCCTAAAGTACCCCAAAATTCAGCAGATAATTCATTTGTACCATGTATCGTCTCTTATTTTTAATAATCTCATATTGCAACACGTCAAATTTAGTACATTCAACTACAATGATGATTCTATTAAACTCAACCTCTGCAGAACCTTTTGGTGCAAAATTTGATTGCATGAGGACTTAGAACCACCATTTTTTATTAGACCAAAGTCCATTCGTTATTGGAATTTTTTGCAGTGGAGTTGGCTTATTTAACCACAACTACATTAGGCGAACCCAATCCTTTGACTAAGCTCTTGCTGAAGTAAGTAAAGTTTATTTGGGATGACAAATGTCAAGAGATCTTTGAAACTCTCAAATCCTTGTTGACTCAAGCGCCTATACTTACTCTACCAATTGAAGGGAAAGAGTAGGTAGTATACAGTGATGCTTCTCACAATGGTCTCGGATGTATTTTGATGCAAAAAGGGAAGGTAATTTCTTATGCCTCTCGGAAATTAAAACCGCAGGAATTAAATTATCCTACTCATGATCTTGAACTTTCTGCTATAGTGTTTACTTTAAAAATATGGCGGCATTATTTATATGGAGAGAAATGTAATATCTTCACTGATCACAAGAACTTAAAGTACATGGGTACTCAAAAAGAGCAAAACCTTCGACAACGTAGATGGCTTGAACTCATCAAGGTTTATGACTACACGATTGATTATCATCCAGGTAAAGCCAATGTGGTTGCAGATGCCTTAAGTCGGAAATCTTTCGCAAGCATTTCTTTGAGTCCTTTACCCTTGCTTCTTGAGTTAAGAGCACATGAATGTTTGTTTTACACTTGATTCAGATGGTTCAGCTATTCCTAATTTACAAGTAAAGCCAATATTACTTGAACAGGTGAAAGAAACACAAATGTTAGATGAGAAACTTATAAAATTGACCAGAGAAGTTCAAAGTGGGAAAAAAACTTGATTTTACATTTAAGGAGGATGGTGGCTTATTTTATCAAAACAGGTTATGTGTCTCTAATGATGACAAATTGAGGAGAGAAATATTGAATGAAGCACATACTTCACCATATGCAATGCATCCTGGAGGTACAAAGATGTACCGGACCATCAACGAAAATTATTGGTGGAATGTTATGAAGAGAGACATTGCGGAGTTCGTCTCAAAATGTTTGGTTTGTCAACAAGTAAAGGCAGAACATCAAGTCCTAGTGGGTTTACTACAAACCTTGTCAATGTCGGAATGAAAATGGGAGAGAATAAATATGGACTTTGTTTCTGGACTTCCTCGCACTCAGAGAAATCATGATGCAATATGGGTGATTGTGGACAAACTAACCAAGAGTGCTCACTTCTTAGCAATCAGGAAGGATTACTCACTTGAGCGTTTGGCCGAGTTGTATATTAATGAGATTGTAAGACTACATGGGATCCCTGTGTCTATTGTATCAGACCGGGACCCAAGGTTTACATCTAGATTTTGGGGTAGCTTGCAGGAAGCTTTGGGTACTAAGTTGAGGTTTAGCACTTCGTTCCATCCTCAAACAGACGGCCAGTCGGAAAGAGTGATACAAATTTTGGAGGATATGCTTCGAGCTTGCATTATGGAGTTTGAGGGTAGTTGGTACAAACACTTAGCTTTGATAGAATTTGCTTACAATAACAGTTACAAATCGAGTATTGGAATGCCTCCCTATGAAGCTTTATACGGAAAAAAATGTTGGACCCCTCTTTGTTGGAGTGAAGTTGGTGAAAGAAAGCTTGTTGGTCCTGAAATTGTGCAACAAACACAGGACAAGGTAAAAATTATCAATGATCATTTAAAAATTTCTTCGGATAGACAAAAGTCGTACGCTGATCTTAAAAGGCGTGACATTGAATATCCATTTGGAGATAAAGTAATCTTAAAGGTGTCTCCATGGAAAAAGATTATGAGATTTGGCCAAAAAGGAAAACTTAGTCCCCTATTTATCAGACCTTATGAGATACTTGAAAGGGTTGGACCAATTGCATATAAATTGGCTTTGCCACCTGAGTTAGACAAGATCCACAATGTCTTCCATGTTTCTATGCTTAGAAGATATCGTTCTGATCCATCTCATGTTCTTCCAGTTGAATCTATTGGGGTTAATCCTGACTTGACGTATAATGAAGAACCTATCCTAATTCAAGCTCGAGAAGTAAAGCAACTTAGGAACAAGAGAATCCCTTTAGTAAAGGTACTTTGGAGGAACCATTCAAGAAAAGAAGCTACCAGGGAAAGAGAAGAAGACATGAGAACCCAGTATCCATGCTTGTTTCGGGACTAGTTTAAGGTAAATTTTGAGACAAAATTTCTTTAAGGAGAAGAGAGTTGTAACACCCCTAAATTCTTAAACAAATAGTCGCATGTCGTTACATCAACTCGTAATTACTAGAATATGTTTTATTCTCATTTTTGGAGCTTCAAATGTTGTGATTTGCAAATTTGCTTAGCATAAATTGTTATCGTAAATTAAGGTATTGTATGGGGGTATTTGCGTAATTATATAAGTATACTTACTTATACATTGGAAGTGTGGGTATAAAGTACATAAATATAGTTATATATGTATGCTTTTTGGGCAGCCATCTATTTGTTTGGGCAGCCCCTTTTGGTGACATCTGCCCATGTGACAAGGATAACTTTTGTAGCTATATATCTTTACACCTCCTTTGATTTAATTCGTTTTCCCTCAAGTCTAAGAAAATTATAATATTAGCTAAACAGTTGTTCTTCAAAATCAAGAGAAAAACTAAGTCCTTTTGGCTGGAATCCGACACACACACTTCCTTTTGGTAAGTGACGAAATCTGCTTTTGAGCTGGGTAGTGTTTGGTATTTTATGCATATCTCATTCAAAAGAAATTAGTTTACAATGAATAAATATGATTTGGAAAACTAATTCGTAGATCTACAACTCTTGTGGTTATGTAAAATTCTAATTTAGCTGTTATGGATACGAAATAAGGGACGCAACATATGACAAGTTCTGTCCAGATTCTGGAATTAGAAATCCTGTACGTTCAACTGTTAGTGTTTTGATTATATATTTTTGTACAAAGCGTATTTTGCGGTGATTCTTGGTTATTTGCAATCTTAAGAAATGTACCTACATCTTTTATGAAGGATATAAATTCCATTTTGGCCGTTTTCTGTTTCAAATCTAAGTTGCGACATGGAGTGTGTTTATTGGGCTGAGTATCTGTTTTAGGAGTATAGTTGTATTTGTACAGGCTAGGCTTACTTGTGATGATAACCCTGTGTTACGCCATCATTATTTAGCTACTAGAAAGTAAATAAGTTATTGAATTCATTTTTTAAGGTTGTATATCCTCGTGTACGAGTTGAAGATTTTGATACGCTGGTTGGTGTACGATTTGAACTCGTGAAGTCGTGTTGGACTGTTTTTGTGCTAAAGAACTGAGATTTGTGTATAAACTTATACTTGTACTCTTTTTACCTGCTGGTATATCTTAAAGTTTACTTTGGTGCCTTGGTTACCTCTTGTCACTTTGCATTTTCGTATTGGTATTCTTTAATACCTTAAAGACGCTTGTGTAACTCGCCCACTTGTATGGATTGTTTGATCACTTAGCACTCTTGTTGGGAACTTGTACTTATTGTGGCTGTCTTTGTCACTCTTGGCATGCCTTTTGATTCGGATCATTTACCATCTTGACTTTGTATTTTTAGTCCGTCTTAAGAATGGAAGTTGTCCATTTTAAGTAAGAACTAGAAAGCCATTTTTTGTTGGAGAATAAAGAAAGAAGAAACAACGTATAAGAAGATAGAAGAAGAGTTGCAGAGAACTTTCACGTTATATTTCTAATATTAATAACGAAAATACATAAGACACTTTAAATAGGAATTAAGACTCAACCACCTAAGAGAAACATGACCCACTAACTTAACCACAACCTTATCCACTAAGCTAAATATTAGCAACTAACAGGAGATATGCTTTGACTGAACTAGGACTCCTAACAAACGTGTTACTCTGCCAACTAAATAGGAACCTCTAATTACATTTGAATCAATATTCAACACTCCCCCTTGATTCAAAATTACAAACTCCAAGTTTCTGCCGGAACTGATCATGCTTGGCTTGTGGGAGTGCCTTGGTGAGAACATCTGCAATTTGATCCCTTGTACCGCAAAACTTCAACTCTATATCACCTCTTGCTGTGTGGTCACGAATGAAATGATAACGGATGTCTATGTGCTTTGTTCTGCTGTGAAAAGTCGGATTCTTTGTCATTGCAATTGTTGCCTTGTTATCGCAAAATATTTTTATCGCACCCTCTTGCCGATAGAAAACATCAACTAACATTCTTCGTAACCATAAGGCTTGACAAGCTGCTGAAGTTACAGCAATATATTCTGCTTCCGATGATGATAATGCAACCACATCCTGCTTCTTTGAGCTCCAAGAGATCGCTCCAGATCCTAAATTGAACACATTTCCAGAAGTACTCTTTCTGTTATCTATACTTCCTGCCCAATCACTATCACTGTATCCTGTCAAGCTGAAATCCGCATCTTTGGAGTACCAAATCCCGAAGTCAACTGTCCCAGCAACATAACGCAAAACTCTTTTGGCAGCACCAAGATGTTTTTTGGTAGGACTATGCATATACCTAGACAACATACCAACAGAAAACATAATATCAGGATGAGTATGTGTTAGGTAGTTCAAACCTCCAATCAAGCTTCTGTAGTCACTAGGATCAGCGAGATCTGTGCCATCTTCAAGCTGAAATTTTTCATTTGCATTCATGGGTGTGGCAGCCGCTTTACAATTATGCATACCGAACTTGAACAAGAGGTCTTTTGCATACTTCGTTTGAGAAACAAAAATACCATCTTCTACCTGTTTCACTTGAAGACCAAGAAAGTATTGCAAAACACCTAAATCTGACATTTCAAACTCCTTCATCATGCAAGATTTAAATTCAGCAACTAAAGTTTCACATGACCCCATATAGATCATGTCGTCCACATAGAGACAAACTACCAAAAAATCACTTGTACCTTGTTTCTTTACATACAACGTAGGCTCATTCTCGCTCCTTTCAAATCTATTCCTCAGGAAGTACGAGTCAATTTTGTTGTACCATGCCCGTGGTGCTTGTTTTAGCCCATAAAGAGCCTTCTTGAGCTTGTATACTTTGCTCTCATTGCCACTAACACCAAAACCCTCTGGTTGGGAAACATAAACTTCCTCTTCCAAATCCCCATTTAAGAATGCAGATTTAACATCAAATTGATAAACGGGCCAGCTCAGTTTAGCAGCCAAAGATAAGAGTATTCTCACCGTTTCAAAGCGAGCAACAGGTGAAAACGTCTCATCATAATCAATACCTTGATGTTGTGCATATCCTTTAGCTACAAGCCTTGCTTTGTATCGCTGTATGCTCCCATCTGCATGACGCTTGATTTTGAACACCCATTTGAGTCCAATGGGTTCCTTTTCTTCCGGTAGATTCACCAATTCCCATGTTTGATTCTGCTCAATTGCTTGCATCTCTTCTATCATTGCATTTTTCCATGCTGGACTTTCTACAGCTTCCTTGAAACAACTGGGTTCAGTAACATACAAAGCAAAAGAACAATTTTCATAAATCTCCCTTAATGATCTGAATTTCGCTGGTGGAGTCTCACTGAAAGAATCACTTGAAGAAGAACTGCTGCCACTTCCTTGGGGGGTTAAGCTGTGATCACTTGCTGGAGCAGAGGTTCTTGATTGATGAGTAGCACGGCTGCTACTTGTTGGAGAAGAGCTGGATGTGTTCCCTGGAACAGAAACTGCTGCAGGTTCTTGCTGAAAAGCTTCATCAGTAGGCGGCAACTTAATATTTGAACTAACATTCTCAGAATCAAAGTTCCAGCTAGCATCTTCATTAAACATAACATTTCTACTGATCACAATTTTTCCACTCAGTGGATTATATAGCTTATAAGCTTTGGATTGTGTGCTATATCCAACAAAGATACATTTCTTTGATTTTTCATCAAGCTTATATCTAGCTTGGGAATTCACCAAAGAATAAGCTATACATCCAAAGACACGTAAGTGGCTTAAAGGGCTTGTTACCTCTCCATGCTTCATATGGTGTTTGATTAAGAACAGCCTTGGTGGGTGAAATGTTTAGCATGTAGACAGCGGTAGCAACAGCTTCAGCCCAGAAATATTTTGGTACACCTCTAGCTTGCATCATGCTTCTACCCATTTCAACGACTGTCCGATTCTTGCGTTCGGCAACACCATTCTGCTCTGGAGTATATGGTGCTGTGAGCTCTCTGTGAATATCGTTTTCCTCACAATAGGTGTTGAATTCATTTGATATAAATTCACCACCTCTATCTGTTCGAAGAGTCTTAATTCTACAACCACTTTGTCTTTCAACAAAAGACTTATATTTCTTGAAATTCTCAAATGTTTCTGATTTAAATTTCAAGAAATATACCCAACTAATTCGACTATAATCATCCGTAAAAAGCAGAAAATATCGACTTCCACCTAAGGACTCAACACTCATAGGACCACATAGATCAGCATGCACCAATTCGAGACAAACAGATGCTCTCCAAGACTTACCTACAAGAAATGAATTTCTATTTTGCTTCCCATACACACATCCTTCACAAAATTCAAGAGCATCAATTCTAGGCAAACCAAGAACCATATTTCTACGACCTAATAATTGTAACCCCTTTACATTCAAGTGACCATACCGCAAATGCCACAAATTGGCTTCCGTATTGCCTTTGGTAATTAACGCAAAACTTTTAACATCAGAAACTTCAAGAGGAAACATTCTATTTTGAGTCATTTGAATGTCAACAATTTTGTGTCCTGAATTTTTATCTTGAATGCTACAAGAATTGTCATCAAACAAAATAGAATATCCACAATTCATCAGTTGCCCAACACTCAACAAGTTATGGGCCAAACAAGGAACATACTGCACATCATGGAGAAGTTTGACATTACCATGAGAAGTTTTTAGAGCGATTGTGCCTTTCCCGTCGACTGTCATTGCCTTGTCATTTCCAAGACGAACTTTTGACTTCTCCGATTCATCAAGTTCTTTGAACAGTGACCTTCTGCCCGACATGTGATTGGAGCAACCACTATCAATGATCCATACATCATCTGAACCAACATCTATTGAGGAGTGAGCCATGAACAAATTACCCTCATCTTGTTGTTGCTCAGTGAAATTGGCATGTTGTTGTTCATCTTTCTGTTTAGTCCAGTAATCAGCTTCCTTGTGCCCCATTTTTCTGCAAAAGCGACACTGAATATTGGCATGTTGTTGTTCATCTTTCTGTTTAGTCCAGCAATCAGCTTCCTTGTGCCCCATTTTTCTGCAAAAGCGACACTGAATATTGCTCTTGAATTGCCGGTGCTCACCATCAAACTGAGCTCGTCCTCTGCCACGACCTCGTCCACGGAAACTACCTCTGCCTCCATATCCTCTAGCATTTGAAACTTCTGATTTGCCTTTGAAAGAAGACTCCCCCTTGATCTGAAATGCCTTCTCTTCGCCCTTTTCTTGAGAAGCATTCAGTCTATCCTCATGAGCTTGCAATGAACTCATCAATTCATCAAAACCATAATTAGATAAATCATGGGACTCCTCAATAGCAGCTACGACATGATCAAATCTTTTATTAAGACTTCTCAAAACTTTAGAAACTATAGTTTCATCAGTAATTTTGTCACCGTATGCCTTCATATGATTAACAATTGCACTCACCCGAGATAAGTAGCCTTGCACAGATTCACTACTTTTCATGGATGAATTTTCAAAATCACGTCGGAGTGATTGGAGTTTAACAGTCATTACCTTTGTCGAGCCGTGGAATTCTTTTTTCAGAATATCCCATGCCTGCTTTGAGGTTTCTGCAACAGCAATTCTGGAAAAAATTGAGTCATGCATCGCTTGCTGAATGTAAAACAGAGCCTTGGAGTCCTTCTTTTTGTTCTCCCGCAATCTTTGTGCTTCATCTTCCTCAGCATAACCCTTCTCTACCAAATCCCACAATTCTTGAGACTTGAACAAAGTCTTCATCTTTATGCTCCAAAATTCGTATTTGTCCCCATTAAAGATAGGAATTAGTTGTTGAGATGTGGTAGATGCTCCATTGGTAGACATTCTTTGTTCTCAATTGTCACTTTCTTCTTGCTACTGATTTGCTCTCAGTTTGACCTAACCTGGCTCTTGATACCAATTTTGTTGGAGAATAAAGAAAGAAGAAACAATGTATAAGAAGATAGAAGAAGAGTTGCAGAGAACTTTCACGTTATATTTCTAATATTAATAACGAAAATACATAAGACACTTTAAATAGGAATTAAGACTCAACCACCTAAGAGAAACATGACCCACTAACTTAACCACAACCTTATCCACTAAGCTAAATATTAGCAACTAACAGGAGATATGCTTTGACTGAACTAGGACTCCTAACAAACGTGTTACTCTGCCAACTAAATAGGAACCTCTAATTACATTTGAATCAATATTCAACATTTTTAATATGGTTCTTGGTTCTCTTGATTATTGGGGTTTGACCCTTCTTGATACTTGCTTGTGCTTGGTGTGACGACATGATATTTATATTGGGAGAGCCTTGTTGTTGAATCTCTTGGAAAACTGTGCTATGAGTGTTCTTGACATTTGCATCTTTAAATATCGAACTTGATACTCTTTATATATTATTTATTTGATTTATTTATTATGTTCAATTATGCTGCCCTTTACTTGAGAATGATAACTTGGCGAATTTGAGGGCTCCGAACTTATAGTTTTTACACCACTAAGCTATATGCTTAGCGATAGTTGTTTCTATCGTAGGGAATGATCGAGAGGATGCTTGAAGTTGGCCATTGAAGATGGTGATTTTGAAACCTTTAAGGAAGATCACTTTTGCATATAGACATATATATTTTGTATAAACCTTGGGACTTGTACAAAATCTATGTTTTGTATATTTACATGAGAATTTGAGGGCTGATTTGGTCATGTCACCATGGGCTGTAATATAAGTATCGCCATACGTTATTTTCTTTCTGGGGTGTGTAAACCCAAGTCTTGTAATATAGTAAATTTACTATATGTTTCGAATGTTTGTGTGAAGCATGAGCAGGCTGATTTCAGTACCCGGAAGCTTGTAATATTCTTGTTACTTAATCCTTGAGTGTGAGGATAATATATGTAGATGAAAAGCTCGTCGGTTATTTGCTTAAATTACTTTTCGGAGGTCATTATGAACCTAATCCCTCTACTAGATTATAATCAGTATGCCCTCGTTAATCACTTTTGAATGTCGAAAGTATAAGTTAGGTCTCTTTAAAATGGGTCGCTACAGCGCTGGTTGGCACGACGCCCCACCCCCTTCCCTAGGTGCTTGACGACTTTTCTTCTCCGTTTTTCAACTCTAAACCCTCTAAACTTCAATGGTTATTTCCCCAAACACTAAGGACCATTTATACCCTCAATATATGATAGATTTAAACCAAAATTTAACCCGGAAACATGAATCAAATCGCAAGAAACTTCAACAAAACAACCCACAAGAATTCAAACGAATTTCATTAAGGACTCAAATAATTTACTTTCAAATCACACATATTTCGCTGAATTGAATCATGATTGGTGAGTGGGTGAACTAACCCAACGCTATGTGATCTCACATACCTTTTTAGGGATCACCCCCGATGAAATCTACAAGCTATCCATGACGAAATCGACGAATCTAGCTTCCTCTTCTCGTTTCTTCTCTTTTCTCTTTTCTCCAAGCCCTAGCGTGAACTCTAACTCTTCTAAACTAACCAAAATCTGGTTTTACCCCAATTAATCTCCTAAAACGAATTAGAACAATTAGGTAAGGAAAAGACTAAATACCCCTTCTAAAATCCGGATTAGACTTTCCTTAATCCAACAACCCAACTTCCAAAAGGCATAACTTACTCATACAGACTCGAAATCGTGCAAACTCGGCGGCGTTGGAAATATCATTTCAAGAGATTTCCAACCATCTCTGGAAGTATATATAAATCATCATTAGCTACGAGTTATGGCCATTTGAAGTTGACAAAAACTCAACTTTTCCAAACATAAACTTATTTTCATATTTTCATTTTTTCCAAAAATGACTATTTCCAACTATTAGATTCTTCCTAGTTATTTCAAATTGCGAGATGTTACAATATCTCCCCGTTGGGAACATTCTTCCTTGAATGATATTAATTTTACTAGGCTAAGGGTATCACATGAAACATACAGTTTAAACACCCAGCAAACACCATGCAGTTTCGACATGCCAGCTTAATATCAATGCCAAGAATAGGATTAGTACCTTAATTTGGAACTTCTCCGGCTTCGAAGAGAGGTGGGTATCTCTTCTTCCTATCCTCTTTATCTTCTCAAGTAGCTTCTCTACAAACTGATTCATCCACAAAACTTTTAATTGATGTTACTTCCTTAGTCCTCAACTTGCGAACTTGGCGATCTAGAATCTGAACCGGAACCTCCTCTTAAGATAAGCTATCCTTGATACCAATATCCTCAGTTGTTATGATAAGTGAAGTATCTTCCATGCACTTCTTCAACATGGAGATGTGGAACACCGGATGGACTGCTGCTAACTCTGGTGGTAGGTCTAACTCAAAAGCTACATTGCCAATCCTCTTGGATATTCTGTAAGGACCAATATACAGGGGACTGAATTTACCGTTCTTACCAAATCTTATAACACCCTTCATGGGTGAAACTTTCAAGTAACTCAATCATCTACCATTGGTACACACAACCTACCTTGATATCTCAATACACCATCTCCCCCTTGTTCAAAAGCCATCACTTTTTGCTTATGAACATTTGCGTTTAATTCAAGCAAGATAAGGTCTTGATCTTTCTTTTCTTTAACTTCTAACACTAGTGATGATTCATCCCCATTCAACACCACTACTACTCCTTCTGTGGAATCCATTAGTCGGACTCCTAAGCGAGAAAGTCTATGCACATCTTTCGCTAACTCTCTGTTTTCTTCTTCAACATGAGCCATATTACCCATAGACAACCCACTCAAGGCATCAACAACAACATTAACCTTACCTAGGTAATAAATAATAAACTCATGTCATAATCCTTGAGTAATTCTAACCACCTCCTTCGTCTGAGATTAAGCTCTTTCTGGGTGAACACATATTGAAGACTCTTGTGATCAGTAAATACATCAACATGCACACCATACAAGTAATGACACCATATCTTCAAAGCGTATACTAGAGCAGCCAACTCTAAGTCATCAGTGGGGTAGTTCTTCCCGTGAACTTTCAACTGTCTGGAGGCATAAGCTATAACTTTGTCATTCTGCATTAAGACACAACCCAACCCAACTCTAGATGCATCACAGTACACCACAAAACCTTGAGTACCTTCTGGTAAGGTCGAAACTGGGGTAGTAGTCAATCTCTTCTTCAATGCCTGAATGTTTTTCTCACAAGCTTCAGACCATTGAAATTTCACTGTCTTTTGAGTTAACTTGGTCAAAGGGGATGAAATAGACGAGAACCCCTCTACAAACCTTCTATAATATCCAGCCAAACACAAGAAACTCCTAATATCAGTTGGAGATGTGGGTCTAGGCCAAATCTACACTGCCTCAATTTTCTGAGTATCAACTTTAATTACCCCTCCAAACATAATATGGCCTAAGAATGCTACAAACTCAAGTCAAAATTCACATTTCGAGAACTTAGCATACAACTCCTTATCTTTCAAAGACTGAAGAACTATTCTGAGATGGCCATCATGATCTTCTTCATTCCTTGAATACATTAGTATTTCATCAATGAAGACGTTAACAAACATATCTAAGTAAGGTTTGCAGATTCTATTCATTAGGTCCACAAACACTGCTGGTGCATTGGTCAAACCAAATGACATGACCAAAAACTCATAATGACCATAACTGGTTCTGAAAGCTATCTTTGGAATGTCACATTCCCTTACTCTTACTAATGATAGCCTGATCTGAGGTCAATTTTCGAGAAACGGGAAGCACCCTGAAGATGATCGAAAAGATCATCAATTCTCGGAAAATGATACTTATTCTTGATGGTAACCTTGTTCAACTAACGGTAATCGATGCACATCCTAAGGGAACTATCTTTCTTTCTCACAAACAAGACCGGAGCGCCCCAAGGTGAGACACTTGGTCAAATGATGCCCTTGTCTAATAGATCCTTTAACTGCGCTTTCAACTCTTTCAACTCTGATGGTGCCATTCTCTATGGAGAAATAGAGATAGGACGAGTATCTAGAAGAATGTCTATACCGAAGTCTATTTCTCTCTGAGGAGGGACTCTAGGAAGATTATCAAGAAAGAGTTCTTGAAACTCTCGTACTACCAAAGCTGACTGAATACGAGGAATCTCAATACTGGAGTCATTAACTCAGACTAAGTGATAGATACACCCCTTAGAAATTAACATTCTTTCCTTAAGGCACGAAATGAAACGACCCTTAGGCACTGTTGAAATTTTTTTCCAATCGAAGATTGTCTTATTTGGAAACTGAAAGTTAACTACTCGAGTTCTACAATCAACTAAGGCATAACTGGCATGAAGCCAGTCCATACCAAGAATGACATCAAAATCTACCATTTCTAACTCAACTAAATAAACCATGCTGTCTTTGAGATGGATGGAAATGACACAATCACTTTAAACTCGCTCAGCTAGAATAGACTCCCCAACAGGTGTAGAAACACAGAAGGGTTCACACAGTTTCTCAGGAATAACATCAAACTTATTTGCAACATAAAGGGTTACAAAAGATAAACATCAAAAGTAAAGACTTGGATCATACTAGTGACCACATCTGGCGAATTCTCTAACTTTTGGCGACTATTAATGGCATAAAAGAGGTTTTTTTCCCCGCCAGTACCTCAAGTAGCTCCTCGAGGTGCAGCTCTGTCTAGTGGAGCAACTGAAGAATGATAGGCCATATTGCCCCTATTACCATTACCTTTCATGTTCTCAGGACACTCCCTCATGAAATGACCGTTCTGACTACACTTGGAAGAAAGAGTAGAGCCCTCACGACAAATACCTGAGTGGTTTCTGCTACACTTAGCACATGCAGTAGGCTTACTACCCCTTTGTGTCATACTGCCTTGAGAATAAGGAGGTTTAGCTATGAAACTATGGAAATTCTGACTATTGTACTCACTTTTGTTCTTCGGTGCAGGTGCACTAGCAGATGATGGGGTAGGTCCCTTCTGTTTCTGTTGGAAGGCAGACCAGTTCTCACTACTCTTTTGCTGCCTGAACTCGTTCCCTGATGTCTTAGCCCTCTTATTCTTAAACTATTCTCTATCCTTCATGTTATCCTTCTCAACTTGTTGCACATGGATCATTAGCCTTGCTATGTCCATATCCCCTATCAACATTGTTGCCTTGCCTTCATTGCTTGACTAACAAGACAACCCAACAACAAATAATCTAATCCTGCTCCTCATGTTAGCAACCATCTCCGGGGAATAGAGGTAAAGTTGCGCGAACTTTAGACTGTACTCATGAACACTCATAGACTCTGGATTAAGGGTGAGAAACTCTCTTATCTTTGGCTCTCGCAACTCACAGGGAAAGAAACGTCCCATGAGAGCACTCTCAAACACAGCCCAACTTACTATTGGCGCATCCTCAACCCTATTCTTTTTCCGTTGGTCGAACTAAATTCTAGTGATACCCTTCAGTTGGTATGCAGCTAGTTCCACCCTCTTTGTATCAACAACATTGCTAAGGAACAAGTACCAAAAGGTGGGGAACGAATGGGGAGAACTGGTGTCCGTGGAGCCCTAAGAGGCGCGGGGCGCCAGCCCTCAACATTCAGAGACAAAGTTGGGGCACTCTGGCTGCGTCGTCACCGCAGATCCCCACATTCATGGACTGCTTTGGGGCGGGCTGGCTGGCGCGACGCCGCACTCCCTACCTGAGGTGCTTGACGACTTTTCTTCTCCATTTTTCAACTCTAAACCCTCTAAACTTCAATGGTTATTTCCCCAAACACTATGGTTCATTTATACCCTCAATATATGATAGATTCAAACCAAAATTACACCTGGAAACATGAATCAAATCGCAAGAAACTTCAACAAAACAACCCACAAGAATTCAAACGAATTTCATCAAGGACTCAAATAATTTACTTTCAAATCACACATATTTTGCTGAATTGAATCATGATAGGTGCGTGGGTGAACTAACCCAACACTATGTGATCTCACATACCTTTATAGGGATAACCCCCGATGAAATCCACAGGCTATCCATGACGAAATCGACTAATCTTGCTTCCTCTTCTCGTTTCTCCTCTTTTCTCTTTTCTCCAAGCCCTAGCGTGAACTCTAAATTTTCTAAACTGACCAAAATCTGATTTTACCCCAATTAATCTCTTGAAAACGAATTAGAATAATTAGGTAAGGAAAAGATTAAATAACCCTTCTAAAATCCGGATTAGACTTTCCTTAATCCAACAACCCAACTTCCAAAAGGCATAACTTACTCATACACACTCGGAATAGCGCAAACTCGGCGGCGTTGGACAGATCATTTCAAGAGATTTCCAACCATGTCTGGAAGTACACCTAAATCATCTTGAACTACGAGTTATGGCCATTTCAAGTTGACCAAAACTCAATTTTTCCTAACTTAAACAAATTTCCAGATTTTTATTCTTTCCAAAAAAGACTATTTCCAATTATTAGATTCTTCCTAGTTATTTCAAATTGCGAGTTGTAACAATATCTCCTCCTTGGAAACATTCATCCTCGAATGAGATTAATTTTACTAGGCTAAGGGTATCACATGAAACATACAGTTTAAACACCCAGCAAACACCATGCAGTTTCGACATGCCAGTTTAATATCAATGCCAAGAATAGGATTAGTACCTTAATTTGGAACTTCTCCGGCTTCGAAGAGAGGTGGGTATCTCTTCTTCCTATCCTCTTTATCTTCTCAAGTAGCTTCTCTACAAACTGATTCCTCCACAAAACTTTTACTTGATGCTACTTCCTTATTCCTCAACTTGCGAACTTGGCGATCTAGAATCTGAACCGTAACATCCTCATAAGATAAGCTATCCTTGATACCAATATCCTCAGTTGATATGATAAATGAAGTATCTCCCATACACTTCTTCAACATGGAGATGTGGAACACCGGATGGACTGCTGCTAACTCTGGTGGTAGCTCTAACTCAAAAGCTACATTGCCAGTCCTCTTGGATATTCTGTAAGGACCAATATACAGGGGACTGAGCTTCCCGTTCTTACCAAATCTCATAACACCCTTCATGGGTGAAACTTTCAAGTAACTCAATCATCTACCATTGGTACACACAACCTACCTTGATATCTCAATACACCATCTCCCCCTTGTTCAAAAGCCATCATTTTTTGCTTATGAACATTTTCCTTTAATTCAAGCAAGATAGGGTCTTGGTCTTTCTTTTCTTTAACTTCTGACACTAGTGATGATTCATCCCCATTCAAGACCACTACTCCTCTTTCTGTGGAATTCATTAGTCGAACTCCTAAGAGTGCAAGTCTATGCACATCTTTCGCTAACTCTCTCTTTTCTTCTTCAACATGAGCCATATTACCCATAGACAACCCACTCAAGGCATCAACAACAACATTAACCTTACCTAGGTAATAAATAATAAACTCATGTCATAATCCTTGAGTAATTCTAAGCACCTCCTTCGTCTGAGATTAAGCTATTTCTGGGTGAACACATATTGAAGACTTTTGTGATCAGTGAATACATGAACATGCACACCATATAAGTAATGACACCATATCTTCAAAGCGTATACTAGAGCAGCCAACTCTAAGTCATCAGTGGGGTAGTTCTTCCCGTGAACTTTCAACTGTCTGGAGGCATAAGCTATAACTTTGCCATTATGCATTAAGACACAACCCAACCCAACTCTAGATGCATCACAGTACACCACAAAACCTTGAGTACCTTCTGGTAAGGTCAAAACTGGGGTAGTAGTCAACCTTTTCTTCAATGCCTAAATGTTTTTCTCACAAGCTTCAGACATTGAAATTTCACTATCTTTTGAGTTAACTTGGTCAAAGGGGATGAAATAGACAAGAACCCCTCTACAAACCTTCTATAATAGCCAGCCAAACACAAGAAACTCCTAATATCAGTTGGAGATGTGGGTCTAGGCCAATTCTGCGCAGCCTCAATTTTCTGAGTATCAACTTTAATTCCCACTCCAAATATAATATGGCCTAAGAATGCCACAGACTCAAGTCAAAATTCACATTTCGAGAACTTAGCATACAACTCCTTATCTTTCAAAGACGGAAGAACTATTCTGAGATGGCCAGCATGATCTTCTTCATTCCTTGAATAAATTAGTATGTCATCAATGAAGACGATAACAAACATATCTAAATAAGGTTTGCAGACTCTATTCATAAGGTCCACAAACATTGCTGGTGCATTGATCAAACCAAATGACATGACCAAAAACTCATAATGACCACAACTGGTTCTAAAAGTTGTGTTTGGAATGTTATTCCCTTACTCTTACTAATGATTGTCTGATCTGAGGTCAATTTTCGAGAAACGGGAAGCACCCTGAAGCTGATCGAAAAGATCATTAATTCTTGAAAGAGGATACTTATTCTTAATGGTAACCTTGTTCAACTAACGGTAATCTATGCACATCCTAAAGGAACCATCTTTCTATCTCACAAACAAGACCGGAGCGCCCCATGGTGACACAGATGGTCGAATGATGCCCATATCTAACAGATCCTTTAACTGCGTTTTCAACTCCTTGAACTCTGTTGGTGCCATTCTCTATGGCAGAATAGAGATAGGACGAGTATTTAGAAGAATGTCAATACCAAAGTCTATTTCTCACTCAGGAGGGACTCCAGGAAAATCATCAAGAAAGACTTAATGAAACTCTTGTACTACCAAATCTGACTGAATACGAGGTATCTCAATACTGGAGTCATTAACTCGGACTAAGTGATAGACACACCTCTTAGAAACTAACATTCTTGCCTTAAGGTACGAAATGAAACGACCCTTGGCACTTTTGAACTATTTTTTCACTCTAAGACTGTCTTATTTGGAAACTGAAACTTAACTACTCGAGTTTTACAATCAACTGAGGTATAACAGGCATAAAGCCAGTCTATACCATGAATGACATCAAAATCTACCATGTCTAACTCAACTAAATTAGCCATGGTGTCTTTGTGATGGATGGAAATGACACAATCTCTTTAAACTCGCTCAGTTAGAATAGACTCTCCAACAGGTGTAGAAACACAGAACGGTTCACATAGTTTCTCAGGAATAACATCAAACTTATTTGCAACATAAAGGGTTACAAAATATAAGCTTGCTCCTGGGTCTAGCAAATCATAAACATCAAAAGTAAAGGCTTAGATCATACTAGTGACCACATCTGGCAAATTCTCTAACTTTTGGCGACTATTAATGGCATACAAGCGATTTTTTTCCCCGCCAGTACCTCAAGTAGCTCCTCGAGGTGCAGTTCTGTCTAGTGGAGCAACTGAAGAAAGATGGGCCATATTGCCCCTATTACCATTACCATGCATGTTCTCAGGCCAATCCCTCATAAAATGACCGTTCTGACCACACTTGAAACAACGAGTAGAGCCCCCACGACAAATACCTGAGTGGTTTCTGCTACACTTAGCACATGCAGGAGGCTTACTACCCCTTTGAGCTATACTGCCTTGAGAATAGGCAGGTTTAGCTATGAAACTATGGGAATTCTGACTATTGTACTCACTGTTGTTCTTAGGTATAGGTGCAATAGCAGATGATGGGGTAGGTCCCTTCTGTTTCTGTTGAAAGGAATACCAGTTCACACTACTTTTTTACTGCCTGAACTCGTTCCCTGATGTCTTAGCCCTCTTATTCTTAAACTCTTCTCTATCCTTCATGTTATCCTCCTCAACCTGTTGCACATGGATCATTAGCCTTGCTATGTCCATACCCCCTATCAACATTGTTGCCTTGCCTTCATTGCTTGACTGACGAGACAACCCAAAAACAAATAAACTAATCATGCACCTCATGTCAGCAACCATCTCTGGGGAATAGAGGTAAAGTTGCGCGAACTTTAGACTATACTCATGAACACTCATAGACTCTGGATTAAGGGTGAGAAACTCTCTTATCTTTGACTCTCGCAACTCACGGGGAAAGAAACGTCCCTTGAGAGCACTCTCAAACACTGCCCAACTCACTATTGGCGCATCCTCAACCCTATTCGTTTTCCGTTGGTCGAACTAAAATCTAGTGATACCCTTCAGTTGGTATGCAGCTAGTTCTACCCTCTCAGCATCAACAACATTGCTAAGGAACAAGTACGATAAGGTGGGGAACGAATGGGGAGAACTGGCGTCCCTGGTGCTCTGAGAGGCTTGGGGCGCCAGCCCTCAACAATCAGAGACCAAGTTGGGGCGCTCTGGCTGGTTCGTCACCCTAGATCCCCACATTCATGACTGCTTTGTGGGGTGCTGGCTGGCGCGACGCCCCACCCCCTATCCCAGGTGTTTGACGACTTTTCTTCTCCATTTTTCAACTCTAAACTCTTTAAACTTCAATGGTTATTTCCCCAAACACTAAGGATCATTTATACCCTCAATATATAATATATTCAAACTAAACTTACACCTAGAAACATGAATCAAACTGCAAGAAACTTCAACAAAACAACCCAGAAGAATTCAAACGAATTTCATCAAGGACTCAAAAAATTTACTTCCAAATCACACATATTTCACTGAATTGAATCATGATTGGCCGTGGGTGAGCTAACCCAATGTTATGTACTCTCACATACCTTTTTAGGGATCACCCCAACGAAATCCACAAGCTATCCTTGACGAAATCGAAGAATCTTGCTTCCTCTTCTCGTTTCTCCTCTTTTCTCTTTTCTCCAAGCCCTAGCGTGAACTCTAACTTTTCTAAACTGACCAAAATCTGGTTTTACCCCAATTAATCTCCTAAAAACTAATTACAATAATTAGGTAAGGAAAAGACTAAATAACCTTTCTAATATCCGGATTAAACTTTCCTTAATCCAACAACCCAACTTTGAAAAGGCATAACTTACTCATACGAACTCGGAATCGTGCAAACTCAGCGGCGTTGGAAAGATCATTCCAAGAGCTTTCCAACCATGTCTGGGAGTAAACCTAAACCATCCTGAGCTATGAGTTATGGTCGTTTGAAGTTGACCAAAACTCAACTTTTCCAAACTTAAAACAAATTTCCAAATTTTCACTCTTTCCAAAAGTGACGACTTCCAATTATTAGGTTCTTCCTAGTTATTTCAAATTGTGAGATGTTACATGACCGTAGTCCAACTCGGTAATAGGCTACACTTAATAGATTAAATGTTTAACACATTATAATTGAATTACTAAAATATACTGGATAGCTCAAAATACTAACATGCAAACTAAGAATGCACATTTATATACTGAGAATGACACATTCAAAACTGAGGCATGTGTATCTGAAATACTGAAATATCTGATCTAGCATGTGTAATTCAAGAACTAAAGAACTACCAAGCTAGGGTTCTGAAATTCATGCAAGAAACCAAGTAATAACATGATATACTGATTTGGAACATGTAAATAACTAATTCATGATAATATGTTGAAGTTCTAGTAACCCTAGGTCTAGTTGATAATAGGGAATCAAGAATCTGACTAAAATCTAGGGACATAATGAGTGAAAGGAACCCACTAGTGAAATCCCACATACCTGGTGACAAATTCCACAAAGAAGTCTTTCTATTTCGGGCTGGAACTGATGAAATCTTGTTGCATTCTTGAACTAGGGTTCTTGACCTCTTTTCTCCTCTTACGCTCTAATTTTTCTAAGTTTGATTAATGATTAGACTTAGGTAAGTTCTAGTTATGTTTCTAGGCTTAAACTGACTAAAACATCATAATTTAGGGTCTGAACGACGTAGTTTAGGTGTCAAACGAATAAGGAAAAGACCCAAAGACCCCCAACTTAACTTCTGTCAGAGTGACTGACGGACCATCGATTGACTGACGGTCCGTGATGGTCATCCGTCGATCAGTATTGGAGGTTGAAATTTGGGGGTCTAACCTACGATCTGTAGGTCCTGGCATGGGTCTACCCTTAGCCAAATTTTTGGGCTGAGATTTAAGGGAGGTTTCAGGTGTGTGAACCACATACCACCAGCACGGACTGTGGGTCACCCTACGGTCCGTCGGTGGCGACCGTGAGTCGCACCTGCAACTTCAGGAAATCTATTTTGAGGTCTGTTTTCGGTTACGGGGTGTTACAATATCTCCCCCTTGGAAACATTCATCCTTGAATGAAGACTAACTAGCTGAAATGGAGGGAGTAGGCTGGAATCCCTACCACTAAAATACTGAAACTGATTTCGGACTGAACTAAGTTCCAAGAACATGCAAATACACTGAAAATGTAGGTACAAACTGAGGGAACATGATATTTAGACTGAATTTGTGCATAAATAACTGAAAAACTAAAAAGGAACTTATACCTCAAGATGGATTGGAATCGGAAGGAAAGAGGTGAGGATACTTGAACCTTCTGCTTCTCAAGTAGCTCCCTCTACGGACCAACTGACTGAAGCGACTTCTTTGTTTCTCAATCTTATAACCTGGCAATCAAAAATCTTAACTGGTACATCCACATATAAAAGACTATCTTTCATGGCCATACTCTCTAATGGCACTATAGATGCTGGATGCACTGCTACTAATTCTCCTGGCAACTCTAACTCATAGCCACTTTACCAATCTTTTCAAGATTTGGTAAGGGCCTACAGATCTTGGACTAAGTTTCCCTTTCTTGCCAAATCTCATTATCCCCTTCATAGGTGGCATTTTCAGGAAGACCCAATCATCAACATAGAACTCTAGTTCTCTTCTCCTCACATATGCATAAGACTTATGGTGACTATGGGTTGTATTAAGTCTATCTCTAATGAGTTGCACTTTTTCCATAGCATAATGGACTGAGTCTGGTCCAATCAAGGTTATTTCACCTATTTCAAACCAACCAACCAGAGATCTGCATCTACACCCATACAATGCCTCATAGGGGCCATCTGAATGCTGGAATGGTAGTTATTATTATAGGTGAACTCAATAAGAGGAAGGTGATCATCCCAACTACCCTTGAAATCAATCACACAAGCTCTCAACATGTCCTCTAAGGTCTGAATGGTACATTCTGCCTGACTATCCATCTGTGGATGAAATGCGATGCTAAGATTAACCTGAGTACCAAGACCTCTCTGAAATGAGAGGTAAAGTGAGGACCTCTAACTGAGATGATAGACAAAGGAACCCCATGCAACCTGACTACCTCATTAATATAAAGATTGGCGTAGTCCTCTATCGAATCTTTAGTCTTGACCGCCAAAAAGCGAGAAGACTTAGTGACTCTGTCAACTTTCACCCAAATGGAGTCATGCTGTCTGCGAGTACGAGGTAAACCTGTAATGAAATCCATGTTGATCACTACCCACTTTCAAGTACGAATGTCGATCTCTTGAGTCATACCTCCTGGTTTCTGATGTTCTACCTTGACTTGCTGATAATTGGGGCACTTAGCCACAAAATCTGCTATATCCCTCTTCATGCCATTCTACCAAAAGACTTCCCGTAGATCACGGTACATCTTAGTAGCGCCTGCATGAATAGAATACCTAGAGTTATGGGCTTCTGCAAGAATGTGCAATCTCAACTCGCCCACATTCAGAACATATAATCGACCCTGGTAGCGAAGCACACCATCTCCCCCTTGGGAGAATAGCTCAACTCTCTGTTGATGGACTGTACCGTTTAGCTCAAGCAATATCAGATCACTTTCTTGCTTTTCCTTAACCTCCATACCAATGAAGATTCTGATCCATTTTGAACTGTCACACCACCATCTAATATGCTCATAAGACGAACTCCTAAACGAGCAAGCATGTGAACATCCTTTGCTAGCTCTTTCCTTTCTTCCTCAACATGTGCTACACTACCCATAGATAGTCTGCTAAGGGCATCTGCTACTACATTTGCCTTACCAGAATGGTAATGCACACTCATGTCATAATCCTTGAGGAACTCAAGTCATCTTCTCTGGCGAAGATTCAACTCTTTCTGAGTGAATACATATTGAAGGATCTTATGGTCTGTGAACACATCTATATGAAAACCATACAAGTAGTGTCTCCAAATCTTCAGTGCAAACACCACTACTGCAAGCTCGAGGTCATGAGCCCGATAGTTCTTCTCATGCACCTTAAGCTGTCTGGAAGCATAAGCTATACCTTTTCCTCGCTGCATTAACACAAAACCTAGGCCGACTCTAGATGCATCAAAATAAATACCATAACAGTTTGAACCCTCTAGTATAGTAAAAACAGGCATTGTAGTCAACCTAGTTTTTCAGTTCTGAGAAGCTTTTCTCACAATCATCTGACAACTGAAAGTTGACTTTCTTCTGAGTTAACTTAGTCAATGGAGAGGCTATGGATGAAAATCCTTCCACGAACCTTCTGTAATAACCCGCTAGACCTAATAAACTTCTGATATCTGTAGGACAGGTACGTCTGGGCCATTTTTTCACTGCTTCTATTTTCTGAGAATCCACTCGGATCCCTTCGCTAGACACAATGTAACCAAGGAAAGCTACTGACTGCAACCAAAACTCACATTTGCTAAACTTCATGAATAACTATCGATCTTTGAGAGTCTGCAGAACAACTCTCAAATGACTCACATGTTCTTCCACATTCCTAGAATAAATGAGGATATCATCAATAAACATGATAACGAACAAGTCCAAGTACTGCTTGGACACTCTGTTCATCAAATCTATGAAAGCTGCAGGAGCATTGGTTAGTCCAAATGACATTAATAGAAATTCATAATGACCATACCTAGTTCTGAAGGTTATTTTCAAAATGTCACTATCTCTGACTTTAAGTTGATGATAACCCGATCTGAGGCTATCTTCGAGAAATGACTAGCACCCTACAGTTGGTCAAACAAGCCATCAATCCCAGGGATGGGATACTTATTCGTGATTGTCACCTTGTTCAACTACCTATAGTCAATGAACATTCTTAGGGAACCTTCTTGTTTTTTCACGAACAAAATGGGTGCACCCCATGGCGAATTACTAGGTCTGATGAAGCCCTTAATCTAAAAGGTCTTTTAACTACTCTTTGAATTCCTCAAGCTCGTATGGAGCCATTCGATAAAAAAGGAATAGAAATAGGCTGGGTATCTGGAAGGAGATCAATTGCAAAGTCGATTTCCCTTTCGGGAGGAACTCCGGGAAGATCTTGTGAAAACACTTCTGGGAAATCATTAACTACTGGGACTGACTCAAGAGTTGGGGTTTCAGAGCTAGAATCCTTAACCCGAACTAGATGATAAAGATAACCCTTAGAAATCATCTTTCTGGCCTTAATGTAAGAAATGAATCAACCCATAGGCGCCAAGCTACTACCCTTCCATTCTAAGATTAGTTCGTCTCGAAACTGAATGTGAACAATTATAGTTCTACAATCGATTGAGGCATAACATGAATATAACCAATCCATGCCTAGAATGACATCGAAGTCTACCATTTCTAACTTTACAAGATCTACTAAGGTTACTTTCTAAGAGACTGTGACGGGGCAATTTTTGTACACCCATCTAGTTATAATTGGGTCACCGACTGGAGTAGAGACTGAGAAAGGTTTTGAGAGAGTTTCTGGACTAACATCAAACTTAACTACTATATAAAGAGTAATAAAGGAAAGAGTAGCTCGTGGATCTAGCAAAGCATAAATATTGAGATCAAAGACTCATAGCGTACTAGTGACTACATCAGGAGAATCTTTTTTATCCTGGCGAGCTTGAAGAGCATAGAGCATGTCTTGGTGTTGTCTGCCACCTGTACCAGATGAGTTACCCTGCTGAGTCGGGGGATTGCTGGCGCTGCTGAAGTTGTGGGCTGAGCTCTACCATTGCCTCATTGACCCTGTTTAGAAGGACAATCCTTCAACCTGTGACCAGACTGACCAAACCCAAAGCATCCTTACTTTCCTGCAAGGCACTCTCCCGTATGGTTCTTACCATACTTAGAGCAGGTTGGGTAGGTTTTGGTACCTGAAACACTTTCTTGAGACTTATAGCCTGATACCCTACCTTTCTGATATTGTCTGAACTTGGAGGACAGAATACTAGCTGATTAAGGTTCTGGAGCTGAAAATTTCTTCTGACCCTGGGAGCGATTTCCACCATCCAATTTCTGCTGAGAATAGTCATAGTTCCCAGTCCTAGCCTTCTTATTCTCCTTAGCTTGTTCACTAAACTTATCACCCTCAACCTACTGAGCATTAGTCATGAGCCGAGAGATGCTCATATTTTCTAGCAACATAGCATTTCTACACTCTGTCTTCACCAAGTCTGACACTCCATAAAGAAACTTATTCATTTGAGCCCTGGAATCAGCAACCATGTAAAGAGCATACCTACAAAGTTGGGTAAACTTGAGCCCATTCTCTTGGACTATCATGCTACCTTGCCTTAAGTTCATAAATTCCTGAGCTTTCGCGTTCCCTAACTCTCTTGGGAAGAACCTGTCCAGGAAGGTCTCAATAAAGCAATCCCAAGTGATAGGAGTTGCATATGTACCCGTGTTCTCTTTCCACTTAGTATACCAGATATGAGCCACATCCTTAAGTTGGTAAGATGCTAACTCAACCCGATTATTCCCAGTTACCTGCATTACTTTAAAGATCTTCTTGACCTCATCAATGAAGTTTTAGGGATCCTTACAAATCTACGATCCTAAGAACTCTAGTAGATTCATCCTAAAAAAATCTCGCACTCTAAATGCAGTTAACCCAACATTAGCATTTGCCGGAACTGGAACCCACTCATTGTTCGGGTTGGCAACACTCTGAGCCAACACCTGAATGGTATTCCTAAACTTTTCATTAAAAACTTTTTGATCTGGGATTGGAGTAGTTGCGTTTGCGTTTCTGGCGTTAGCTCTACGAGGAGGCATGATCTGAAATATAGAACATCGAGCTAGAACATAATTAGATCATACCTTACACGTGATAAGAGTAACAAGAAAATGAAGTTTTTTTTAAAAACACTCTATAGCCTCCCTCTCATTAGCTGTGGTGCGCACGACACACCCAGGAAAATGACTACCTAGTGCGGCTTTTTAGACATCCTAGGACATTTAAACCTAATGCTCTGATATCAAGTTTGTCACACCCCGAGTTACCCCCGAGACACGGACACGAGAACTAATATCACTAGTGACCCTAAGCTAACCCTGCTGGCATAACATGAGCATACTAAGAATAATAATAACTGATGTGGAAGTTAATCATTAGTAAATCTGAAATGATGGAGAAATACCTATATACTAAACTGAATATATGAAATCTGAGAGTTTTAATACAAAAGAAATATCAAACACAAATACTAAGTTGAATCTAACATTGTCTTAAAATAGCCTCTAACTAACTAGAAGTACTGGACATGCCCCAGCTAAGTCTAGCAAAACTGAAACTAAAAGACTAAAATACTTAAATATATAACATGACTATTGTCCTCAAAGAATGAGGACTCACCACTGATGCTGCTGAACTGGAGATCGGGAAACTGATCTAGGTGTGATATGGATGCTGAGAACCTGAACCTACATCACGAGAAGATGTAGCACAGAGTATGTGTCAGTACTTGGAAGGTACTGAGCATGCAGGATAAAGTAAAGCTTAAATAAACATATAACTGAACAAGCAATAAAAGAAGAGTATAATCTGAACATGATATAGATACTAAATACAATGACCAAATGATAACATGCTGGGACTGAATACTAACTATACTGACATGTGGTCAATGCAATGGAGTCTGACTGAACTGTGGGAGCTACTAATAACCGATAATAAAACCGCATGAGCTAAATGTGGAGTCCGATGTATACGCCCCATTAGAGGACCCAATACACCCGGCTAAAGGTATTGAGGCTGATGAGTCCACGATTTGGACTCATTTAGGGCTTTATTTTAATAGATTTAGTGTCCTCAAATGCATATTTTATGCCAATAACTAATGTAAATCCTTGAATTTCACGTATTTAGATTGAGGAACAAAGCATGGACACTATTGAGCAAAAAGGAACAAGGCAGCTGAAAGAACGAAGGAAAGAAGGTATAAAGATCGTCTAACCCATTAAGCGAGTCACCGAACGGCCAGGGTCTCGCCTAATGTTCCAGAGTGCCAAGCCCTGAAGGAGAAAATCTAGTCGGTGGGTGAAAGGAGCAGTCAGCGAGTCACCGAATGGTTTCGCGATGCAGTGCCATATCGCCCAAACTTAAAAAACCTGACGATGCTGAAGGCAAAAGCAAAACGTCGATCAAAATGAACAAAGGGCGGATCATTGATTGGATCGGCGATCCCGACTAACTGCATCGACTGAACCTCCGCAACACTTTTTAACAACTATAAATGTTTGTTTAAATTTTTACCATCTGATCTGATCTGATCTTTTGTGGAAAGATAATATTTTTTTTCTATTTTTTGAGTTGAGAGCTTAGAACTTAATAGATAGACAATATTTCCTTAGCTTTGAAGATTTCCATTGTGAAGAAATTTGAAGTGGGTGTTGAAGATTCTTCAACTTAGACCTTTGTAAAGACTATATAATTCCTACCGAGTTGATGGAAACAAAACTTGGTAATGATTTTTACCCTTTTACTATGCCTAGCTAAACCCCCAATTCTTGAGTTATGAGTATGGGTTGATTTAACTGTTGGGTATTGTTAATTGATAGTTTATTTGTTGTTTAAAAGTGATTCCATTCAGTAATTGTGATTGAATTTAATGGGTTGTTAGTTAGAAATGCAATCTTAACTTCGTGTATTTTTGGCTTTCTCGAGAGAGAGGTTTTAAAACCAAATTTACTGAATCGATGGTCTGTTGGTATTAGTTTGTCATGGGTTCAGCTCGAGAGAGTGAACCCTAAACCTTTTTCCACATATTCAGCTAGAGAGAGTGAATGGACTAAAGCGAAGACTATGCTTCAATGCTGTTTATTGGTGTATGAGAGAAACCAATTTGATTCGAGGTAAATTGTTCGAGAGAAAATTTACCCCCACTAAAGTCTAGCTTATTCACTAATTGCAGTTGTTTACTATTACCTGCAATTACCTGGTTGTTTACTTTAGCCCATAATCCAATCACATCCGAAGAATCCCGTCTCCAAATTAATATATTCGTGTTATTTGTTGTTTTAGTTGATAACTGAATAAAAAACCCCCTTGATATTTGACACTTGTGTCACCCCAAACTTGCATTATGTTTTTCTTCATAAACGTTTTTAACTATGATTGACTTGAGCATATTTATGGTTTTCTATTGATTCTTGAGTACGAACCGCTCCCTTGTGACTCAACCCCAACTCAATAGTTTGGTTATATTACAATTGAACGATCGATGATGCTTATTATTGGATGAAGTATCTTTGATGACGTTCTCATCAAAATAGCGCCGCTGCCCTGGAGTGGTGTTATTTCAGAATTTTTAGTTAAGTTGAATTTTGTTCTTGTTAGTTGTAGTGATACTTAATTTTTAGTTTTGTTTTGCTTGTTTGTGCTTTGAAACAAAGGAGGTGAGCATGTCGTAAAGTAATTGTGAACAAATGGATTTTCCTCCGTTATAAGCGATGATGTTCAAGGAATGCATCCTAACTTTCAAACAATTGCAAGGTGAAAAAATTCATGAGTCGTGGCTTACGTTTAAAGAACTGCTAATTCAATTCCCAACTCATGAAATTCCCGATGTAGTCCTCCTGAAATGTTTTTACATAAGTCTTGGTACCGGGAACAAGGTGTTGGCTGATCAACTCATCCCGGGTGGTATTTCACAACAAACCTGTGTGATAGTAGCCTAACTGCTTAATCACATGGCTGAAACAAACCAAGAAGTAGAGAGAAAGTAGAGAGGGACTTCATGTTGGCCGCCCTGATAACTCAACTGGATGATTTGGCCAAAAAGATAATGGAGATTGAAGTCCAATGCAAAATGAAGGATAGATACATCCTTCCTCATGAGCGAAGAAGGCCTAAGGACGATGCAGGTAGACGTGTAGAAGGAATGCTCTCAATCATTCTCCAAAAGGTCAATGAGCATGATAGAGTGCTGGAAGAGATGAAGGAGAATGTCAAAGTGCTAAATCAGATGATTGGCGCTCATTCCAGATCTATCCAGCTGGTTGAGAATTTTATGGGTCATGCGCTGCCTCATCTCTACCCGCAACAAAAATGGGGTTTCCTAGTGATAATATGGCTAACCCCAAAAATGAGGTTTAAGTGTTGACTTGCGTCGTGCCACGACGTTAACTAATCTGTTGCTTGGGAGGCAACCCAAGACCCTTTTATTGCTTTATTTTTATTTTGGTAAATAATGGTGTGTTAATTGTGCAGGTTAAAGTGTGGAAAGTGAGTGAAAAGTGCAAATTGGCGAGCCAAAGGTCCAGTCGGCGCACCGCCGAAGAGGTCGGCGAACCCGACCTAGACCGCCGTTGGACTCAAGAAAACTTTATAGTGGAGTCTTTAAAACTCATTGAGCCTAAGTAATTATTGGCGAATCGTTGACCAGATCGGTGATCGCGATCTAATTCGCCGAGTGGATTCTCACAACAACTAACAGTCTTGCAAAACTCGACAAGGTAAGTGACCAGTTGGTGTGTCACTGAGTGGGTAGGCGAGCACGACTAATGTCACCGAATGGGCGAGAACTAGACGGTGTTTAAAAGGCCAAAGGTTTAAACTTCCAATCTCTTCACAAAGGTCTACTAAAGCCATGCCTCCTAGGTCTACTACTAGTGCCACTACTTCCCAACCTCCTCTCTCCTAGGCTGCGATACTATGAATGGGGCATCTTGCCCATTCTGCTGATAGACGTGCCTCCAGGCTTGAGTATACATTCCTTGAGATGATTAAGAGGTCCCTCTCCGCTACTGTGACACCACTTAGTAGGTCTATTAATGACCTTGCGGCAAGGATAGCAGTGTGTGAGCGAGGCCAGGGGCCACTGATGAGGTGACGACTCTAAAGGACGCAATTATTAAGCTGAGAAAGGATGTGGACCAGCTGAAGTCCACAAATATGTCCATGATTTTTGGGACTGTGGAGATACCCGATATGCCAGCTGATACACATATGTCTGCGGCTACCACCAAAGATGACGTTTGAGATGAAGAGGTAGCTACTACCGAGTCTGAGGTTGAGACTGATAAGGAGCAACTTGGTTTCGATGAAGAGGCTACTTATGAGGGTCTTACAGAGGTTGAGAAGGCTATGGTAGAGTCAGCCATGCAGATTTCATTGGCTGACACCATCATGGCTGGATCTAGTACTGCTTCTACCCCAGGAACTCATGCCCCGACAAATGGTGCGACTGTGTAGACAAGACCCTTCTTCACCTCCCTCTCTGTCATTTTTATTGACTTTTTACTATTTTGTTGCATTTGAGGACAACTGCCTTTTTATTTGTGGTGGGGAGAGGTATTTCCATACCTACCTCTTGTGACTATTTTCTTTTGTATATATTGGGTTTTTTTGTGTTTAAATTGCGTTTTGATATTGTTTGTGGATGTTTGAGCTTATGGCTCCTTGTTTTGAATAGAAATGGTTTTGACCGATCTAAAAAAAATTGCCACCTCTTGTGTGTGATTGTGATTTTTCTTGTGCGAATTTGAGTATCGATTATAATCAATATCGATGAAATAGTGCTCTTAAATGAACAAAAATAATGCACGGAATTGATGAGGACAAATGAAGTTGCATAGGCAATATGTGGACTTTTTACATCTCGTTGTGACTAGCCGATTATCGAATGAGTCTCTTGTGATGAACATTGCACACTAGAAAAAGTGTGGAATCTTGTTTGATAATTGTGTTAATGCCTTGTGTGATGAGCTTACCATGAAACTTGTGTTATGACACCTAGAATTTGCCCCGTTGGTCCGGTTGACTAAGTGATGCACACTCTTGAAATGATCTTAGGCAACAATTTTGAAGAGTGAAGCAATTTGACAATATACCTCTTTTGTGGCAAACCTTGTGAGTGTGTGAACTTTGCTTGAACCCCTTTTGAGCCTTATCCTTTTCTTGGAAGAAACTTGATGAAATTGTAACCCCTCTTTATCCACTCACCCATAATCCTCATGAAGTGTGGTTTGTTTGAATATAGTCAACTCAGGCCAAAAGCCTAAGTTGGGGGTGTGGTGAAAAGAGAAGGTAAATCAAGAAGTATGAAGAATTCCCCCTTGATCCATGGTTTTGAAAAATATGGAACCTCTCCATACAAAAAAAGAATGAAAATGAAAAATAATAAAAAAGTTGTGAAAATTGCAAAAGAAATGAGGTGTCCAGTATTCCATTGGAAGTGAATAATGGTGGGTGAATTTTGAGCATGAGTGAAAATGTTGAAGAAAAGGAAATAAACTGATGTTCATACCACATTTCATGAGGATAGAAGCAACTGAGCCTAAATGACCATACCTTTACACTCAGCCCTATTACAAGCCTTGAAAACACCTTTTTGATCTTGAGTGAGCTTAAACAAATGTTGATTGGAAAATAAGGCCAAACCTATGGGTGAAATCATGCATGTGTTCATCTTTGTGAGTGTGAGAGTTGTATATGATTCCAGAGCTATAATTTGTTGAAAAATTGTCTGTGAATAAGGAATCATTCTTGTTGTGAGGGCATTTGAGTACCTTTGTTGAACTTGAACTTGCATTTTAAGCAAGTATTGCAAACTTGAGAATCTTTGATGATGGTGAGTCACAACTTGATTCTTTGAGTGCATTCATGATTGAGTCTTTTGTAGAACTGTTTGAGATATCCTTTTTGAACGGCTGAACTTGAGTTTTACTTGAGGACAAGCAAAAGTTTATGTTGGGGGTGTGGATAAGTAAGAGATTTGTACTCATTTAGAGCTTTGTTTATATAGAATTAGTGTCCTCAAATGCTTATTTTGTATCAATAACTGAGGTAAAACCCTTGATTCTCATATGGATTGAAGAACATAGCAAGGACACTAACAAGCAAAAACTGAACAAGACATGCTGAAAGGATAAAGAAAGGAAGCGTGGTGATTGCCTAGTTCACTTGGAGGATCTCTGAATGGCTATTTGACCGCCTAAAGTTTCGGTGTGCCAAGCCCTTAGGGAGGAAATCAAGTCAGCGATGGAAATGAGTAGTCGGCATACAGCAGAGTAGTTCCGCAATGCAGTGTTGGATCACCCAAAGTTACAGACCTTGAGGATGTTGAATGCCAAGGCAGAAAACTGATGGAATTGACCAAAGGGTGGCTCAGCGAGTGGTTCGGCGAGCCCAACTTACTTTACCGATGAATTCTTCACAGAGCATTTTTGGCGACTATAAATACATTTTTGAACATTTAGTGTAGTATTTTATCTTAGCTCACAGTTTTTTTGTAATCTATTTTTAAGTTTTGAACTGTGACACAAGTTTTCTCTAGTTTTTCCTATGCTTGGAAGAATTGAAGTTTTTTACTTTCCAGAATTGGAAGTGGGTCTTTGAGATTCTTCGAATTGGAGCATTGTAAGGACAAATCTATTCTTACCCAGGTGATGGATAATCAATTTGGTAATGGTTTTTACCTTTTTATCATGTCTAGCTAAAACACCAATTCTTGGGATGTGATTATGTAGTTATGGGCTGATTTAGTTTATGGGTATTGCTAATTGTTAGTTTAAATGCTATTTAGAAGTTAGTTTAATCATTAATTGTTGTTTAATTTAAGAATTGTAGTTGGAAATGCAGTTCTAGCTGTATGTTCTTGGCTTCCTCGAGAGAGAGGTTTTAGAACTACGGTTTTTTATTAATGGTCAATGGGTATTGGGTTGACATGGGTTTAGCTCGAAGAGTGAATCCTAAACCCAATTCCACACATTCAGCTCCAGAGAGTGAATGGTCTAAGGTGTGAGATGTTCCTATTATGCATGCTTGTTAATGTTCGAGAGAAATCAACTTGATTCGGGGTAAATTGTTTGAGAGAAAGTTTATTCTCCTCTATAGACAAGCTTGCTTACTTATATCTAGCTATTTTCTAATAGTTGCAATTACCCATTTGTCTATATTTGCCTATAATCGAACCACATCCCAAGAACCCATCTCATTATTTGTTATTTTGTATTGGTTGCCACTGTTTGTAGTAGATAATCAAAACCAAAATCCCTAATTTGACATTTGTGTCACCCCCTAAGTTAAATGATATTTTTATTCGATATTATTTATTCCTATGACTGATTTGATCATGTTCGTACTTCCCAATTGACTCTTAAACACGTACCGTTCCCTTTGGGATTCGAACCCAACTCATTTAGTCGGGTTATATAATGATTAACAATCGTTGACGCTTAGAAATGGATGAAGTCTCTTTGAAACGTTGTGAATCACGCAGCCTAGTGCAAGGCTCCACGAGTCGTGGTCCTCATGACTGGACGTTGTCCTGCCAGTGGCCCTTGGCCAAGTGGCTAGGCCACCAAGACATGGCCTCCAAAAGTTGAAGGCAGCTTCACGGGACTTCCCATGAGCCGTGGTCTTCACCACTGGCCGTGAAGTGGCTCGTGAAATTGTGCCATCATGGCTAGCCTCAAGGGTAGGTACTGCCTTAGCCACCATGGGCCACACCATGAGCCGTGGTCCTTACCACTCGCCATGGTGGTGGTCATGAAGGTGAGGCAGTTCTTGGGGAAGCTTGGGTAGCCTTGGCCCCTTCCCCTTGGCCCTTGCCTCTTGCCTTGGCTCTTGCCCTCTAGTCTTGACTTGTTGCCCTCCTACTTAGCCCTAACTGTCCTACTAAACTAGGGGGTGTTACATTTCAATTCTCATCAGAAAACTTACTCAACATTCAATAAAACTCAAAAGTATAACTTTTCTCAAATGTCTTTAAAGGAAATAACCCATAATGTGATAAAACATACACTGGCCAGAAGAAAGCAACGCTAGTCTAAAACATTAACGACAGAAAATGAAGAAGACTTCTCAAACCTCTATTGTCTATCTATGAAGCCTCTAATAACTATGATGGAAGTTGGGACAAGACCCACAACATCCTGAGAAGACTGACATAGATAACTGAAATCCTTCGGAAGCAAGAAGCCTCACCAAAGCTAACTCGGACTACTGTGGTATCGACGAAGCAACTTTTGATTACCCTAATCCCTTTTATCTGTATCATGAAATGATGAAGACCAAAAGGCATTAGTGCATTGAATGTATGAGCATGAAAGCAAAACACTGAACATAACATAAAAGCTTGAACATCCAAAGAATGAAACATAATCATCTCATCTCCACCCAACTCAACCTCAACTCATGGATACTCAACTCAATACAGTATAAAAACATCAATATAGATACAATTTATATAAAGTGTATAAAATATTAGATAACAACTCAATGTATTTAAAAATATAATAATAACTTTTTACTCTTATTTGGGAGATTCTCTAACCGACAACCATCACTACGAGCTACGTGATGATACAACGTCTCGCCCACATTGCCATAACAATCATATACCTTGCCGGAGTTTAAGATATCCCCAACCAAGTGGATCCACTAAGCTATTCTTAAAAGTAATAAGGAATAATCTAAAAAGAATGACCCTTTACCCATGTTGGCATACATCATATATGAAGACTTTGAGTTGTCGAACTCATTCCCATATTGGTGCTAAAAACTACTCCCAACAATATAAATCATTCTCATATGTTTTAGAAATATTTCTTCATCCTCAAACTTTGAGATTATTACTCAAAAGGTTCTCTTAAAAGATATTATACTCATAAACTCCTAATGTACTCATTTGGAAATCAATGTTTCATCTCATTTTAAATGTAAAATATTTACTCTTGGGAATACTTAGTTCCCATATATTAATTTTGAAAAATGAAACTCAACTCTCCTCATCCTCATACTCAAATACTCAAGTCTTAAAACAATTTTTAAAAGTTTGTAAAATACTTCTTAAAATGACTTGAAAAAACTACCTCGAACATTACTCTTAACTCTATCTTGAATTTGAATTATGTATTCAAGAGTTATGATTTATGATATGAAGGATCTCTTGATGATTAAAAGGGTTTTAAATAATTGATAATAAAAAACGAGCGAAGACATAGACTGTGGAGAAAACTGACACGGACAAGAACAAAAAATATTTGGTTACGAAATATTTTTTGAAAAATTGGAGCCCGCGTTCTCTCCGCAACGCGGAGAGTGAGGTAATTTTCTAGGGACTGGCTTTTAAAGCATGTCCGCGACGTGGACCTCGATGCTTATTTTTTTTCGATCTTTTATTCCGCTCCCAAACTCGATTCAACTCATACCCACTGAAATTTTAAGGTCAAAACTCTTGAATTCTTATAACATAGAACAATCTCAGTGAAACTCACACAAGAACTATCAATTTACTCAATTAATTCGCAAACCCTCCCCCCAATTTACTCAAAAAAACACTCCATTACCAATTAAATTCCAGAACCTTTCAAGAACTCAACAATTCAACATCAAGAATTAATTAATGGGTAAAAGATTATATGATTGGTGTGAGGTCGAACAAACCCAGCACTATGGAAGCTTACATACCTTAATTTGGCGAAACAAATCCTTGATTCGTAAGAAAACTTGGCAAACACTTGAACTCCTCCTTGTTTCCTCCTCTTGAACTCCTCTCAAAACCCTAGGCCTATTTTAGAATTGTTAAAATTATTCAAATCAGTTTACAGCCCTAAATTATTACTAAAAACGATTGAAGCTGATGGGGTAAGGAAAACAATAAAATACCCGTCATTCATTCGGGTAAATTTTCTTAATTGGACTGACTGATCTCAAACGGGCATATCTCCCTTATCCGAACTAGGAATTTACCAAACTCGGTGGCATTGGAAAGAGGATTCAAAAAAAATTCATTTAATATTTTATGGGCTACCTAACTCAACCTGTACTGAATGTTACGGTTGTTTGAAATTGACCCAAGACTCACAACTTAAGCTTAACTTGAACAAATCTCAAATTAGCTCTTCCAAATTAGTTCTTTCTAAATTTAGCTCTTTCTAAGGCAGCATGCTACAGTAAGTTAAGTTTTTACGGATCGTGGAGCCTTAAACCATCTGTGAAACCTCTTTTTAAGGTAGCTTGACAGTTTCTTATGTTGGGGTAGTTTTGTCTTTGACATATGCATTTGCTACTTAAACTACGTTGTTTTAACTCTTATTCTAATCCTAAACCACGCCGTTTTACACCTTATTAATTTCTTAGAAATTAATAATTAGTTCTTTTACTTTTATTAACACTTCAAGTCATTAGAAGAAGATTCCCAGAGGAGAAAAGTGAGGGTTCAAACATTGTTTGAGTTTCACCTAAGAAATTCGTTCTTCCAGGTATGTAAAGTAGTCATAGTGTTGGACTAGTTTGTGCTCACGCCTTACATCCACTTTCCAATCAATAAAACAGTAACATAGGGTTTTATCCTTAGATTTGAGTATCCTTGAGATGAGTTGATATTTTGTTATGAGTTCGTGAGTTGCTAATTCTATAAATTGTCATAAGTTGTTTATTATAATTATCGAGCTAATTGTTCGTGTCTATTTTTTTGCATGAACTTTTTTCTTGATTATTTATTTAATTCTTATTGAGGGTCTTTTAAACAAATCATTATTGTTTAAACTGAATTTTTAGGAAGGAAAGACAAGTTTGAGGAAGAGTATAAGAGAACTAAGTATTTATTTTTACTTAAAAAAGAGTAGACTTTTTTTAAGAACAGTTAAAAGAGTTTTTAGAAAGTTTAAGTACAGAGCAGTTACCTCTTATAGAGGCCCCTTTTGAGTAATTGTCTCTACCCAAAATGGATTTTTACATTGAGCAGAGAGAAAACTTGTTTTCTAAATGAGCAATGAGTCTCAGAGATATTTCGGAGCAGTTACCTCTTTTATTAAGATAGTTTAAGAAATTATCTCAAACTAGAGAAAAAGTATATTTTAATACATTTGAACAAGAGTATATATTAGTGGGAGTAGTATTGAGCACTGATATGAGAGAAAGTTTAGATAACGCATTACCCCTCATAAACCATATCTTTTCCAACATGGGTATAAGATCATCCTTTTTAGATGAATCCTAAGTGACTTCGGGCAGAGCTTAGTGGGTCAACTTATTGGAGAAGTTCTATGTCCCAGCACGATATAGGTATTTCTTGCCGTGTGGAAAAGACGTTGTATGATCACGTAGTTCATAGTGATGGTTTTTGGTTAGACAATCTCCTAATAGAGTTAAAGTATATTTTAAATATATCACTTACTATGTTGAAGTTCACAGATAAGAAGGTATTTTGTACAGTTAAATGATTTCACTCCTTTAATTCTTTACATGGAGTTGAGTTTATATTATATTAGTTATAGTCCTTTCATTCAGTTGTGTCACCTCGGCTATATTACATGCTCATGCATCCAATGTACTGATATAATTTGACCTACATCTTTTATAGTGCAGATACAGGTGTTCATGATCACCAACAATCGTTTCGTTAAGATCACTTTGAGCTTAAACAACGGGTGCCTCTTTGGTTTTTAGAGGATTTTACATTTATTTTCATGTTATTGAAGGTTTTTCATGGGTATTGTTCGGACATCTATCATATTATTAGAGGCTTCATAAATAGTTAGAGTTGAGGAGTCTATTAGTATTTCCCATTCATTTCAAGATGTTTTGCAAACATTTTATTTATAACATTGAGTAATTTCAGACTTTCTGTTAGGTTTATTGGAAATATATGAGTTAAGATCTACATATAAAGCTTCTTTCTGCTTGACTGAGTCTTCCTATAAATAGTCACCCAGTCCAAGGGTTCACTTGGGGATCATAAATTATTCTCGAGTGCCTACCATGTCCAAGGTATAGTTTCGGGGAGTAATAAACTTGGTATCAAAGCATAGAGTTCAAGAGTCCTAGGGTGTCTATGAAGTCATGCCAAGTAGAGTCCTTCTTATCGGTGTGAAGTGTGCCACATCTATAATTGGGAGGCTATGACATTTAGGAACATTTCACTTTCTTTTTACTCTTGTTCGTACGATAGAGTTCAACTCGATAAGCATTTCTTCTAACTCATGCTTACACATGTCTTTTAATATCGTGCATTTACGAAGAGCTATTCAAGGTATGAGAAATGCTAATTCTAATCTTCAAGAAGCTCCCAATGCACCAGAAGTTCAACCCCCTCAGGGAGATGTCACCATTGAACAGTTCAAGAATACTATTCTGATGCTAACTCAAGTTGTGGCAAAACCAGGTTTTTCAACCAGGAATGAGTTTTTAAGACATAACTGATACATCCTGAATCCAGGAATTATTGAGATTGAATCCCCAGAGTTCACTAGTCGAAGGTCACTGAGGGTGGGAAGAGCTTTGGAAAGTGGTTGAGGTCATGTGTGATGGTGATAAAGAGCAAAGAACAGGGCAGAAGGGCACCACTTTTGAGTTAAGATGTGTTTGATAATGCATTTTTAGGGAAATTCTTTCCCTGAGAGCTAAGGAAAGTTATGGTGAGAGAGTTCTTGAATCTAAAACAAAAAGTGATTAGTGTGCAGGAGTATCGTCTCAAGTTTACTCAGCTATCACGCTATTCACCAGAGAAGTTGTGTGTATGAGGAGCATGATGAGTTTGTTCATGTCCATACTATCCCTGTAACACCTCGAATATTTAAAAGATGGAAAATTACAGGTTTTTGATATGACACAAGGTCCATAGGTAATCCCGTGGTTAGCAAGTCCAAGTTTTTCCAAAAATGTCAGAGGTGCAGTATTTTCATACGGTTCACCAAGATGGTTCATTTTCCTATGCACGAGTCATAGGTAGTTCTTGTAGGTGAGTCCCAGACCTAGAGAAATTTTAGGTTTAAAAGTTGGGACCCAAGACTGAGATGTACGGTCCTTAGGTGGACCCACAGACCAGACATGGGGTCGCATCATTGGGGGTCCAAAGTTGGTAATCATTGAACCCACCAACGCTCGACAAGGATGGTCCGTTGTGAGACCTATGGACCATAGGTCCGGCCGTTTATGAGGTCGGCATTTATTTGTAAAAATGGCTTTTTGTCCTTTTCCTAATTGTTCCAACCCAATACTATGTCTTTTTACCTTATATTAGAGACCCTTAAAAATCGTTTTTACCCCCAAATTTCCCCAATTGAACTCATTCTACCAAATTCTCAAAGTTGATCAAAGTTTTTCCTCAAATATTTCTTTCTTTAAAAAGCTTGAAGAAAAAAACTAGGGTTCAAGATCAAGCCTCCAAATTAACCATTGATTGTAGCATTTGACATCAAGGTATGATAGTATTAACCTATGGAGTCCTTTCCTCCATAGGGTCCCTAAATTCTCCAATTTCGCAAGGTAGAATCTCTAATGGAAGTTAGGGTTTTTACTCAATCTCATGGGTTTTTTTCAATTATGATCTAATCGACTGTTTTATCTCTTTTTATGCATGAATTGAGATAGTTACATGATTTTGAGTTAAATACATATGAACCCATGCATGATCCATGTGTTCTAGAATTTATTATATGATGAAGCTTTTGAATAATTAAAGGTGAGTTTATGAAGATATGCATGTTCTTTATCAAAATTATTTAAGATTTACTTTGAGAGTGAAGTATCAATGTTGTTTTTGTGAAAGGATTTCTCACATAAAGAATTCATAAGGTTGAAAGGTTTTCTCACTTAAAATGTATAAAGATTTAAGGAGCTATTCTAATGAAAATTTGCTTGGATTGGCTACTTGAAATGCCCTTCCATGGATAAAGAGGTGATTAACTCTCAACTACGTGTAGACGATCGTAATCTATGATAAAACCCAACAAATGAGTTGGGGTCGAAACTCCAAGGAGCCGTACATATTTGAATTAAGTTATGAAGTTATAAATGTGCTCTGATCGTTTATAGGCATAGAAAATATTGAATTCAATTAGATAAATAAAAGGGGTGACATGAATGTCAAAAGGGGGAAATAGGTATGCCAACAAGTAGCTAAAGCAACAACGAACAACGGGGAGTAATCAAGTAATTGATGAATACTTGGGGATGTGATCGAATAATTGTTAATTTCTCTAAATGGGTGATCGGTAATTACTAAAGCTTGCTAAATCTTAGTGGATAGGCTAGACTTTAGATGTACCAGATTTCTCTCGAACAACTATTACGATTGAAGGGAGTTCTCTCGAACCTCGACAAGCTTAACATTATAAACAACACAATACCTCACTTTATCTACTCTCTCGAGCTACATAGGTAGAATTGATTATATAATTCACTCTCTCGAGCTGAACCCACAACAACTAAACGTTACAAATGTTGATTTATAACATTGACTTTACAGTCTCTCAAGCTAGCATAATACTATATTAAAATTGAAATCATCATTCCAATTCATGAATTGAACATCAGCTATAAATAAAACCCACTTCAGAAGAACAATAAAATCAATAATCCCTAACACCCATAAGCTAAATTCGATAATAAGTAACATAGTCACACCCCTAAGAATAGGGGTTTTAGCTACACGTCACAAAAAGTAAGAAATCAATACCTATTACATTCTCCATAGCTGGGTATTAATCTCCAAACCCTTAAAATAATTCAATGTAGCTTCAATTCCAAAATCCAATCCAAAAATTGTTCAAAAAACACTTCAAAAGTAAGCAAGAACAATGTTTTCACTCCAACTATGAGTTTTCACAATGATCAGAGCACTACTTTTTTCTTCAAAATCCATTCAAACTTTCTTAGAATTTGGCCTCTAGGTCGTTCGGCGATATAAGCCGAGTGTCGCCGAGCCAGTCAGCGACACGCCAAATGCTCCTTTTTCTCACCTTTTATTATGCATCATGACTATTTAAATACTACAAGCTTGGGCGCTTGAGATTGGGATAGCCGACCAGGTCGGTGACACACCATTGTCCTTGTTAATCGTTGTCTTACTTGTATCTTCACGGCCATTTTGTAGTATTAGGCGATCTGAGCCTCCTCCACCAAACCATTTGGTGGTTCGTCGACATATATGTTGCCCCACGAAATTCCTCTTCTTAAAGGGTTGACATACTGTAATTTTAGGTGAGCGAAGGGACTACTTAGCGAATCACCACGTTTCTTTGACGGTCTTCAGGTTTGCTTGTCTTCTTTCTTATTTCATTTTATGTCCTTGTCGTGCTCTTTTACTTTTTCATATGCACATTAGCATTTAAAACATCAGCTTAGAGTATAAATTAGGTATTAAGGATAATAAAACTATGAAACAAAAAGCCTTAAATGAGTCGAAATCTCAAACATCATTATGCATGTCTCATGAATGATTTATGAGTCGGGGATTTCGAATCATTTAGGGCTTATTATCCTAGGATTTAGTATCCTCAATGCCTAATCTACGATCATAACTAATGTTAATATTTTGATATGTAGCAATGAATGATTAAGAGTGAGACAAAGACATTATTATGCAAAAATGAGTGAAAAAATTGAAGAAAAGCAAAGCTGGAGCTCGCAAAAGCCACTCAACGACTCGCCGAGTGAGCTTCCAACTCACCTAAAGTTCCACCAAAAAATCCCATGGACTAAACAAATTTGGTGAGCAAACAGGCAATTCGGTGACACAACGAATGGTTTAGTGATAGTGATCAAGGTCGCCAAAAGTTCCAAAAAAATTTGACGGAGGAGTCAAGCCAAAAGTCGAGAAGAATAAAAACTTGGCGGATCGCTGAACTGGTTGGTGATCCCAACTTACTTTTCCGAGTTGACTCCGTATTAAAATTTTGTGAACATATAAATATAATTTTTGAAATAAGAAAAAGGGTTCCCACACTTTCACTTCTGGGATTTTGTGAGTTTATAAATTCCTAAACATTTTATTTATATATTTTTTATAGTTTGGGATTTATATTCAGAGATTGTAAAATTCTAACTTCGATATCAACATTTGGGGATTGTAGGTCGTTAGCAAATTAGATGGAAAACTATGCTGGTAACGATTTCTTATTTTTCATTATGCTTAGCTAAAACTTCTTACCTTAGGGGCGTGATTATGTAGTTGAATGTGTTAATTAGCTAATGGGTGTTTATTAGTTGCTGATTTTAATGTTGTTTTAAAATGGGTTCAATTAAATGTTCATGTTTTTATTGAGGAATTATAGTTGCCAATGCAATTCTAGCTTAGTTCTCTATGTTTGCTTGAGAAAGAGGTAATGAAGTAGAATGATTGATTGATTGCGTCTTTAAAAACTAACTCGAGAAAGTAGGTTTGATTGTGTCTTTAAAAACGCTGCTTGAAAGAGTGGGTTAATTAAGGAATTGGGTTGTTTGGCTGTGTTATGCTTGTTGAGATTTGAGAGAACTCACATGAACTGCAATAGTTGACTTACAAATGACTATTTTATTCAAAACCTAGCCTAACAATTGAGATTAAATAACTTTAAGCAACTAGTAATCATTCATTACTCGAATCTAACATTCGACTTATCAAACTTCAAAGTCATATCTCTACTTATTTACCTCTTGTGTTCATCAATTTTTGCCTTAAATTGGTTACCATATCCCCCAATTTGATATTAATTGTTGAAACTTTGTTATTTGTTTTAATGTTGCGAAACTTTTACTTCTACAAACGATTACGACACACTTTTTCTTCTTCATTGAATTATTTACCGTATCACTCCTTGTGGGATCAATCCCAACTCTTATTTGGGTGAATACTTTTTAGCGACCCCCTACATTGTTGCCGAGATGAAGGCTACCCTAGATTTGCAGAGTTCACCTCAGGCTTAGCCAGACAGGGGGATCTTGGTTGTCCTGCACCTTTATTTACTTCTGATACATTTGTGTTCTTTTACATTGAGGACACTGTTTAGATCTTTTGGTGGGGTGGAGGTATCTTTATACCTATCCTCTTGGGTTGTATTTTTTTGTTTTGGATTTCTGTTTGTTTTTACTATTTGGTGCTAGTGTTTGTGTCTGAAACTTCTCGTTCGCGAGGGTGAATGTTGTTTTTAATCTCATTGATTCATCTTTTGATTACTTGATTTGTGAATGGTGTGGATGTTCTATTTTACATTTGAGTGTCGGCTGTGACCAAAACGTATGAGTTGAATTTTGCTTCTGATGAACAATATATTGTGCAAGTCCAACGAGGAAATTTGAGTTATATAAGTCTTGTGTGAACTCTTAGCATTTCATTGTGACTAGCCGATTTGTTAAGGTGAGTTTTTTCAATTACCGTTCTACGCGACCTTAACTTGTAGAGTCAGGATCAATGATTGTGTTGAATGCCTTGTGTGGTGAGGTTTACTTGTAATATGAGCATGGTGATATCTAGAACTTGCCCCGTTTGTCCAATTCACTATTTTTTCTAACGATGGAAATTATCTTAGACATAAATCTTTGAGGGTGCACCAAATAGCTATACCTTCTATGTGACAACCTTGTGTGTGAGTGAACCAAGCTTGACACCATTTGAGCCTAACCTTTTCTTTTAGTGAAACATGAACTCAAATTGCCTTGTCCTCCCTACCTAAAATCTTCATGAAGCATTGGTCTATTTGAATAACCAACTTAGGCCAAAAGCCTATGTTGGAGGTGTGGTAAGAATGATGAAATAAATTGAGCAAGAAGTTTGTGAAATCCATCCTTGAAAGCTTGTGTTGAAGAAAGAGATGGAACCCGTCCATATTTAAAAAAAAAAAAAAAAAAGGCAACAAAAAAAGTTAATGAAAAATTTGTATTAATTGTGCATTGTGAAAAGAAAAGGGGTGTCTGATGAGCTATACCAAATTTTTTGTGTGTTTGAATATGCCAAGGATGGGTTGTGATGATGATAAGAATGAAAGCAAAGGAAAATAAATTAAAGTTGAGCCGTGCTTCATGAAGGTGGAAGTCACTATGCCAAAAATGATCATACCTTTACACTGAGCCCAGTTATAAGCCTTGAAAGACCTTTGTAATCTTGCATTAGCCAAATGATGTGTTCATCGGAAAATACGGGCACGCCTATGGGTGAAATCATGCATATTTTTATCATTGTGTCACGACCCATGGGCACATCCTAGCTGTAACATGGCGTATAGGACCCCGAGAGGCCCCATACAGGTCACTTAGCATTCACAACAAAAGAAATAAAACAAAAGAGGTAAAGAACAACATTTCAAGTCTTAATTGTTTTTATAAAAGTAAAGCAGAAGTCTATTCACTTTTTCTCATTAGCCATCTAGTACAATAGAATGAAACTGGGCCTAGACCATACATCATATCCAAAACTGAAAGTAAGAAAGAAAACTGAAACAATGAAAATCCGTCTTCGAAGCATGAGGACTCACTAAAGCTCAGAATCTCTAAAGTCAACCTCAAGCCACGAAATTGAGAACCCTAACTGTCAGATCCTACATTTGGGGAAACGTAGACACGAGTATACGTTAGTACCAAATATGTACCAAGTATGATAGACATGAATATAAACATTTAAAACATGTTAAAATAGGACAATTTCATAACATGCAATGACCAAGCTAAAAATGATATAAAAAGGGTTATAAAACATAAGTCATAAAACATGGTCAATGCAAGCTAACTTCTTTAAAACCTTTGAGCACATGTGCGATACTTCTTGAAGTAACCTTTGTTCATTATTATTGTGGGAAGTAGCCTTAACCAACATAGAGATCATGTGATCTATAACATGATCCCCCGGTGTCTCCTAAACCGAAAAGGGTTGTCCTACATTCCAAGGTAATGAACAAGAACTTATAGTTTAGGTTGATCCATTAGCTAATGCCTATCTAGACAATCATTCTATGGGGGCACATAGGTAAGACATAAGGAGATTGCTTCTAGAAAACCGGACTCTTCTAACTAGAGAGCATCCATCTCAATCAATATCCTCCCAGTGCTAAGCATAAGTCCTAGAGAATAGTCATTTTTTTTTATTCTTATTATCCATCAAAAGACCCGTCATCTTTCCAATCCAAGTGAGGTCATAAGTCATCCATAGAAAGGTATCATTCAATAACCACTCCAAGCTAGGTTTCATTAGGATAGCTCATTATCTTTGGTTCATTTAGATGAGAAGAACTTCAACCTTAGAACCCTTACTATGTGACAATAAGTTTCAGAATCATGCTTTTATGTGTATATGAGAAATCCTTTCAACAACACAACAACAACATTGATACTTCACTCTCAAAGCATCCTTAAAACATTTACATAAATTTCATAAGAACATGCTTAATTTCATAAACTTCACTTTCATAATCCAAAACCAACATCCTATAATCATAATTTGGAAAACATGGGAATTACATGGGTTCATGGGAAATCATCATAAAATAATTATATTAACTCAATTAATGTATAAAAGATCATAGAGCAATCAACTAAATGATAATTAAAGAACCCATAGCATAGAAGAAAACTCTAACTCAATTGGGGAATTCTAACTTTTAAAATATGGGAATTTGGGAACTCCATGAATGGATGGAATACATGGATGAAAGCTATCATACCTCAATGCCAATTGATTAACTTCAATGGAGGAATTGGAGAATTCACTTGCAAACCCTAGCTTGGAACTTTCTTCTTCTTCAACTTTTCTAGTTAGAGAAATATTTGGGAGGAAAACTCGTTCTTCTTTTGTAAATTTGAGAGAATGATTTTCAATTAGGAAATTTTATAGTTAAAACACTTATATATGTGTTTTAGGAATAGGCAAAATGGTATAGTATTAGGCTAGACTAATTAGGAAAAGACCCAACTACCCCTAGTAAAAATAAATGCCGCCAACAACAACGGGTCAGATTGACGAACTATGGTTTTACCGATGGTCCGTCCTGCATGTCTGTCATTCGTCGTCCAAAAGTGGAATTTGAGGCTATTATCTGTGGACCTAATTCTAGAGACCGTAGACCCAACAACGGTCCATTGGTCCAGGCCATGGTTCTTGTGTTCTAGGCCTCTTTAGGTGGCCAATCAACGGACCAGACACACAGTCCGTTGCTCAGTCGACGAGCCATGGCTGGCCTCTGTCGCATTGCACCCAAAACTTCTAAAAACTGCTACTATGAACTTTTTTGAATCTTAGGTGTTAAATATTGAGGGTGTGAGAGTTGATTTGATTCCTGAAATTGTAACTTTGATTGTCTTTATGAGAGCATGGAATCATTATTTATGTTCGGGAATTTGAATACTCTTGTTGAGCATGAATTTGCATTTGAAGTGAGCATTCTAAGCGTGAACTCTATTTGATGATTGCTAGTCATAGTTTGAAACTTTTAGTGCACAATTGAACATTGCATGTGAAGATTGAACCTCATGTGAATTCATGTTGAGTCTCAAGTAGCACTATTTGTAGACATTCCTGTGGGCCTGATTTATCTTGTGTTTTACTTGAGGGAAAGCAAAGGTTTAAGTTGGGGTGTTGATGAGTCGGGTATTTCGACTCATTAAGGGCATATTGTCCAAATATTTAGTTTCCTCAATGCCTATTTTACCCTCATAACTGATATTAATATGTTGATATGCAACAATGAAGGCTTTAGAGTGAGGAAAGGACATTATGATGTGAAAATAAGCAAAAAAGTTTTAAAAATGAAAACAGTAGCTCGCCAAAATAACTCAGCGACTTGACGAGTGGGCTTCCAGCTAGCCTAAAGATCTAGAAAAATTGTACATGGAGAAAACAAACTTGACAAGCAAACAAGAAATTCGGCAACATGCCGAATGGATCGGCGACAGTGATCAAGCTCGCAAAAAGGTCCTGAATTATTTGATGGAGGACCCAAGCCAAAAGGTGAGAAGAACAGCTACTCGACAGATCACCGAACTGGTTGGTGATACTGACTTACTTTGGTGAGTTCGCTCCGTGCTGATATTTTGGAAACGCATAAATACAATTTTTGAAAGAAGAAAAAAGTGTTCCCACACTGTTCACTTCTAGGGTTTTGAGAGTTTTACATTATAAAACATTGTCTTAACATTTTTATTAGAGTTTAAGATTTAGATTCAGAGACTGTAAAATTTTAATTTCAATTTCAACATTTGGGGATTAAAGATCGTTGGCAAATCAGATGGGAAACTTTGTTGGTAACAATTTCTTACTTTTCATTATGCTTAGCTAAAACCCCCTTACTTTAGGGGTGTAATATGTAGTCGAATGCGTTAATTAGCTAATGGGTGTTGTTAGTGGCTGATTTTAATGTGGTTTTGAAGTGGGTTCAATTAATTGTTCACATTTTCATTGAGGAATTGTAGTTAAAAATGCAATTCTAGCATAGTTCTCTATGATTTCTTGAGAAAGAGTTAATAGAATAGAATTATTGATTGATAGTTGTACTGATTGCGTCTTCAAAATCTATCTTGAGAAAGTGCATTTGATTGCGTCTTTATAAACACAACTTGAAAGAGTGGGTTAATTAAGGAATTGGGTTGTTTGGATGTGTTATGCTTGTTGAGGTTCGAGAGAACTCACTTGAAGAGCAATAAGTGATTGAGAAATGACTATTGTATTCATAACCTAGCCTACCCGTTGAGATTCAATACTTTAAGCAACTAGTAATCACCCATACGCAAAATTAGCATTCGACTGATCGCACTCCTAAGGTCGAATATCTACTTGTTTTCTTCCCGTGTTAAGCAATCTTTGCCTTAAATTGGTTACCAAATCCCCCATTTGATATTAATCGTTGAAACTTTATATTTTGTTTTACTGTTGCAAAACTTTTACTTCTACAAACGATTAGGATACGTTTTTACTTCTTAATTGAATTATTTACCGTACCACTCCCTATGAGATCAACCCCAACTAGAATTTGATGAAGTGTAGTTGAGCATTATCAATGATAAGAAAACTTAAGACTAAAGAACATTCCGTGGGATTTATACTTACCACCAAGTGTACAAGTGGTGATTACCCATGTCACATTACTATATGCCACCATTGGTTTATCTACATAGACATTAGCTAGTGGATCCACGTAAGCTAGAAGTTCATGGTTCTAACCTTGGCAAGTAAGAACACCTCTTTTCGGAGTGGGGTAGACACTTGATTACATGTTATAGCTCACATGGTCTCTATGTCGGTTAAAGGTAAATCTCTCACTAGAATGATCTAAGGTTACTTTAAGAAGTATCTCACGAATGATTGAAAGATGTTAAATTGCATTGATCGTGTCTTATGAACTATGTTTTCTAACCTTTTATATTTTGGTTTAGCTTGGTAATTGCATGTCATGAAAAGTCCTTTTAGAGTGATTTCATATCGTTTATGCATTGCTATCATACATGGTACATTCTATGTACTAACTTATATTGTTTCCTACATTTTTTCACTAATGTAGGATCCGTCGTTCCTTATTAACATCTCCGTTGATAAGGATCACTTTAGTAGACTGAAGACTGGTGAGTCCTCATGATCCGAGGACCAAGCCTTTATTTCTTATTGTCTTTACTTTTATGTATTGTATGTGATACACGAATTACATCCCGATCACTCTTTATGTACCTGACAGCTTTGAGACTATGTTAGACTTCTGCTACATTTTATCAACTCTTATTTTTTTTGAAACCGCCTTTTAAAATTTCTTGATTTTCTAGTATCTTGTATGATATATGCTAAGTGGCTTGTGTAGGACCTCTTGTGATCCTATAGGCCATGTTGCGCCCAGGGTATACTTTGGGTCGTGAAAAGCTTTGTATTGAGAGCACAAAATTTAGAAAGTTCCTACGAAGTCTCATAAGTCAAGTCGAGTAGAGTCTTGTTCATGAGTGTGAAGCACACCACATTTATGAATTAGAGTCTATTAAATGTTTAGGAAACTCCACTTCTTTTATTACTCTAAAGTCGTGCAATATAATTTAACTTTATAATGTCTTTCTCCTAGTCCTTATCTAATACTTGACATGAAATGTCCAGTAGAAGGGTATATAGTAGAAGGAATGCAGGAGAATATGGAACGAGAAGCTCCTCCTCAAGCTCCGGTCGACCCTTTGGCCGAACAAGTGACTAATGCAGAGTTTAGGGATGCTTTCAAAGTTATGGGTCAAGCCAATAGAGAGGTTTTGGTCCCCCTGATTCCGAATATGGGTACGGAGGCAACACGAGTGACAGACTTCACTAGAATAAATCCTCTGGAGTTTCATTATTCTAAGGTTGAGGAAGATCCTCAAGAATTCATTGATGAAATGTATAAGAGGTTGATGATCATGGGAGTAATGTTGGCGTAAAAGGTGGCCGCTTATTAACTTAAGGGTGTTGCTCAAATATGGTTTAACCAATAGAAAGAAGAGAAGGCAGTAGATGCGGGTCCTCTTGATTGGGAAAAGAACAAAGTTGCTTTCCTTGATAGATTATTTACCTTTGAGATGAGGGAGGAAAAAGTGCTTGCACATCTACCTTCATCAAGAAAACATGAGTGTGAAGGAATATGCTTTGAAGTTCATACAATTGTCTAGATATGCTCCTACTATGGTTGCTAATCCTAGGGCTAGAATAAGTAAGGTTGTTTCGGGTGTGTCCGAAATGATGGTTAAAGGGGCACAATATGGATTTTTATTTCATGGTTCATGCTCAACAAATTGAATAGGAGAAACTTAAGGAAAGGTCTAGGGAGGCAAAAAGGGCCAAGATCGGTGATGGTGACTTTTCACATTCAAGGTCCGAGAGGCATGGTCATTCTATGTTTCGAAAGAGTTTTTCCGGTAAAGGATCCTTCAATGCTCCGTCTAAGTTCAACAAAGATAGGGTGTCTAACCCTAAACCTCAAAGAGGGAATGGTAGTGGATCTTTATTGTCTACTTGTGCTAAATATAGAAGAAAGCATGACGACAAATGTGTAGTCGATTCTAATGCATGCTTTGGCTGTGGCAAGGCACATTATAAGATAGGCGATTTTCCCTCGGCTGCTAAAAATGATGGAGATAATAATCGAAAGGATCCACCTTACCCTTCATCATGTTCTAGTTGTAATCACAACCAAAATTGATTATATGCCCTTTAGACTCGACATGAGCAAGAGGGTTCTCCCGATGTGGTTCCTGATATGTTGAAAGTCTTCCAACTTGATTTTTAAGCTTCACTTGACCCCGGTGCTACTCTGTCTTTTGTGACACCATATATGGCTATGACGTTTTATATTTTTCCGGGTGTGTTGTTATAACCTTTTTCAGTCTTTACTTCTATTGGGGTATCTATTGTGGCTAAGAGAGTCCATAGAAAGTGTCCCATCTCCTTATCCTGTAGAGTCACTCATGTTGATTTTGTAGAGCTTGATATGTTAGATTTTGATGTTATCCTTTGTATGGATTGGTTGCATTCATGTTATGCTTTTATTGATTGTAGAACTTGAGTAGTGAAATTCTAGTTTCCAAATGAACCAATCCTAGAGAAGAAAGGGGGAAATTTATGTCTAAGAGTCAGTTTGTTTCTTGTCTTTAAGCTGGAAAGATGATTTCTAAGGGTTTCATGTATCATATTGTGCAGGTTAATGATATGGATTTCGAAACCCCTATCTTTGAGTCGGTCCCCATTATTAACGACTTCCAGAAGTCTTTCCAGACTACCTACCAGGTGTTCTTCCCGAAAGGGAAATGGAGTTCGATATTTACCTTATCACACATATGTAACCTATCTCTATTCCTCCCTATCATATGGCCTCGACAAAACTTAAGGAAGTAAAGAAGAAATTGAAAGATTTGTTGGATAAGGGTTTCATCTGACTGAGTATCTCTCCATGGGGTGCTTTAGTTTTGTTTGTTAGAAAGAAAGATTGTTCACTCTGTATGTGTATTGACTACCGACAATTGAACAAGGTTACCATTAAGACAAATATCCTCTTCCAAGGATAGATGATTTGTTTGATCAACTTCAACAAGCAAGTTACTTATTCTCTAAGATTGACCTTAGGTCGGGTTATCACCAATTGAGGGTGAAAGAAGAAGACATTTCGAAGACGGTTTTGGAACACGGTATAATCAATACGAGTTTATTGTAATATCATTTGGTTTGACTAATTCTCCGACCACATTTATGGATTTGATGAATAGGGTGTTTAGACAATACCTTGTTATGTTTGTGATTTTATTCATTGATGATATATTGAGCTATTCAAGAAGTGAAGATGAGCATACCAATCATTTGAGGATTGTGTTGCAACTCCTCAAGGACCAACAACTGTTTGCAAAGTTTAGCAAATGCAAGTTGGTTATGGTCCATAGCTTTTCTTGGTCATATTTTTTCTAGTAAGGGTATTGAGGTAGATCCTAGATTTGTCCTAGACCTCTATTCCATTCAGATGTTATTCTAGGTATGGAGTGTGTTCATGATTGTCATGCCTTAGTCGATTGAAGAACTCGACTAGTCAAGTTTAAGCTACCTAATGAGATAGATTTTGAGTGGAGAAGTAGTTGAATAGTGCGTAGCGTTCATCTCATATCATACAGTAAGGCCAGAAAGTTAGTTTCTAAGGGGTGCATCTATCACTCAGTCCGAGTTTTAGTGACTCTTGTGCTGAGACACCACCTATTTAGTTAATTCCAATGTCGAGTGAGTTCCTAGAGGTGTTTCCGGATGATCTTCAAAGAGTCATTCATGAGAGAGTAATAGACTTCAGATTATATATTCTTCCCAATACTCAACTGTCACGACCAAAAATGAGTTGCAAGTGGTACCCACACTTAACCTCCTAGGTGGGGTGAACTAATGAATTCAACCCCAACTTATATCTATTATTCAACTTATGAAATACTAACAGTAATTCAGAAGCTTAAATCTTATTAATGTAAAAAAAAATCCACTAACGTCTATTATTCATTGTTTCCCAAAACCTGAAAATCATCACATCAACGACATCTAAACAACAAATACTAAGTGTATGAATGTCAAAGACACCAAAATAAAAAATATCATAGTTTGTGTTTGAAAACAAAGGATATCATGCCATGACCGAGGGAATCCAACACAAGATAGAATGAATAGCTTACCATGGAACCCGATGTGCTGGAGACTGCCTAGAGCTGAGGGAGAGTCAAAGTTGCGGGTACACTCACTGCACCCCACAAAAGGAAAACGAAGGTAAACATAAGTAGGGATCAGTACAGGGTAACATGTACTGAGTAGATATAATCGTCCGACTCAAAATAGAAACTAATATGCATAAAGTAATAGTATGAAATAAACTATAACACTTAGCAAGTGGCAAGCGACAAACAATATGAACAAGTCACAACAACACTGAAGCAATTACGTAATCATTCAAAATATCAAAACACATACTAGGACTCATGCCTCCTTACCACGCTCTCTTGGGAAATGGGTTCTTTTAGATTGGGTACAGTAAGTCAATATTTTAATATGTTTTACTCTAATACTATCATGTCAGAATGTGTAACCCGATCCTATATCATCTTGTCGTAATGTGACACATAATCCAAATATATTGTGTCGGCTCGTGGCACCCGATCAAAATATATCTTGTCAGTTACGTGACATTCGATCCAAATATACTGTGTTGGAACGTGACACCCAATCCAATAATACAATGATGGCTCGTGGCACCCGATCAAAAGATATCATGCCGGCTCTTGGCACATTTGTCATTCTTTATCATCGATTTCCATTTCCTTAACAATATTTCTTTAAGCCTTCTTTATCCAAGGAATCACTTCGATTAAAAAAAGTTCAAGATTATTGGTTCTGTGGTCTTGGGATTACAAACCAGTCACAATAACATATGAATTATCCAAGCCATAACAACCAACTAGACACAAAATTTCACAATATCACTCAATGACTATCAATTACTATTAAGAGTCTATCTATCACATAGAATTAACTATAACCTACCTCCATCGAAGACTTTAAGTCAAGCAAGCTACTTTCCCGATGCTTTTCCTTACCTCAATGCCCCAGAATGTTTCCAATATATCAAGTATGCATAACTCATAAGAAAACGAGTCTATAGACACCCATATTACTATAACTAAATTCCCAAACGTTTATACCAACTAATATATCAAGTCTCATATGTCTAAAATTTCAAGCCCAGGGTTAAGTCTATATTTGTCAAAATAACTTAATCTAATTATATTCATAAAATCTAATACACCTAATATTTAATTACCTATAATATATCAAAACTTGAATTTTAATGTGATAACCGAAGAAATCCTCACAACAGAAACCAACAAAATGGTCCAACAACATTAACTACGACAGTAACATACAAAACATAACCCTAATTGTATTATTGTTGCATATATAATTTACAGTGGTTGACTATTCAAAATCCAATTATTAACATCATTAATGGCTATCAATGTATCATAATTTTCCAAATCAAACTTTATCTTTTTTTAAGTCAAAAAACAAACAAAAAAAATGTACTTACTCTTTTGTAGCGTTACCAATTGCAACATTAAATATCCTTAATTACTCACTTTCAAAAATTCACTTTAAATTCTTCAATATAATAATATATTATTAATTTTACTCATATATGCAGCAATCAATGTAAAAAAATAGACATAGAATGGAAGCTTCACTTGAAATTAACCTGAAGCGGGTTGGCACATTTTGTTGTCGACGCCACAACAAAGTGTGTTCGATAACAATTCATTTTAATGTGATAACCGAAGAAATCCTCATAACAGAAACCAACAAAATGGTCCAACAACATTAACTACGACAGTAACATACAAAACATAACCCTAATTGTATTATTGTTGCATATATAATTTACAGTGGTTGACTATTCAAAATCCAATTATTAACATCATTAATGGCTATCAATGTATCATAATTTTCCAAATCAAACTTTTTCTTTTTTTAAGTCAAAAAACATACAAAAAAAATGTACTTACTCTTTTGTAGTGTTACCAATTGCAACATTAAATATCCTTAATTACTCACTTTCAACAATTAACTTTAAATTCTTCAATATAATAATATAATATTAATTTTACTCATATATGCAACAATCAATGTAAACAAATAGACATAGAATGGAAGCTTCACTTGAAATTAACCTGAAGCGGGTTGGCACATTTTGTTGTCGATGCCACAACAAAGTGTGTTCGATAACAATTCATTTTAATGTGATAACCGAAGAAATCCTCATAACAGAAACCAACAAAATGGTCCAACAACATTAACTACGACAGTAACATACAAAACATAACCCTAATTGTATTATTGTTGCATATATAATTTACAGTGGTTGACTATTCAAAATCCAATTATTAACATCATTAATGGCTATCAATGTATCATAATTTTCCAAATCAAACTTTTTCTTTTTTTAAGTCAAAAAACAAACAAAAAAAATGTACTTACTCTTTTGTAGTGTTACCAATTGCAACATTAAATATCCTTAATTACTCACTTTCAACAATTCACTTTAAATTCTTCAATATAATAATATAATATTAATTTTACTCATATATGCAACAATCAATGTAAACAAATAGACATAGAATGGAAGCTTCACTTGAAATTAACCTGAAGCGGGTTGGCACATTTTGTTGTCGACGCCACAACAAAGTGTGTTCGATAACAATTCATTTTCCCTTTTTTTCTTTACACATGGGTCATATGATAAGGTATTAAATAAATTGTGTGTTTGGCCAATTAACCATACTAATAAAAATTAATTATTTAATAAATACCCACTATCTAAATAGTGAATAAATTAACAAACACCCACTAACTATCCAACCATAATCAAACGAATGGTTCAAGATTCTCCTTTCTTTTTTTACGAAAAGGATCGAAATAGTTCTAGTACTCAAAATAATCTAACGGGTTGTTACACTAGATATTAATTTACCATTGGTCGTCCTCAAACAATCAAAAGAAGGTGAGGGTAAGAAATGTTACATGCATCGTGAAAAAGGTGTGGATATCTTTTGTGCATGTCAACCTCTGTCTCTCAAGTCCACTCTTCCACCGGCCAATTTTTCCACTGAACCTTTACAAATGCAATATGTTTTGATCTCACCTTCTGGACATCCCTATGTACAATATTTGTAGGCTCCTCCTCATAAGAAAGATTCCTATTAAGCAGAACCGAATCCCAACGAATTATGTAGTTCCTATAACCGTGCTATTTCTTCGGCATAGGCACATGAAACACTGGATGCTCTCTTGGATGAATTTAACTTTCTCTACCGATTCCCTTAAAATATCAGTACCCAAGTTCGCACCTCAAATGCATCAAACCAATCAATTGGAGACCTACAACTCCTACCATACAATGCCTCTAATGGGGTTATTTCAATACTCGAATGATAACTATTGGTTTATGTAAACTCAAATAACAATGGAAACTATTCCCAATAATCACCAAAGTAAATAGTACACTCGTCCGCAACATGTTCTCAAGGACCTTGACACAATAATCAGGACACATTTTTTTTCTCACATAACCATGAGAAAATTTGTATCAGTATGGGTTACAACAAGAAGAGAAACTGAACCAATCATCGTAGACTCATAATCCACAAATCAACATAAATCTTACAACAAAAAACGTTCCACGAGCTTATGTTATAAAAATTTGATCTTTAGACATCTGGTACCATCAAGGGAGAATCAAACTTATTTAACCCAAAACACGAAATGATCAAGTAACCTCCCATTGAGCAGTACACCCAGCATACAGAACCTCTAACGATACTGTCAAAAAGTGAGATTAGTAGCCATGATTGTACATAACTCTTAAAAATGATAGAACTCGACTCAGTGGTTCCCTTATTCAAATACACATAATTGGAACATGACCAAGATGGCTAGATGAATATTATGACTCTCGAACAACTGTAAATACCCATGGTAGCTCTTCTATTAATTCTCATAAGTAAGGTGGTACATGTAGAACCACTGGAATGCTTCAAAAGCTCCATGGCAACACAATATATGTAATCTCAGATAACAAAGTCTGCCCAAACATACTAACCAACCATGAGGACATTGCATGATCGGTACACCCGATCCACCACTAGGAATCCACCCACAAAACTGAAAACATGTGTGAGCATAGCTACTAAATCATACTCCAAACAATGTACAGAATGAAATATGTGGTCACATATGAATGTACGAAACCAAGGTTGAATAACTCTAAATGCTTCATCCAAAGGGCCCATATCAAATATTTACATTTAGTTTGCTCCATTTCATTGGTTTTTATCTACCCATAATCCACCTAGTCGCTATATGAATATACTTATACTCTATTTATCAAACTCTATATACTCTTCACATTATTCCACTAAAGCCCACACTCTCAATACTAACAACCATCATACAACTACGGCCATATACCTTACTCTAAACCCAAAAATTTTAAGTGATACCCTTCCTTAGGTCATTTAACAATCAAAAGTAACAAACATTAAGACCCAAACCATGCATAAGTCTTTCTAAATGCTCAATCTTCGATGCAATCAATTATTTTTTACTTAGAAATGGATACCTGGATAAAACATACCATAACAAATGTAGACTTACAAAGGAAAATTTGAATTGTGAATCCAACAGTGTAACTAAATCCCCTTATCGATCAACATTATCTCATACCTTGAAGATTTTTTATGAATTAATGTATCTTTGCTTACTATTGATCGCCTCTCCATCGTTCTTACGATATCCTTCACTAAAAATCCAATCATACTCATTACCAAACTCAAATTCAAATAAAAAAAACCTATCATCACACATGAGTTGAACATTTGTACACTCCTTTATCAGGATACCTATTTAGCCCTCGCAATTAGAGAAAGTATTCTCTCTTTCACCTCTTTCCGAAGGCTACACTACATCCCACTAAATTTTTTTCATTATGACTCAAGATCTTTTAAATTATATTCGAGTGTTGTCCCAACATGTCTTAGAACTTTCCATACAACAACATTATTACTAACAAAATAGTAGAATACCATAACATTAGATACGCGCAAGTCGTTATTATCATACAAAATCTGTTTAACTAACCATCGTCATCATATAGTTGTGTCCCAATCACATTCCATCACAAACTCTTATTACCAGCATGCTTGTTAACCTTTGTGATCACCGCGAAGTCAACCTTATCATCGACATGACACCTTAAGCTTAGTTATTTCAACCAAATCCAAAGGGTAACCCCAATTTCATACACACTTTCCTACTGAAATCATCAACTAGCATCACACAAGTATACTTATTGGGAGTATCTTTATCCATAAGCTTGTCATTCCGTTATCGATCCAATCCTTTGGAGCTTAAGATAAAATCGCCACTCCTCATTTAGAATACTCCAGATACACTTCACAACCTATAAGCATTACTATTGTACCAAAGATTCACCACCAAAATCTTCTTTAAAAACAATGCCAAACCCAGGCGTCTGTAGTAACAAACTAGTTGGTTTCTCAAATGTGAATGCAATACCGAATCTCATTATCTGAACATGTCATACAACTGATAAATCTTTAATTATTTAGTATTCACACTAGACAATAAATGTATTCATTACTACACAACTCTAGTACCATACCATGAAATTCTGTTAGACCCCTCCCTAGAGCACATGATCACAATAAAGAAGATCGTATCAAAATAGCCCACACATTTCTACCTAGTGAATAACTTCAAAGAATAATCAAATTCAATTTTTCTCTGAACCAAGTATTTTGCATTCTTTCTTGGATTAGGTCGATAACAAAAGTAACACACTTGATAGCTCTAACTCGGTAAGAATCAGTATTGTTGTACTAGTCATATCATGACTCTCTTTGATATAACCTCAATCTATAAAATTATAGTAGAGATTCTGACCATAATCAATGCAACATAATTTCATAATTCTCTAAGCAACCCATATATATTATGACAACTTTAGGAACTGTATTTTCCAAAGTAATGGTGTTCATTACCTAGCCATTCTTTACAAAACTTCTTGAATGTCGTTACCTTTGCAGAATCATCTGGCTTCACCCCCTCTACATCTATCATGAAATCAACCACTTCCTGAAATGATTTTACTGAAGCAGCCACCTATAAAGCTTATCTACAAATCTGACCTTATTCTCTTCACAAAGCAACAAATCTTCGTTATCAGACTAAAGCAAAGTTGAGTCACATATCTAGACTAGTTTTGACGCACGTGCGTTGCACATGAATATCAAATCAAGTACTACACTATTTTTTAAAAATAATGTGAATAGAAAAAATTAAAAAATTTAAGTAAACAATTACAAAATGAATGATAAAGTATAAGTTTCTATGAATAGTGGATGTAAACTTTTTTATGATTACTGTTGAAAGTTAGTCACTCTTAAAATCTCTTAGTTACACCTCTTCAATATACTTTCTCCTCCCTCCCCCATAGTGGGTTATTTAAGAATTATTGTATTGTTGGAGTTCTTGCTTTAAATATAAGATAATATAAATAAATATTCATATAAAATATAGAACATCTACTAAATTGGATGTTTTTAGTTGCAGTATTGTATAATTTAACATTGATGTTAGGAAGTGTTCAAATTTCTCTAAACATTGAGATTTTCAACATATGTAAATCAAATTTGAGTTTTAAAGAAGAGATGAATAGAAAACATAAAAAAAATCATAGTTTAAAAATGTGAGGAAACCCCTCCATTTATACTTAACAAAGGTTGGTATGAGCATGTGCATATGGTTTCTTGTCATAAAAGTCACCACCCTTTGGAAAGGTCACAAGTCAATAGAAAAGTCACAACTCTTTGGAAAAGTCGTAATCATTCGATGTGAAATGATGTCTTCATTAAATATAATATATTATAATATAAATAAGTAAGTAAATAAATATAATATAATATAAACTATAGAAAATATAGTAAATTGGGTGTTTTATGAAGAAGAAGAACAACAACAATAATGAAGAACTTTATAAAATTATAGTTCAAAAATTTGAGGAAACCCTTCCTTTTATAGCTGAGAAAGGGTTATGTATGAAGGAATGCTTATTGTCTCTTATAAAAAAAAGTAACAACCCTTCTAAAAGGTTAAAACTCATTGGAAAGTAATAACTCTTTGAAAAAGTCCCAACCCTTCGAAAAAGTTACAACTCTTCGGAAAAGTTGCAACCCTGTAAAAAGTCACAACTTTTTGAAAAGGTCACAATTCATCGGAAAAGTTATAAGCCTTTGAAAATGTCACAACCCTTCAATGTGAAAAGGTGCTTGTTTTTAATATACTATAAATAAATAAATTTAAAACAATATAAATTATAGAAGATATACTAAATTTAGTGTTTTATGCTTGGGGTTTTATTATAATTTAATATTTAAGCTAGGCAATTCATTTTTTTTAGGTAGAATACATAAAAAAAAAAGATACATATAGATTTGTCTAATTTTAATTTGATATGAAATTTTAAAAAACAAAAAAGACTTTTAATTTAAGGATATGTAGAATATATAAAAACGTCTTTTAACTTTGTGGTCTTAAGGATGTGCCCTCAACCCTAGAAAAAAAAGGAACATTCTATATTAAACTGAATAAAAATAAAGTACAACAAATAAATTGTAAACTGATGAGTACCTATTAAATCTAGTTAGGACTTCAGACCAATTTTTGATCAAATCATTTTTCTTGAACAACTTGAGACTTTGCACATCGTGAACACCAAGTTGTAGTTTGTGCAACAGAAAACCATTTAACCTCTGGTCAAGTTGAAGTTCCTGCAAAAGTATATTTATGACTATAAAAATGAGAACATATTAATTATGTAGATAGTCTTCTAGTAGGAACGGAAATATTAATAAAAGCATGTTTTAGAGAAGGAATAGATACACCCATAGAAATATACTTAGCAGATGATAGGATCATACAACCTATAGAAAAAAGTAAAATAAGCGCAATAAAAGGTAACCTCATATACCAAAAATTTAAATTTATAATAAGTGCTAACTACTCAGTAGCAGTAAATGACAGAAATATAGATACATCATTAGTATTATATTGGAAAATGTCAGGAATAGAACTAGCCCCGGAAAGTAAAATATTTACAGCTACATGTAAAAACTTATATGTTTTAACAACAAAACATAAAATAACAACAAAAAATAAAATAGATAAAATAAAAATAGAAGATCCCTTTGAAAGGATAGTTACAGTCAAAGATAATAATGATTATAGCTATAATAAAATTGATATAGAAGAAGATTTAGAAATAGTAAAAGAAAGACTAAGTACATCGAAAAGAGTAAACAATGAGATACCCCAAATATCATCAAAAATGAGTACCTCAAGAAGAATAGATAAATCTCCACAAAAATCAATGGAAGAAGAAAGAAAACCACATCATTACTACATAACGAGAATAATGGAACAACGAAAATATTTAATATTAATAAATACAGGACTAGAAGAAAATTATATTACAAGAGAATTAGTAACAGAAGATGAAATAATAACTATTGAACAATCATGCCCCGAACTACCAAGAGTATTAACATATACCGAAGAAACTACGGAAAAGGAAATAATCATTGGAGGAATACCAATAATAGTAAAGTTTAAAATATATCAAGGAGATGAAAATATCACTTTAGGAATAAAATGGCTAGAACAAGTAAAACCATATAATCTAGAAGACAAATAGTTAATAATAAATTATGAAAATAAAAGAGTAATAATAAAAAGGACTTTAGTATGATAAAAATATGAAAATATATATACTTGCAAAGATAATAATAGAAGAATATTACAACAGATATTATACACCAATGATAGATACGGGAGCAAAAGCTAATATATGTAAATATAATTGTTTACCAGAAGATATGTGGGAAAAATTAAAAACACCAATAGTAGTAACGGGATTTAATAATGAAGGAAGCATGATCACATATAAGGCAAAAAATATAAAAATACAAATATGGGATAAGATATTAACTATAGAAGAAATATATAACTTTGAATTGACTACAAAAGATATGCTATTAGGAATGCCATTTTTAGAAAAATTATACCCACATATAATAACAACAACACACTGGTGGTTTACAACACCATGTAAACAAAAAATAGGAACAAAAAGAGTAAATAATAAAAAACGAAAAACAACAGAATGGATAAAAGGAAGTGAAAAAATTACACAAAAATTAGAAAATATAAAAGAAGAAGACCCTAAAATAGAATTAATTATATTCTCTATAGATAAAGTAAAAATAATTCAAGATAAGTTAGAATTATTATATAGTGAGGTTCATATATTCCTGAATATCATATATATGATTGAGTAAATTTATGTTAGTTATTATGTATTAGAATTATTTGAATCATGATTTCTAGTTTATTAGCACACTGGAAACAGGGAGAAAACTTCTATACTATGTCATCCTAATGTCGAAACCGGTAGGCGAGGAAGCTGTTTAGGGGAGTAAACAAAGTTGAGGCGCTGATAAGAAGGAAGTATCCGCTAAAGTACGATGCTAGTAGTGACAGGAAAACATGATAAAGATAATCTAGTCCATAATGATCTAATATGAATTTAATCAATTATGAATATGATAGAAAGGAATAATTGAAAATAAAAAATCTGCATAACAAAGAACATGACTACATACGTTCATGATGAAATGATAAAAAACTATGAAACCTTAATCTTATATATACTTAAAGATATAAGAATAATTGAATTAAGAAGAATCATATGGGAAAAAATATTTAATAACGAATTAGAAGATATATTTAATCAACAATGTTATGAAATAGACCTACATGATTTAGACTACGAAAGAATAGAATGGTACGATTTAGAAATAAATTCAGACTAAAATGAATTACGAATATTTAAAATATTGGACAGAAGCTATGGAAGATATAAAACTATTAGAACAATTAATGGAAGAAAATTTATACATGTATCAAAGAACCCAAGATATGTTATATCTAGAATATATCATAAATAATATTAAAGAGATATCAAGATTAAAACAACTATCGGAAGAATATTACAATAAATATTATTACATTTTACCATGAATTCCGCAACCCCGAAAAATAGTATAAGACACTTAGCAAAAGAATGTTATAATAAAATCTTTAAAATAAATTACTCACCTACCACACTACCACTTTCATGAATTCACCTACTACCAGTTCTTCACCCAAAAATGGTATCAGAGCTATAGATGTCGAGAAATATAAGAAGAAACGTACAAGTAAAAAGTTAAGAAAAATAAAAAGAAAAATAAACAAATTATATCCGGAATATAAAAAACTTAATATCACAAAAACTGATAACGAAAAATTAAATCAATTAATAGATAATATATCTAAAATTGAATATAAATATATTCAATATTTAAAATTACAATGAATAACGAGAATAACGAATATAGACAAAAACTTAATGAAATAATTATAGCAAAAAGACAAGAATTAGCACATAGGCAAAATAGACTTAACAGTAATATATTTGCAGGAATTTTTCACAAATCTATAATAGCACAAAGAAAGACTATTTTATATCTAGAAATACAAATAAATAACTTAGAATATAAACTTCAACACAATCTATAAATGAATAAAGAAGAATACGCAATAGATGAAAAAACATATGAAAACCATGACGGATTAAAAATAAAGATAATATTTTCTAATCTAGGAAGAAGATATAAGAAAATAGGTGACAATATAAGTTTAATGTTAGAAAAAGAAACGGTAAAAGTAGAAGATAGTTTAACTGCTATGGTAAGAATAACAAAAGAAAATGAAGAAATAGATAGAAAAACGGAAATTGAAAAATAAAAACAACAAGCAAAAAAGGAAGTACAACAATTAGAAGAAGTAAAAAATACCAAAATAATAGAGCTAGAAAAAGAGCTAGCAATATTAAAAGAAATATATGAAATGAAACAAAAAGAAAAAGAACAAAAAACAAAATTGACAAATGAGATAATTAAATTTAAAGAAAAATTGCAACTAGAAGATGAAATAGAAGAAAAAGAAGAAAATAACCAAGATAATCTACCCAAAATAAGAGTTGATGAAATAAACGACGATGATCTAGAACAACATTCGGAAACAAGCAAAACATATACGGAACTTCTAGCAAACATAGATAATACAAAGAATTTAGAAATAAATACAGGAGACATAGACATGGATGAAAAACCTAGCACGTCAAGAGTAAAAAACCCGAAAATTTTTAATCCAAAATATTATAATGAAAACTATGGATAATATAATAGAGAAAAAACTATATGGGATAAAAGATTAAAAAAAAAATGGACACCTAAACCAATAACTGAACGACATGATTTTTTAGACTTAGACTGTGTAGCAGATATAAATAAAACAATCCAATTATGGATGGGATATATATCAAAACAATTAATAGATAACAAAATAGTAATGACAGGAACGCCAGGATATATAGAAAGAACACTTATAGAAACAGTAAAATTATGGCTATAAAATTTATCAGATGAAAGTTTACAAACTCTAAGAAGTAATAAAAAATTTGATGGTGGAATAGCTACTACAACTATGGAAATACTACATAAATACGAAATAGCTATGAGAAATGAATTTAGTAGTATGACAACAGATGTAGAAGAACAAAATAAAGAAAAAATTATAAATCGGAATCTAATGACAAAATTAGCAATATGTAATATGTGTTACATAGATGAATATACATGTGCATTAAGAGAATACTATTATAAAGGAACATATAACACAGAAGAAAGTAAAGAAATAAGAAAATTATATTTTACAAAATTACCAGAACCTTTTAGTTCAAAAATAATAAAAAGTTGGAATGAAGCAGAATTAACAGACACCTTAGGAGCTAGAATGAAATTCTTGCAACGATGGTTTATGGAACTATGTGAAAAACATAAAGAAGAAATAAAAATGGAAAAAATATTAGTAAAAAACTTGGCATGCTGCAAAAATAAAACAGCACCTCAATTTGGTTGTACGGATAGGTATTATAAAAATAGAAAGAAATATAATAAAAAATACAGATCAAAATATAAATATAAAAAAGCTAGAAGAAGATACTATGTAAAAAACTACAAAACCAAAAGACCATATAGACCAAAAAGAAAACTAACGGAATGTACTTGTTATAATTGTGGAAAATTAGGACATATAGCTAGAGATTGTAAATTACCTAAGAATCCAAAGAAAAAACAAATATCAGATATAATAATAGACTATAAAAAATATACACAAATAGAGTACGTAGATTATGAATTAGAAAGCAATGATAGTATATATGAATTATCGGAAAATGAAATGGAAAATAATCCAGTAATAGAATCAGATAATGAATACGATATCAATGACTGAAAAAGATATACAAACAATAACTAAAAAAAAATATCAAGATGAAGAATCGGCAGAACAAAAAATAATATTTGATAATAATATATTTGAACAAATAAAAGGGAAAGAATTAGATCTAAGTGTAACAAAAATATTCGAAATACCAACAATAAGAAACTGGTTTAAACGACAAAAAGAAGAATATTATGTAGTAAGTCAAAGAGAACATATCATAGATTGCAAATACACTAAAGGAAAGGCCAAAATACCAATAATAAATAAGCGAATAATAAATAAAGAAATACAAGATATTAAGGCTAAAAATCCAATTAAATATGTACATTTAGGAGGAACGTAAATATTATAAAAACATATTTTAGAGAAGGAATAGATACACCCATAGAAATATACTTAGCAGATGATAGGATCATACAACCTATAGAAAAAAGTATAATAAGCGCAGTAACAGGTAACCTCATATACCAAAAATTTAAATTTATAATAAGTGCTAACTACTCAGTAGCAGTAAATGACAGAAATATAGATAAATCATTAGTATTATATTGGAAAATGTCAGGAATAAAACTAGCCCCGGGAAGTAAAATATTTATAGCTAGATATGGGATAAGTTATTAACTATAGAAGAAATATATAACTTTGAATTGACTACAAAAGATATGCTATTAGGAATGCCATTTTTAGAAAAATTATACCCACATATAATAACAAAAACACACTGGTGGTTTACAACACCATGTAAACAAAAAATAGGAGCAAAAAGAGTAAATAATAAAAAACGAAAAACAACAGAATGGATAAAAGGAAGTGAAAAAATTACACAAAAATTAGAAAATATAAAAGAAGAAGACCCTAAAATAGAATTAATTATATTCTCTATAGATAAAGTAAAAATAATTCAAGATAAGTTAGAATTATTATATAGTGAGGATCCTTTACAAGGATGGGAGAAACATCATAGAATATTCAAGTATAAGTCTAAGTAAAAAGAAGGCAGATATAATGAAAAACCAAATAAAATTCTTAGGAATACAAATTGATAAAAACGGAATAAAAATGCAAACACATATAGTACAAAAAATAATTAACTCAAATGAATAACTAGACACAAAAAAGAAATTACAATCATTCTTAGGACTAGTAAATCAAGTAAGAGAATACATACCAAAATTAGCAGAGAATTTAAAACCATTACAACAAAAATTAAAGAAAGATATAGAATATCAGTTTGATAAAAAAGACCAAATACAAATACAAAAGGTAAAATTATTATGTAAAAACTTACCTAAACTATATTTTCCGGATGAAAACAAAAGATTTACTTATATAGTAGAATCAAATGCGAGTGAAAAAAGTTATGGAGGAATATTAAAATACAGATATGATGGCAATACGATAGAACATCATTGTAGGTATTATTCAGGAACATTTAATAATACAGAAATAAAATGGGAAATAAATAGAAAAGAATTATATTCAGTGTATAAGTGTTTATTATCATTTGAACCATATATTGTATATAACGAATTTATTATAAGAACAGATAATACAAAGTAAAATGGTGGCTAACAAGAAAAATACAAGACTCGGTAACAACAAAAGAAATAAGGAGATTAGTATTAAATATATTAAATTTTACATTAACAATTGAAGTAATAAAAACTGACAAGAATGTTATTGCAGATTACCTATCACGACAAAGCTACTCAGACTGAGACTGAGGAAGAAGATAGAATTGAAAAGCTACTCAAAGCCATTACTACACTTTGTACAAAAGTGGATAGTATGGACAACGAGATACAAAAGTTAAAGACTAATGAAGATAATCTGAAGTCTAAATCTAGTCAGCAGCATGATTATAAAAATGCAGAGCTACGTCAATCGGAAGACGAAAAAAACCCAGAACTAAAAGGAGACGATAGGAAACTCCTTAAAACCCATAATGTTTGTTTAAATACAGCTGCAGGTACAAACAAACAAGTTAGCAATAAACAACATAAAAATGCGAACTTAAACCAGCTATTCGCAAAACCATTTACCCAAAAGACACCCAGACATATGTCCATAGAACCACAAACATCTACATACGCAGATAGTTTGCAAAACCAAAATGAGAAAAAGACATATAACTACATCACACGAACCTATATTGAAAATATCCACAAAATCAAAACCTATTTAAACCGTAACCCCAGATCAACTACAAAAGAACCAAACCAGGATTATTTGACACAAAAGTTACAAGGATATAATAAGTTAATTGCACAACCGAAAACTAACGCTAATTTAGTAAGAACATGTTACAACTACGGACTGTTAAATACCGTATACACATACGACGGAGAAGAAGTTAGTGGAATACCAAAACTACACAAAGCATTCGTCACATACAAAAGAGTTACGAAAGGAAATTTATTTTATATAAAATTCTACACAGCACCAGTGGAGATATTATACGAGGAAATAAAACCTCCAATACTAACTCAAGATAGGATTAACTAAAGATATGATTATACTCGAAGATATCGGACAACAAGAAGAGATATGCAAAATAGAGATACCAAGTTTTTATGCCAACAAAAGGATAATTGGCATATCAACGATTATACAAGAGCTAACAAATAATTATTTAAACGGAAATACTATATGGAGCTACTATGCAAGAAACTAGCTAATGATTTATTCCAAATCAAGGGAGCTAAGGAAAGAAGCTATGGATGAAGTCCAAAGATGGATTTTATCGCTACTAAAGCCAAAAGAACGACATGCGACACGAGCATTAAAAGAAGGATCTATTTCAGCAGAATTATTAACTAGATATTGCAAGCTAATTGGTCATAAATACCCGGACCATATATGTTCAAAGTGCAACGGAGAAGATAATATAATTCCAGATGTCCAGCTGGAATAATCAACGAGGAAGAAAACAAGAAGGAGAAGATAAGAACGGAAAAAGTTATGTAATAATGTAAAGTTGTCAAGATGTAAAAAGTCATAATAGTTTGGTTGTGTGTCATAAAGTAGGTATGGAGTAGGTATGGGTCTTAAGAAATAAGTGACAAGTGTATATGTACATGTCGTAAATAGGATAGTGGTAGACAAAATAACAACTATTCATGAAAAGTAGTAAATAGTAGTCATGAATAGTAGTAAATAGTAGTGGACAGATGTAAAAAGCGTATTAGAGTGTGTATTTCTATATATAGACGCAGTTGTAAATATTGTAAGGCAGGCAATGCCTAACGTAATAAATATTTTCTTGAAAACACTCTCTCCACTAAGATATAAAAATACTTAAAAGTTAATATGGAGAAATCTGAAATCCAATCAGATATTTCAGATAGCATGGTTAAGCAAGAGGCAAAGGTATATTGTTCAGTAAATATGCAGAACTAATTTCATATATTCCTGAATATCATATATATGATTGAGTAAATTTATTTTATTTATTATGTATTAGAATTATTTGAATCATGATTTCTAGTTTATTAGCACACTGGAAACAGGGAGAAAGCTTCTATACTATGCCATCCTAATGTTGAAACCGGTAGGCGAGGAAAGCCGTTTAGGGGAGTAAACAAAGTTGAGGCGCTGATAAGAAGGAAGTATCAGCTAAAGTACGATGCTAGTAGTGACAGGAAAACATGATAAAGATAATGTAGTCCATAATGATCTAATATGAATTTAATCAATTATGAATATGATAGGAAGGAATAATTTGAAATAAAAACCCTGCATGATAAAGAACATGACTACATATGTTCATGATGAAATGATAAAAAACTATGAAACCTTAATCTTATATATACTTAGAGATATAAAAATAATTGAATTAAGAAGAATCATATGGGAAAAAATATTTAATAACGAATCAGAAGATATATTAAATCAACAATGGTATGAAATAGACCTACATGATTTAGACTACGAAAGAATAGAATGGTACGATTTAGAAATAAATTCAGACTAAAATGAATTATGAATATTTAAAATATTGGACAGAAGCTATGGAAGATATAAAACTATTAGAACAATTAATGGAAGAAAATTTATACATGTATCAAAGAACCCAAGATATGTTATATCTAGAATATATCATAAATAATATTAAAGAGATATCAAGATTAAAACAACTATCGGAAGAATATTACAATAAATATTATTACATTTTACCATGAATTACAATAAACATTATAATAAAATCTTTAAAATAAATGACTCACCTACCACACTACCACTTTCATGAATTCACCAACTACCAGTTCCGCACTGAAAAATGGTATCAGGATCTATCTAGTTTACCCACAAAATAATTATAATTGCATAATTGAGCAACTCTCACAATTCTTCTTGGTTAAGAAGATGAATAGAAAACTTACCAAAATTGTAGCTTAAAAGTGTGAGAAAACTTGTTTATTAATACACAACAAAGGATAGTTTGAAAAGTTGTTTATCGTGCTTTATCAGATAAGTCATGACCCTTCAAAAAAATCATAACTCATTAAAGAACTCACAAACCTTCAAAAATGTTACTACCCATTAATGTTAACAGGTGTATGCTTTTAAGTTGGGGGGTATTATAGTAATTTAACATTGAAGTTAGGGAGTTCGTGCTTTTAAGGTAGTATAGAAGATAGATAGATATAGATATAGATAAATCACAAAATTTGGCCACATAGGCTGCAACAGATTTCTTCCATTCTTCAATATTCAAGAATTATCTTTCATCCTTTTCCTCAAATTTGATTATTGTTGTGCAGCTTGAGAATAAAATTGTATTGATTAAATATATTTTCATATCATATTCTACTCATTCGAATATTAATGAGGTGACTTCTAAAGAGATATAAACAAAGTTAAGTGACCTTCTTATCATTAAAGAAGAAAAAACACAACTTTATTAGATAATTATCCACAACTGAGTGACTGTTATCATAGAATTGATATAATCTACTAATTTAGATAACCTACTTAATTCTATCACTTTCCTAATGTCACACCTCGAGCATACACCCTAGACATGGCTGGCATTAGGAAACCATTGTTGGCCTCAAGTGAACCCTTGGCCTAGTTAACAATGATTCACATAAATCTATGGGATACAAATAATCTTTAATAGATAAGAAATTAAATCATTTAAAGAAAATTTTAAAACATTTTCTAAAATACTTGACATAAATGTTAAATTTTAGAGAAAAGTACTGGAAATTGTAAAATTGATTCTATCCATGAAGCCTCTATTGTTTAAGATAGGCATCGGGACAAGATCCACAAAATCTAAAAAATCACTAAAAAAGAATATAGAAATGGGATCCTCGTGAAGAAAAAAGGTCTCACCAAAAAAGCTAGCAAGAGGTGTGTAGTGTTCTCAACGGAACACATGTTCATGACCCTGAACACATTTATCTATATCATAATTCAGACACAGGTCGAATGACATTACTATATTAAATGTACAAATATGTAATATGAATGAGAAATACAATAACTGTTCTAATGACTAGATACATATCAAGAAAAATAACGTAGAATCAAGTAGTGAAAACTATTTGTATTTTATAATAAGCTATGCAATATAAGAAATATAAAAGTAGAGAACTTTATTCGATGGGCAGTTTCTCTAATCGACACCCATCACTATGAGCCTAGTGATGATACAACGTTTCACCCACGTTTGAAGGGTCATCCTATATTTTGCGAGGTATAGGATGTTAATTATAACTATGAATCCATCCAATAAGCCATCATGAGGAAGTAAGGAGTCGCCCAAAAATTTGGTGCGATCCTATCCTACACTAGCTACATAATTTTATGGGACTTTAGGTTAGAAATAGACTCTTACCCAATTTGGTGCTCGATACTACTTCCAAAATAAACCGTATAAATTATTCTCAATAACCCTTTATAGAGGAAGGGAATATTTGTTTATTTTACTTTCACTTTTCTTTACTGAATTACTTTTCAGAAGAAAATCAGTGATACTCTTTATCTTTCTAAATTGTTAAATAGTACATATTAAAGAATTTTATTCTTTCTTTAAAAGTGTTTTCCAAAACATGCATCTAAACGTATCCTTATGGACTTACCTGTCAAGTTTGAAATCGATGTATGAGAAATATCATATAGTAATCTTTATAAACATGTATTTTATGAACAAATAGGGTTCATGTGCTATGAAAAATGACTAACAATTTAGACTTGAATAGGCAGAATAGAAATAAAAATCTCAATGATTAAGGAATTGGAATTCATAATAAGAAACACAACTAATTTGGATTTCAAGCACCATGGATAACACTCTGAATGTAAACTCTCCATGAATAAATATAGGTGTAGAGCGTAAGGAGGAACTTATTACATCACTATGAGTAACCTTACATACCTTGATGAATAAAGTTCTTGAAAAAATGAAGAACACTTGAAAACCCTAGTTTTCTCCTCATGGATCCTTGTTCTAAGACTTTGAAGTGTTAATAAGATTAATAGGGTCGATTGATATTGCCTAGAACCTTATTTAGATGTAAAAACTTCAGGATTTAGACTTATAAAGGGTAGGAATGTACATAACTATCCATCATAAAAAACTAACAAAAACCTTCCATGAGGCCATATACGGTTCGTGGTTTAGTATGCATCTAATGTTTTTTCCTGAAATATAGCAATCAATAAAGGAAAATAACAAGAAAACAATAGTATTTGAATTTGAATTTGTTCGTAGGTTATATCTTTATGAAATCTTTAAGAAAATATGTGTAATACCCTGATTCTTCTTTTAATAATTTTTCTTCACTTGATGAAATACTTGCGGCTCAACACCTGGAGCGAAGACTTCTTGGTATGCAAAAGACTATCCGATCACCATTGAAGAGCAAGAATTTCATTATATGTTTCAAAACTAACTACTCATAGAAGTTTCTATGGGACGTAGGTTCAATCCATAGAATTTATTTTGAATTTTAAAGCTCATAAACTCGTTCTATGGGTCAAAACTATGGCCTGTAGAAGTTCTACGACCTATAGATAGATTCATAGGAATTGGACCTCAAAATTTGACTCTCTGAAGTTTTTCCACAACTTGAAAGTACGGTTAGTAGTTCAATCTACAACCTGTAGAAGGGTTTTGTAGTTCATTGATTTGGAAAACTCTGATGTGGTAGTCTCTGGTAAAATAACCATAACTTTTTCCTACAAACTTGAAATGAGGAAAACTTGGTGGTGTTGGAAAGAGGACTCATAGAACTTTAATTTGATGCGTCATGGGACACCTAATTCATTATGATATGAGAGATTATCTGAAGTTGACTCAAGTAGAATCTTACATCAAAACTTAATCGGTAAGGGTGTTTCAACTGAACATTGGACTAGGGGATTCTAGTGACCATAACTCATATCCAAATCCATTATCACACTAAAAAATTTACCTTAACACCTATGAACAATTTAAGAATGACCCGGTAATACCTCCCGACTCTACTCTTAGAATCCGAATCATTCATCTTAAGTATATGAGTTTGAACCAGGTGATGTAGTACTTGCTCATGTTTTTTAAGGTCCTTTACCAAGTGTACAAAGGGTATCTTCAGTGATTTAAGGTCATAAGGGACCTCTAACACCAAGTCAAGTTCAAACTATTTCTACTGGCTATGTTTTTCGCATTAGTTAACACAAGATTCAACTTCAAATAACCATATCTTTTAATATATAAAGAACTACGTAGACCGTATCCTATCAAATTAAAAATCTATGAGTCTTCTTTCTAATGCCAACAAGTTTGCATCAACTAGAGTTTGTAGTTAAAATTTAAGTTCATTTTATTGGACATTATGTTGCCACGCCGTGCGGCCGAGGCTTATTTCCGCTCTGGCGCACGGCGAGGAAGAACCTACTGCCTTCCTAAGCGGTTGGTTGTGCGCTTGAGGCGTTCTCGGTTCAGGTGCAAGGGCATATGAGGCCATTAATGACACTCTTAAAACGTATTTCACCTCCTTAGTTCATAAATTTACCATAGAAATTAAAGTATTCAAGAAACTAACTTTGTCCAAGGTTCATCCATCATCCAATGTATGATTTGACCATAAAAAACCCTAATTCCTTCATCTTAACGAATCAATAACTCTTAGTCATGAAATTCATTGATTTTTCAAGAAAGCTCCTCAATAAGTTATCTCCAAGTTTCAAGAAAGGTTATGTAGGTCTTCTTCTTCCAAGATCATACTATTCTTTGGTAATTGGAGTGATTAAGATATGTAAGATTTTAATGAGGAATTCCTTTCATCCTCATAACAAAGATTTATCAATGTTCATGAACAAAATTCCATAGTTAAGGTTATCAAACTCACTTTTGAATTCCACAATCTTGACCCGAATTGCATGATTTCTTTAAATTTTATTTACATTTAAAGATTCTTGACCTATATACTTCCTTTTTATACTTACGAAGGTTTTACATTTTTATTATCGTAAGTTATTGACAAGACATTGTTATTATTTCATGAAGCTTATATTTCAAAGCATGATTTTAGAGTATTTATGCTATTATGAAAATTAATGTTGAATACTTATGAGCTAAGCAAGTTAGAAAATTTTCTCCTGATTTAAGTTATATACATGACTTTGACAAATATATTTTAGAAAGATTTGAGCTTTGACTCACATATTTGAGCTTGGTCTCACCAATTATTCAGAAAGATAGATATTTTATCAAACTATGAGCATATTTTACAAGTATATTATTTTGGGAGTAATATTGAGCAGCAATATGGGGTAAGAGTTTAGACAACAAAAATCCTATAAACTACATAGCCAACGTAGATAGGATCGTATTACAAGACGGGCGACCCCTCACCTGCCTCAGGAAGTTAAAGGATCCATTTATTCAGTTGTGTTCTATACTCTGACAAGGTATAGACCGGCTATGGCAATGTGGGCAAGCCATTGTATCATATTCCAGTTTAGTACAGTATTTGGTATTATTGCTTTTTATTTGTGAAGTTTAAATTATTTTATCTCATGTTTATGCTTTACTTCAACTGAGTTATATTTCAATCTTCCAGTCTAGTTGTTGTTTCACTCAGCCTTATTACATACTCGTAGATTCAATTTACTGATGTCATTCCACCTGTATCATCTGATGATGCAAATATAGGTGTTCTAGATCATCAATAGGTGTATCTTTTATATCATCAACCTTCTTACTAGCTTACATGAGGCCTCCTTGCTTTCGCAGGACTCCAGTCATTTATTTACTTTATTAGTTTTATTTAAGGTTGTAGTTTGTATGTCCTGATGCCTATGTCAGATAGTAGAGGCTTCATAGGTGATCAACCTTCCAAGGCTACCAACGTGTGATTCACAATGAAGGTACCCTAGATGGGCAATGCTAGCTTGTACGATCTGTTTAGGGCAATGTACAATGTGTCTTCCATCAACTTTTAAGTTTTAAGTCAAGTTCAAACAATCATATCTCTTAGAACATACTGAATTATATGGCCCGTAACCTATATAATTAAAGGTCTTTGAGTCCTATTTTTAATTTCCCCAAGTTTGCCTCTTTTCGAGTTTCAAGTAAAAAGTTATTCCCATTTTAATGAAGCCTTGTGAGATAGACGAAGGTTCACGGATGGCTATACACCATGGAGCCTTAACTGATCCGTGAAGCATTTCTTGAAAGGCAATGTGTCAGTTTTTTAAGCTGCAGTAGGTTTGGTCTTCACCCAATGTGTTTGGTACTTAAACTACGTTGTTTTAACCCTAATTCTAAGCCTAAACCATGTCATTTAAACCCTTATTAAGGTCTTAGAAAGTGTTAATCGGTTGTTTTTACGTTCATTAACACTTCAAGTCATGAGATCTAGGTTCCAAGAGGAGAAAAGTTATGGTTTCAAGCATTCTTTGAGTTTCATCGATTTCACCAAGAACTTCGTTCTTCAAAGTATGTAAGACTATCATAGTGTTGGACTAGTTATTCCTCACACCCTACATCTACTTTCAAATCAGTAAAAGAGTAATATAGGGTTCTATCACTAGATTTGAGTATTCTTGAGATTAGTTCATATTGAGTTATGAGTTCTTGAGTTCTGATTACTGAATTCTATTTCCTGATTATTGAATTGCTATATCCTGTATTCAAATTCTTGAGTTGATTGTTCATGCATATTATTCAGCATGAGCCCTATTTTCTTAGTACTTATTGAGTTCTTATTGCGAATCTTTTAAATAAAAATATAATTGTTTAAACTGAGTTTTGAAAAAGAAAAGAGGAGTTTGAGTAGAGCTTAACCAAGATTCAAGCAAGATAATAAGAGAGCAAGGTATTTCTCAAATGTTTCATTTTTACATGAAGAAAAAAATATTTTTTTGAGAAAACTTAAAAGAATTTTCACAGAGATTGAGTATAGAGAAGTTACCTCTTAAAAAGGCCCCTTTTGAGTAATTTTCTCGATCCAGAGTGTACTTTTACATTGAGCAAAGAGAAACCTTGTGTCCTAAATGAGGAAGAAATAGGCTAGAAAAGAATCACTCATTAATTCATCAATATCAGTGCCTCTTCCCTTTTCTAGGTGTGCACGAAGACCGAGACTTCTCAATTAGTTTCAATGATATTTCATAGTAGTTATCTCTTTTAAGAGGACAGTTTGTGCATTTATCTCAAAGTAGAGAAATTGTATGCTTTTGTATATTTGAGCAAGAGTATATATTATTGGGAGTAGTATTGAGCACCGACATAGGGGAGAGTTTAGACAACTCACAAACCATACACCATGTCTTCTCAATATGGGTACATGATCATACTTTTTAAATGAATCCTTAGTGCCTTCGAGAAAAGCATAGTGGATCCACTTAGTTGAGAGGCACTATATTTTGACACGATGTAGGATAGTTCTTCAAGCATGGATAAGATGTTGTATCATAACATAGCCCATACTGATGGTTGTCAATTTAAAAACTCCCAATACAGTTAAAGTGTATGTTAAATATATCACTTATTATTTTAAGTTCAGAGATGAGTAAGTTTTTTGTAAAGCTTTAAATGATTTAACTCCTTTATTTCTTTACATCTAGCTTTAGTATGTTTTATAATATGTAGTGCTTTTATTCAATTATTTCTCTTCAGCTATATTACATACTTGCATATTCAATGTTCTGATGTCATTCAACCTGCATTTTTTTATGATGCAGATACAGGTGTTAAGAATCATAAACTAGTGCTTCCTTGAGAACACTATACACTCCAGCTAGCTTTTCATGAGCCTCCTTGTGGTCAGGAGAACTTCACATTTACTTTCTAGTTAGTAGTTTTGAGATGTCGTGGGTCTTGTCCCGATATCCTTATTTAATAGTATCCCAGAGTTTATATGAAGTCATGTCAGTAAAATCTTATTTATGGTTGTGAGGGCCCCACTTTTATAAATGAGGGACTGCAAACATTTATGAAAAGTTTTTCTTCTTTCATACTCTAAATCATGCAATAGAACTATTTCATAAGGAACTTATTCAAACTTGTGTATTTCTTAGATCTATTCGACTAAACCTCATACCCAAGGTAGTTGAAAAGCAAAGAATGGATCCTTATCGATTAGTTACTCTCAACAAAAGTCTTGAAAATTTCATGAAACTATAGAGGGACTTGAGAGAAGCCTGTGAGTGAGCTTTAATTGTTCATATTTGAATTAATGTACTCTTATTCATATGAATCATGCGTGCAAGCTAAAAGCAAGATGTACTCAAAGATTCTATTCACAGAGTCTTGTTTCAGGTGATACCCTTTAAGAGGGGAGTATGTTCTAGAGCTTGGCTAGTATTTTCAGCAAAAAGGATAGTATGAGTTACAGTGTTATAAGTAGTAGTAGAAAAAGTGCCCATAGTTAGAAGAATACATGCAGAGGTAGAGTAATCTTTGAAAGGGGGATAGTGATGAGGCAAATTATGTTGTTGCACCTATGCACCTAGTACGTTATTAATGAGGAGTTTTCCCTTATGAGTAGACGAAGGACTTATGACTTTCTGTAGATTTCATGATAGAAGGTAGAGTAAGATTTAATAGTATGGATGAGTTAGGGTATACTATAAGCAGAAGAGAGTTTATGTCAATGTAATTGTGTTAGTGAAGGCCAAGTATATGTGTTGAATAAAGAGCACAACTTTATAACATTGGAATCATGTCTTATATAATTGTAAAATCAAACCGTACAATGAATATTATGTATTACCTTTCGTGAAAATGAATTCACAAAGAAAAGATGACAATAGGAACCACAAACTCATAACCATGAAACCAAACCTTGAACTGAAACTTTTATTTCTCTTTTTTCTTTTGTTGTTATGCGATTGAGTATTGCTGGAAGGAAAAAGTTTTTTGTATATGTGTAGGTGAGGTGACTCTATTTTGTGTTGCTCCTATTTTTTCTTTTTCTGTGTGTATGTTGAGAGTTGAATAGGAAGTGGGGTCTTTAGGTTGGTGCGGTGCTTAGGATGTTATATTATTTTAAATAATATATTATAATATAATATAATATAAGAATATTATTAAATATTTTTTGAACTAATAAAAAATTAAGTAGCTAATGATAAATTATAATTAAGAAATACTTTCTTATTTGTTAAATTAAATTTAGAAGAAACATATAATTTTTTATAAATTTTCTTTTCTTTTAAAACAAAACCTACACTAATAATGCAAATCCATTTTTTTATAGTTTTCAAATATTTAAAATAAACTTAATAAGATAAATTCAAAAATATTTAATGTAATTTTTTAAAAAGAATATTTAGGTACTATAATTGGTGTAAAACATCATGTTCGGTAAAAAATTATGTGTCTACAGTTTTCCCCTCTTTGAGTGGAAACACAAAGACTTTACGGACAAAGAAGTAGACAACATGACAAGTTTTGACCGTACTCTTATTTGAAAGAATTTATACATGACCGAGTCTTGGTTTTGAACATCCTACATATCTCGAGTTATAATTAAATCATGTCACGTGTAGTTCAAGGAGATGGAATGATGAGTTGAAGTGAAGTGAGGTCACATCAAACCTCCAGTTCATGGCTCCTATTTTAACCTGAAAATGAAAGACAAAAAATAAAAAGAAAATAAAAGTACAAGATCCTATGTATGTAGCTTCTCTTGAATCTTGACTTCGGTCTTCATGCTTCTAAAGTTGTGACAAAATGATTTTTATCTCGAGTGAGCTTTAAGATTTAACTTGTTCTCCAGGTAGGCTTCTACAATTTGAGATTAGAAATTGAAGTTGTTCTTAAGTGAGCTCCTGCTACTTCAATTAAAAATGAGCTTAAAAGTTTATTCCTTTCTAGATAAGATACCGAGCTTGATATGTGGATTGACCTTATTCTACAAGGGGATCCCTGAAATTAAAAGAAACAAAAGTAATAGCACAAAAAACTTTCCCAGATTATGGAAAAGAAAATTTTATGTGAAAAATAAAGATGGTGCTTATCTTTGAATCGAGACTTCGAATGACTCAAGCTTTGTTGTGATGCATTCTTCAGATGGTTTCAAAATGTTAATATAGACTTCATTTTTTATGATGATCCATCTAAATTAAATTATGTCATACTAAGTCTCATTGTCCAAGAGGGTCCAGCTATACTAAATTTCATTATCCAAGATGGTCCTGCTATACTAAATTTCATTATCCAGGAGGGTGTTGCTATACTATCTCTCATTGTCTAGGAGAGTACTGCTATACTAAGTCCCATTATGTAAGAGATTCCTGCTAATCCCATTGTCGAGGAGGTTCCTGCTAAAGTAAATTTCATTATGTAGGAGGGTCCTGCTAATCTCATTAGGTCAATCTTAGTTTCATATAGACCACAAATTATTTTATTTTTTGATTTTTTTTATTTGCAAAAGACACCATTAAAAAGAATACTAAATAATGAAGAGAAAGAAATCATTTCATGGTTGCAAATGTCTTTTATTTAATTGCTACCAACAATTTGTGCTATGCATAAGAATCACCTCCAAGTACTTCTAGAAAATTTTGAGGTCTGCACTGAGAAATCGCTATCGTTTCAAATGGAACCTCAAATATACTTAAGTATTTACTAGATCTATTCATCTTGCATCAATTAAGGTATTAGAATTTTTTATATCCTCATTATTCAAGTGCTCTTCCAACAAATGAAGTCCTACTTCACATAATAGAAGTGTTCTAAACTTAGGACGTTTTGGAAGTCACTCACACTTTGAAAGATGTTCAATGCATGAGATTGAGATACCATAAGTTTGGGCCTCATATAAGTATCCACTAATATGATAACACCAAAAATATGATCAAATAGGACTTTGTCATTGGCTTGTAATATAGGCTTAGGGAAATACATGATATTCATTTGGGATAAAGTGACTATTTCCTCCCTAAATATTGCACAATGCTCTCCATTTTTTAATTTTCGCATTTGACCTTTGTTTTAATGGAAGCTTTTCATCATTTATTTTCTTTTCTTTTTCTTCTCATTTTCTTTTCTTTTGTTTGAGATTTTTTTTAGCTTTTGTTTGTTCTGTATTTCTTCAAACTTTCACATATTTGATAATTCTACTTTGCTACCCAACTTAGATCTTTGACACGGTAGATAATTGATAGTATGCTAAGGAGATGATACCAAACTTCCTTTTGTTGGAGGTTTGTTTTTTCATATTTTTCTAGCCTTTCTTTATTGTGTGTTTCTTTGGACTTTCACATATTTGATATGTTAACTTTGTTACTCAACTTAGATCTTTGACACTATAGATAATTGGTAGTGCGTTCAAGGAGGTTAGACCAAGGGATAGTGCATTTATGTACTAAAAAGGATATATACTAATACGTGGTTATTTAAATAAAAAGGATTCAGGCTTGAAATGGGAATTCTTGTAAGCCCTCAAAATCAAGAAGTCTAGAAAAGAGGCCAAGTGGGAGGTCACCAGGACATCTGAGCCATGGCACCCTTCATGGAGCCCTTGAGTGGCCATGAAGGGCACCATGACTCATGGTGGTGGTCGTGGAGCCTTCCAGTGATTGGCCAAGAGCCCCCCCCTTCCAGGAGCCCTTAGACGGATCTTGGTGAGCCTAATGCCTTGTATTGGTGGACGTGGAGGGGTGGCAGAACCCACCCAAAGGCCAACCACTTCACACTGACCTCCAGACAGGTTGTGAAGGGAAAGAGGACTCATGAAGATGGTCGTGAGGTGGGACAAGGGTTCAAGGAGCCTTCTTAAGCCACTGGTTTAGGGTCACGACTACCCAAATGTATCGTGGACCCTTAGACAGCTCATGAGGGCCTTCATATGGGGTTCACGTCAACTGTAAGTCAGTGGAAGTTGGGTATTATCCTAATTATTTTATCTTGATACTATGTCATTTTCCTTTTCCCTAGAACCCCTATATATATTATTTTAACCCCAAAATCAACACATTCAAGTTATTCTTTAAAAATTACAGATGTAGAACAAGTCTTTCTCTCAAATATTTCCTTCTCTAGAAAGTTTGAAGAAGAAGGGACCAAGTTAGGGTTTGCAAGTTAAGTCTCCAATTCCCCATTGAAGTTAAGAAATTGGCATTCATGTATTATTGTTTTCATCCATGGAGACCTTTCCTCCACGGAGTTCCCAAATTCTCTAATTTACAAAGTTAAAATTCCACAATTGAGTTAGGATTTTCTTCCATGTCATGGGGTTGTTTAAATATTGAATTATTTCACTGTTTTATGATCTATCAAGCATGAATTGAGATAATTACATTATTTGATGATGAATTCACATGAACACATGCTAAACCCATGTTTTCTATATATTGATGATTGAAAGTGGGTTTTGAATTATGAAAGGAGAATTATGGAATTATGCATGTTCTTATGAAGTTGATGAAAATGTTTTAACGATGCTTTGAGAGTGAAGCATCAATGTTGTTTTTGTTCTTGTTGTTGTGTTTTTTAAAGGATTTCAGATAAACACATAAAAGCATGATTGTGAGAGGTTTTCTCACATAGAAAAGGTTCTTAAGGTTGAAAGACTTTCTCACCTAAAATGAACCAAATGTTAAGGATCTAGTCTAATGTTGAGGAAAAAGACAATTACCCATGCTCTCTAATTAAAAGACAAGAGGCCATTATTCATATCACACAATATAAGGACAAGAGGTGATTACCCATGTTCCTTTATGAGCTAAGATTAATATGATTAAGAACTATTCTGTGGAAGTTAAGCTTAGCACCGAGTGAACAAGTGGAAATTACCCATGTCCCATAGACTATGTGCCAACATAGGATTGTCTAGATAAACATAGCTAGTGGATCCAGATAAGCTAGAAGTTCATGGTCCTTGCCTTTGCAGGTAGGACAGCCCCTTTTCGGTATGGGAGACAATAGATTCTAGGCTACTATCTCACATAGTCTTAAATACCGATATAGGCTACTTCCCAAAAACAAGTTATGATGAACCAAGGTTACTTCAAGGAAGTATCTCATATATGTTTAAAATGATGACTATGTGCATTGACCATGCTTTATGACTAGTGTTTTCTAACTCTTTATCTCATATTTTAGCTTGGTCCTTTCATGCTTATGAAAATGTCCCTTTTTCTCATGTTTTCAAATGTTTTATGCGCCATGCTTACTTGGTACATATTAGTATTAATTCATACTCTTGCCTACATTTCCCCATATGTAGGGCCTTATAGTTAGGATTTCCAATTTCTTGGCTAGATCTCTTTGAGGAGATTCTTAGCTTTGGGTTACAGCTCATGCTTCGAGGATCGATCATTTATTGTTTTGGTGTTTCTTTACTTTCAATTTTGGATCATGATGTACGGGCTACGCCCAAATTCATTCTTCTGTACTAGATGGCTTTGGTACGATGTCTAGACTTCCGCTTCACTTTTATAAACTCTTTTACGTTAGGACTGTCTTTAAATCTCTTATATTTCTATTATCTTGTATGAAGAACACTATGTGGCTTTTTTGGGCCTTTCAGGGTCTTATACGCCATGTAATGCCTAGGGCCTACCCTTTAGTCATGACAAACTTGTCAATCAAAGCACAAGGTTTAGAAATGTCCTAGGAAAGTTTCTTAGGTCACGACGAGTAGAGTCTTGTTCATGAGTGTGAAGTGTGCCACATTTATGAATGACTGGCTACAAGTTGTTTAGGAGACTCCACTTCTTTCATTACTCTAAAGTTGTGCAATAGATTTTAACCATATAAGGTCTCTCTCCTAATCTTTATTTGATGCTCTACCATGATATGACTACTCGAATGGCTTACGCTAGAAGGAATATGAGGGAGAATATGGATCAAGAAGCTCCTCCTCAGTCTTCTCAAGCTCCTCCTCAGGCTCCTCAAGCTCCTCCTTAGGCTCCTCAAGCTCCGGTCGATCCTTTGGCCGAACAAGTGAATTATGCGGAGTTTTGCAGTTCTTTTCAAGTGTTGATTCAAGCTGTGACGGCCCAAGCCAATAGGGAGGTTGTAGCTCCCGTGAATCCAAATGTGGGTATAACAACATCTACAGTGATGGATTCCACCAGGATGAATCCTCCAGAATTTCATTGCTCTAAGGTTGAGGAGAATCCTCAAGAATTCATTGATGAGTTTTACAAGGTGTTGTTGATCATCAGGGTGACACCGGTGGACACAACAGAGTTGGATGCTTATCAACTAAATGGTGTTGCTCAAATATGGTTGACCAATGGAAAGAAGCAAGGGCGGAAGACATAGATCCTCTTGATTGGGAAAAGTTCAAAGTTGTATTCGCTGATAGGTTATTTCTCCTTGAAATGAGTGAAGCAAAGGTACTTGTATTCATCAACCTTCGTTAAGGAAATATTAGTGTGAAGGGATATTCTTTGAAGTTCACACAACTATCTCAATATGCTCCCACCATTATTGCTGATCCTAGGGAAAGGATGAGTAAGTTCGTTTCGGGTTTTTCCGAAATGGTAGTTAAAGAATGTCATACCGCCTTGGTCATTAATGACATGGACAACTCTCGTCTAATGGTTCATGCTCAATCGATCCTAGAGGAAAATCTTAAGGAAAAGTCCACGGGGGCAAAAAGGGCTAACACCAGTAATGGTAATTTCTCACATTCAAGGTTTGATGGACAAGGTCGTTCTAACTTCTAAAAAAGGTTTTTTGGTCAAGGTTCTTCCAATGCTCTACCACTACAACAAAAATGATCTTTAGTGGCAATAAATTCTTAATTTCTGCTAAATATATACTTTTAGCGGCAATTAACACTCTTTATATATGTCTCTAAAGCCTTTAGCGACATTGGATCTAATGGCACTGAACTAATGCCGGTAAAGACTTTAGCACTCTTTATTAGTATGCTTATTTATTGCCACTAAAACTTCTTGTTGTTATAGTGCGTCTAAGTTTAAAAAAGATAGGGTGTCTAACCCTAAGCCTCAAGGAGATGATGGTAGTGGATTCTCATTGTCCACTTGTGCTAAGTGTGGAATGAAGCTTGGGGATAAATATCTAGCTTGTTCCAACACTTATTTTGGTAGTGGTAAGATGGACCACAAGATAAGAGATTATCCTTTAGTTGCTAAGAATAACGGAGATTGCCGCCGAAGGGCTCAACCTAATCCTCCATCTGGTCCTAGTGGAAGTCAGAAGCAAAATAGATTCCATGTACTCCTGACTTGTGGTGAGCAAGAAGGTTCTCCCAATGTGGTTACTGGTATGTTGAAAGTATTCCAAGTTGTTGTTTAGCTTTACTTGACCCAGATACTACCTTGCCTTTTGTGACACTATATCTGGCTATGAGGTGTGATATTCTTCTGGATGTGTTGTAAGATCTATTTTTTTGTCTCTACTTTTGTTGGTGAATCTGTTGTGGCTTAGAGGGTTCTTAGAAAGATTCTTGTCTCCTTATCCCACAGAGTCAGTCTTATTGACCTGGCAGAGCTTGTTATGTTAGATTTTAATGTTATCCTTGGTATGTATTGGCTGGATGCATGTTATGCTACTATTTATTACAGAACCCATGTAGTCAAGTTTCTGTTTCCGAATGAACCCATCCTAGAGTGGAAATGGGGAAATTCTATGCCTAAGGGTCAGTTTTTTTGTTGTCTTAAAGCTAGAAAGATGATTTCTAAGGGTTTTATTTATCATCTACTTAGGGTGAGGGATGTAGATTTCGAAACCCCTATTGTAGAATCGGTCCCCGTGGTTAATGAATTTCTGGAAGTATTTCTAGATGATTTACCCGGTATTCCTCCTGAAAGGGAAATAGACTTTTGTATTGACTTTCTTCCAGATACACAACCTATCGCTATTCCTCCATATCGTATGGCTTCGATAGAACTTGAGGAAATAAAGGAGAAATTGAAAGATTTGTTAGATAAGGGGTTAATCCACCCAAATATCTCTCTATGGGGTGCTCTAGTTTTGTTCGTGAGAAAAAAAGATGGTTCAGCCTGTATGTGTATTTACTATCAACAATTGAACAAGGTTACCATTAAGAAAATATGTCCTATCCCAAGGAATGATGATTTATTTGACGGACTTCAAGGAGCAAGTTACTTCTCAAAGATTGACCTCTGGTCGGGTTATCACCAACTGAGGGTCAAGGAAGATGACATTTTGAAGATGACTTTTTGAACTCGGTACGATCATTATGATTTTTTGGTAATGTCATTTGGTTTGACTAATGCTTCGGCGACATTTATGGATTTGTTTAATAGGGTGTTTAGAAAATACCATAACATGTTTGTGATTGCGTTCATTGATGATATATTTATTTATTCGGGAAGTGAGGATGACCACATTAATCATTTTAGAATTGTGTTTCAAGTCCTCAAGGACTAATAAGACTTTGTGAAGTTTAGAAAATGTGAGTTTTGGTTAAGGTCCATTGCTTTTCGTGGTCACATTGCTTCAAGTAAGGGTATTAAGGTAAATCCTAAGAAGACGGATGCGGTTAAGAGTTGTCCTAGACCTATCCCCTTCGAATATTATAAATTTCTTGGACTTAGCTGGTTTCTTTAAAAGGATTTTTGAGGGGTTTTGTTCGATTGCCTCTCAGTTGACAACATTAACCGAAAAGAGGGCTAAGTTCATATGGTCCAAAGAATGTGGAAGGTGTTTTCTGGAATTGAAGGATATACTTATTTCCGCCCAGTTTCGACCTTACTGAAAGGGACAGATGGTTTGTCGTTTATTATGATGTCTTGAGAATGGGGTTAGGATATTTCATTATGAAAAAATGGGAAAGTCATTGCCTATGGTTGAAGACAACTCAAGATTCATGAAAAGAATTATCCTACCCATGGCCTCGAACTAACGACAGTTGTATTTTCTCTTAAGATATGGAGACATTGTTTGTATGGTTTTCATGTCGATGTTTTTACCGACCCCAATACTTTGAAATATGTGTTTAAGTTGAATGATCTAAATCTTGCAAGATATGAGTGTTCTCTATCACCCCGGTAATGTGAATGTGGTGGCGGATGCTATTAGTCGACTATCTATTGGAAGTGTTCCTCATATTGAAGATGATAAAAGAAGTTGGTACCAAATGTTCATAGATTTTCCCGTTTGGGTGTTCAGTTAGTGGGTTCTAGCAAGGGTGGTATTATGGTTAACAATGGTTCAAAATCGTCTTTGGTGGTAGATGTGAAGGACAAGAAAGGTCTTTACCTAACTTTGGTGGAATTAAATGAAGCAGTGCTTAAAAAGTGTGTATAGGATTTCTCCAAAACGGGGGATGGAGTACTTAGATATCAAGGTCATTTGTGAGTTCCTAATTTTATTGTCTTGAGGGAGTAGACCTTGTAAGAAGCCAAGAGTTCTGGATATTCCATTCACCCGGGAGCCACCTAGATGTGCCGTGACTTGCAAGGGAGATTTGGTGGAATGGGATGAATAATGATATTGCCGAATTTTTGGCTAAGTGTCCCAATTGTCAAAAAGTGAAAGTTGAGCATTAGAAACCGAGAGGCTTATCTGAAGATGTTAGCATTCCTACTTGGAAGTGGGAAGATGTGAATATGGATTTCAGTTTTTGTTTCCCTTGCACCCAGCGACAACATGACTCGATTTGGGTTATGGTATATCGAATGACACAATTTGCTCATTTCCAGTGCTTAACCAACAAGGGGATCCCCTCCCACGAGGCCTTAGAAGGCTCGTGGTGAGCCTCACACCCCGTAATGGTGGCCGTGGAGGGGAGGCATAACCCACCCCAAGTCCAACCCCTTCTCACAGACCTCCACATGAGGCGTGAAGGGGAAGAGGACTCGTGAATATGGTCTTGAGGTGGGATAAGTGTTCAACGGGACTTCCTAAGCCACTAGTCCAAGGTACCGACTGCCTAGACGACTCGTTGATCCTGAGATGGCTCGTGAGGTCCACCATCTAGGGGTTTGCGTTAGCTATAAGTCAGGGGCAGTTGGGTGTTTTCCTAATTATTTTATCTGGATACTATGTCGTTTTGACTTTACCTAGAACCCCTATATAAGAGATTTAAACCCCAAAATCAACATATTCAAGTCATTCTCTCAAAATTACAAAAAGAAGAACAAGTCTTTCTCTCAAATTTTTCTCTCTCTAGAAAATTTGATGAAGAATGGTCCAAGCAAGGGTTTGCAAGTCTAGTCTCCCATTCCATCATTGAATTTAATCAATTGACATTGAGGTATGATGGTTTTCATCCATGGAGCCCTTTCCTCCATGGACTTCCTGAATTCTACAATTTATAAAGTTAGAATTCCCCAATTAAGTTAGTGTTTTCTTCCATGTTATGGGTTTTTTAAAATATTGAATTATTTGATTGTTTTACGATCTACCAAGCCTGAATTGAGATAATTCCATGATTTTATAATGAATCTCCATGAACTCATGCTAACCCATGTTTTCTAAATATTGATGATTGAAAGTAGATTTTAAATTATGAAAGGAGAATTATGGAATTATGCATGTTCTTATGAAGTTGATGAAAATGTTTAAAGGATGCATTTAGAGTGAAGAATCAATGTTGTTGTTGTTGTGTTGTTGAAAGGATTTCTCATAAACACATAAAACATGATTGTGAGAGGTTTTGTCACATAAAAACTATTGTTAAGGTTGAAAGGCTTTCTCACCTAAAAATAACAAATTGTTTATGAGCTATTCTAATGTTGAGGCAAGAAGCGATTACCCATGCTCTCTAATTGAAAAACTCACATGATGTAAGGATAAGAGTCAATTGCCCATGTTCCTTTAAGAGCTAAGATGAATATAATTAAGAACTATTCCGTGGTAGTTAAGCTTAGCACTGATTGGACAAGTGGCGATTACCTGTGTCCCATAAAATATGTGCCAACATAGGATTGTCTAGATAGACATTAGCTAGTTGATCCACATAAGCTAGAAGTTTATGGTCCTTATCTTGGAAAGTAGGACAACCCCTTTTCGGTGTGGGAGACACCGGAGTCCATGTTACTAACTCACATGGTCTTACATGCCGGTTAAGTCTACTTCCCACAAACAAGTTATAATGAACCAAGGTTACTCCAAGGAAGTATCTCATACATGATTAAAATGATGACTATGTGCATTGACCATGTTTTATGACTCATGTTTCCTAACTCTTTATCTCATGTTTTAGCTTGGTCATTGCATGCTTATGAAAATTTCCCTTTTTCTCATGTTTTCAAATGTTTTATGGATGGATATCATACTTGGTACATGTTTGTACTAACGATACTCATACCTACATTTCCCCAAATGTAGGGTCTGACAGTCAGGGTTCCCAATTACGTGCCTAAATCTCTTTGAGGAGATTTCTAGCTTTGGGTGAGTCATCATGTTTCGAGGATAGGACATTTATTGTTTGCAGTATTTCTTTACTTTTGGTTTTGAATCATGATGTACGGGTTGCGCTCATGTTCATTTTTATGTACTAGATGACTTTGAGACGATGTTTAGACTTTCGCTTCACTTCTATAAACTCTTTTATGTTAGGATTGTCTCTAAATCTTCTTATATTTCTATTATCATATCTGAAGAAAGCTTGTATGGGGCCTTTCGGGGTCTTATACACCATGTTACACCTTGGGGCTACCTTGGGTCCTGAGTGTTCTATTGGTAACATGTTATTTAGAAGGTACAATGAGATCAAAGAAAGACTTTAATCCTTTCCCAAGTTAAAATGTTGCTCAAAATTTCATCTAAACCAACATTTGGGCCAAGTTCTAGATCCACAAAGTCATTCCATTGAAATTTATATCTAAAGCTCACAACAAAATGCACATGAAACAATGAGGTCGAATTTGTTTTAGCCTTAACATTAAGAGAGATAATTTCTCAAGTATTACATAAATATATCAAGAGGTACCAAAAGAAATCTATATGTCACAACAAAGTTTGTTTGTCTTGGCAAAATATTTAACACATTTCTTTTTTCTTGTGCAACAACTAATTATGTTAGCACCAACCAAGTCAATTTTTTTTAAAAAAAAGCTTTTAAATAAATATCGTACCCTAAACAAAAAAAAATTATCTCTTTTTTTGGTTAGAGTGGGAAAGTGTCTTATTGCCCAATAGAAAGCACAAAACATGAAAATAGCATAAACTCAACATAAAAAGTTAAATAGTGCTTTACAAAGAGTTAGTGCCTTGGTCTGAAATTGATTCGGAGGAAAAATGGCTAGTGTATATCTTCCACATATCCTCACCGCATTCCTTAGTAGCTTCCTCAACAAATTGGGTCCTCCTTAAGACTTTGACTAATGCAACCTCTTTAGTTCTCAACTTCAGAACGTGATGATAAAGGATCTAAACTGGAATCTCCACATAGGACAAACTATCCTTTACTCCAATACTCTGAATAGGCACAATAAGTGCAAGATCACCCCAACACTTCTTTAACATATACATATGAAACACTGGATGAACTGATGCTAACTGTGGTGGAAGTTCTAACTCATAAGCTACATTACCAACCATTTTGGATATTTGGTAAGGATCAATGTATCGGGGTATGAGCTTACCTTTCTTAGCAAACCTCTTAACACCCTTCCTAGATGAAACTTTCAAATATACCCAATCATTAGCCTAAAGCTCCAAATCTCTTCTTCTAACATCATTATAGGATTTATGATGACTTTGTGCTGTTTTCAACCTCTCTCGATTTATATTCACCTTCTCCATGGCTTGGAAAATTAAATTTGGTCCTATCAACTTAGCACCAAACTCAAACCAATCAATAAGAGATCTACACCTTCGCCCATATACGACATCATAAAGAGCAATCTAAATGTTGGAATGGTAACTATTATTGTATGCAAAATCAGTAAGAGGCAAGTGGTCATCCGACTTACCTTTGAAATCCAAAACACAAGCTCTCAACATGTTCTCTAAGGTCTAAATTGTGTTCTCTGCTTGACCATCAGTCTTAAGATGAAAAGCAATAACAATCACCTCCATATTAGATTATGGACAAGAGAACTCCATGAATTCAAACTATCTCATGAATGTACAAATTTGCATAACCTGTTTCTGTATTGGAAATCTTTACTGGCAAGAAATGGGCTGATTTGTTCATTCGATCCAATAACCCTAATGGAATCATGTTGCATGTGAGATCGCGGTAAGCCTATAATGAAGTCCATATGAAGCATCTCCCACTTCTATTTTGCTAGGGGTATATTCTGAACCACCACATGGCCGTTGATGCTCATCCTTGACTTGATGACAATTTTGGCATTTGGCAACAAATCCGGAAATGTACATTTTTGTTCCACTCCACAAACAGTCTTCTTTCAAGTCATGGAACATCTTGGTAGCACCAGGAGGAATAGAATATCTGGAACTATGGGATTCTTCCATGATTCTCTCTGGGAGTTCATCCACATTTGGAACACATAACTTACCTTCATACCTTAACACACGATCTCCTCTTTGTGCAAAGACCATCACTTTCTCCTTGTGCACATTTTCCTTCAACTTAAGTAAAAATAGTATCCTTGTCCTGTTTCTCCATCATTTTTAACACTAACAATGATTCAACCCCATTCATCATGACATATCCCCTTTTACAAGAATCTAACAAATAGACTCCCAGATGCTCAAGCCTCTAAAATTACATAGCCAATTCTTTTTTGCCTTCCTCAACATAAGTAGGACTCTATATGGACAACCTGCTCAAGGAATCAGCAACAACATTAACCTTACATGGATGGTATATAATACTCATATTGTAATCCTTGAGTGGTTCTAGCCATCTCCTTTGTCGAAGATTTAGCTAACTCTGAATGAAAACATATTAGAGACTCTTGTGGTAAGTGAACACATCCGTGAACACCATAGAGACAACAACAACAAATCTTGAGATAAAAAACTACTATTACCAACTCGAGATCAAGAGTTGGGCCATTCTTTTCGTGAATCTTAAGTTGTATGGAGGCATAGGTTATAACCTTACAATTCCGAATCTATACACAACCAAGTCAAACTCTAGACGCATCAAAATAAACAATAAAACCCTTGTACCCTCTGGTAGGGTAAACATTGGAAAAATGGTTAACTGAGTTTTCAATTCTTGCAAGCTTTTCTCACAAGCTGAAGACCATTGAAACTATGCTATTTTTTCTGAGACAACTTAGTCAATGGGAGCGAAATAGATTAAAAACCCTCGATGAACCTTCTGTAGTAACCAACCAATCCCAAGAAACTCATTTATTAGTTAGAGACACGGGTCTGAGCCAATTCTACACTAGTTTAATCTTCTGATTGTCAACTTGAATTCCATCGCCAAACTCTATATGGCCTAAGAATGCCACAAACTCAAGCCAGAAATCAGCCTTAGAGAACTTTGTATACAACTCCCGATCTTTGAGAGTTTGGAGAACTATTTTGGGACGACTAGTAGGGTACTCTTCATTAATAGAATATATAAATATGTTATCATTAAATACGATACCAAGCATGTCAAGATTCTGCTTAAATACTTTGTTCATAAGATGCATGAATGTTGAAGGATTGTTACTCTAGCCACAGGACATAACAAGGAATTCGTAATGACCATAATGGCTCGTGAAAGCTATCATCCGGATGTCACTTTCTATCACTTTCAATTGATGAAAGCCAGATCTGAGGTCTATCTTAGGGAAACAAGTGGCACCATGAAATTAGTTGAAAATGTCATCAATTCACAGAAGTGAATAGTTTTTGTTATAGTCACCTTATTCAACTAACGGTAGTCAATACACATCCTATTGAAACCATATTTCATTCTCATGAATAAGACCGGAGTCCCCCAATGTGAGACATTTGGTTGGATGATACCCTTATCAAGAAAAACATTCAACTGCTCTTTTAACTCTTTAACTCAGTTGGAGTCATTCTATATAAAGGAATAGAAATGGGTTGGTGTAAGTACCCATTAGATTATTATTGGTACTAGAACTATTTCAACCCTTTTTGTAAAATTTTGAAGGAGAATCTTGAAGAATTTATTTAATTACTGTTGTTTAGTATGTGGGTGAACGTTAAGTAATTCATTATTTAGTTAGTGGGATTTATTAAATAATTATTTTTTATTAGTTGATGGTTAAGAGGCCAAACATACAATTTATTTAGTACCTTTTCCATGAGCCATTGTAAATAAACAAAAAGGGAAAAAGAATTGTTATTGAGCACACTTTGTTGTGACGCCGGCAACAAAATGTGACAATCCTCTTCAAGTAAATTCCAAGTGAAGCTTCAATTCTATGTCTGTGTGTTTACATTAATTGTTGTATATATGAGTAAAATTAATATTATACTATTAGGTAGTAGAATTGAAAGGGAATTGCAGAAAGTGTGTAATTAAGGATATTTAATGTTGCAAATGGTAAAACTACAAAAGAGTAAGTACAATTTATTTCTTTTTTGACTTAAAAGGGTGAAGTTTGATTTGGAAAATTATGATACATTGATAGCCATTAATGATGTCAATAATTGGCTTTTGAATAGTCAACCACATGAAGTTATATATTGAACAAGAATACAATTAGGGTTATGTTTTGAGTGTTGGCGCAGTTAAAGTTGTCGGACAATTGTTTTTGTTTTTATTAAGAGGATTTCTATTGTTAAATCACATTAAGATTCAAGTTTTGATATCTTATAGGTAATTAAATAGTAGGTGTATTGTATTATATGAATATAATAAGATTAAGTTATTTGGAGGAATATAGACTTAGCCCTACGGTTGAAATTTGAGATATATAAGGTTTGATATATTAGTTGGTATCAAAATTTAGGAATTCGCTTATAGTAATATGGGTGTCTACAAACTCGTTTGCTTATGTATTATGCATACTTGATAGAATGGAAACATTATGAGGAAGTGAGGAAAGCGAAAGCATCGGGGAAGTAGCTTGCTCGACTTCAACTCTTCGTTGAGGTAGGTTATCATTTATTATATGTGATAGATAGACTCTTAAAAGTGATTGATAGTCATTGAGTGACATTGTGAAGTGTTCTATGTACTTGGTTGTTGTAGTCTGGATAATTCATGTGTTTTTCTGATTGGTCTATAGTACCAAGACCACGAAACCCATAATCTTGAACTTGTTTAATTAAAGTGATGCCTTGAATAAAAAAGGCTGAATGAAATACTATTAAGAAAGTGGTAAAAAGATGATAAAAATAACAAATGAATTAACTATACGGTTGGATCGAATACCACGAGCCAACACAATATATTTAGATCGGGTTCCATGAATCGACATAGTATTATTGGATTGGGTATTACGTTGCGACACAGTATATTTGGATCGGGTGTCACATTTTGACATGATTTATTTTGATCGAGTACCACGAACCAGCACGGTATATTTGGATCGGGTGTCCTGTTTCGACACTATTTTAGGATCGGGTGTCCTGTTCCGACACTATTTTAGGATCGGGTGTCACGTTCTAGAATGGTAACATTAAAGTAATATATATTAAATTAACTTAATGCACCAAATCTCAAAGAACCCATTTCCAACGAGAGTATGGTGTGGAGGCATGAGTCCTAGTGTGTGTTCTTGATTTTATGACTGATTACGTAATTGTTGTATGTTGTTGTCACTTGTTCATATTGTTTTTCACTGGCCACATGCTAAGTGCTATAGTTGATTTCAAACTCTTACTTTATGCATATTTGTTTCTATTTTGAGTCGGCCGATGATATCTACTCAGTACATGTTACCCTGTACTACTCCCTATGTCATGACCCAAGGCTAGCCCCTAGATTTGACACGGCGTACAAGACACCGAAAAGTCATACTAGCCTCACAACATGTCAGCACCTAAGATAATAGAAATTGTGCGGAATTTAAAACTTTTCTTTAAATCCATAGCATCGAAAACATCTTTTAAAACAACGGAAGTTTACTTGTCTAACATGGCCATAAAAAAAGATGTTGAAACAAAAGTAGGGTCACGACCCTTTATAATAGGAAGTCTAAAAATGTCAATTACATGAAAGAAATGAACACTTGTCCTCGGATCCATGAGGACATACCACAATATTGGAAGAACTCAATCCAAGCCCTTTGAACTAGAAGGAAAGCAACTCACTTGCCGAAACCTACATTTGTAGCAAAATAAAAGAAATAAGGGTTAGCACAATTAATATACTAAGTATGATAGCCATGCAAAAACCATGCTTAAAAAGGACATTTTATTTAGAAATCATGCTATATGCCAATTTTTGTGAAACATCATGAATATTTAATAAAAGAGGCATAATATACAACATAATCAACATATAAGTTATTTCAACATCTTGGAACCTTCACCTAAAGTAACCCTAATCCATACTTGTGAAATGTATGAACGACGTCCCATACCACCATCCACACTAAGTACCTATTTGAGGCCACCACAAGTGTACTTACCATTCCTCCTTTTTCATCTTTAGACAATACTCATAAATAAGGAACATAAACATTTCATAAGACATGACAAGGAAGTAACTCATAATACCATCCAAGTAAAGCATGCATCATAATCATTTAAGGATTTAAGTCAACAGTCTCTATTAGCTTCCTTTTGAGCACATTCATTCATTAACATTAAGATATTAGAGAATCACACCATAGCCTCTCAAAGCCTACTCGTGCAATGCATGGATGGCATCCCATACTACTAGCCACACTTCATAGAACCTCTCAAGTAACTATAGCACGTATCTCATATGATGGGAATAAGCGCTTAATCAACATAGACCATGTGAGCTTGACATGGAATCCGGTGTCATAAACCCCCACACCGTAAATAGGTGGTCTACTTGCCTAAGGTAGAACCGGTAACATTTTAGCCTCAGTGCATCCACTAGCTAATAACTTATGCGGACACATAGATATGGGATATGAAAGATGTTCATTCAAAGCCGGCCAAAAATTGGGAGAGCATCCATCTTACCATATCTACTCGGTGCTTAGCCTCCATTCCGATAGAGTAGTTCATTACTTGACATTATTATACATGAAAGGGTGCCATAAGCCTACAGATTCAAGGTATGTTTTAGGATAGCTCATTGAATCCTCATGAAAGGGTGCCATAAGCCTATCGATTCAAGGTTCATCATTAACATTTATGGAAGGGTACCATAAGCCTACCGATCCCAAAGTTCATTAATATTATTTATGGAAGGGTGCCATAAGCGTACCTATCCTAAGGTTCTTTAGTATCATTCATGGAAGGGTGCCATTAGCCTACCGACCCAAGGTTCAACAATCAACAATACTTTCATTCATACAAGAAGAGGATGCATAAGCCTACCAATTCAAGATTCACATTACATTGAAGAACCCTTCACACCCTCTCATTATTCATGAGTGTTAATTGAGCATAAACTTTCAATATTAACACAATTGCATTCTAAACATGATCATAATACTTTCATTGAATTCACATGCATATAATTCACATCATAATCATACATTAACCCTCACACTTTACCTTTCAATGCCATGGATCACAACTCACCAACACACCTTAAAAACTACAATTAAGCATAGGTAATGATGTAACTCAATAAACTAAATCAATTTAGGCATAATCCATCAACATACTTCCATAATCAATAAACCCAATTCACAAACATCCAATTTTGTCTTTTGGTGGCCACCACGGGTCGTGAAGACACTAGTAGTCTTGGGGTAGTAGGTGGACCTCAAGGCCTTAGATTCCACATGCTAAGGGGACTTCACGAGACCATTCACGGACAATGGTCGTGCTCACTAGTCGTGAAGGTGGTCGTGGTCCTTCGCATTGCTTGTCCAATGTTGGGGCAACCATGGCCTTTGGCTTAGGCCTTACCCCTTAGCCTTGGCCCTTGCCCTGGCAACCCTCAATAAAAACATTTAAAGGTCTTCTAACTACGGAGTGTAACACATACTTCGATGTTAACCCTAACGTTTAGACTCTAGTTCAACTTATCAATTTGCGAGGTGTTACATTATCTCTCCCTTGGGAACATTCATCCTCGAATGACACATTTACACACCTTATGGAATTAAAGACTCAAAACTAGCAGCCCATCATGCATGACACATCAAAATAATGCATAAATCATAGGAGGAAACATCAATTCCATCTACACATATTCAAATGCAACCACAAGGAAGTAGGAACTACTTCTACAAACCTATTATGCATGAAAGCATCAATATTTCTCATTTCATTGGAGGAATTACCTTCTTCATCTCAAATCATGATCATCATAAAATCATGAAGAAAAAATATGCAATTACGTCTCCAAAGCACATTTAAGCATGTTCAACAATTTCACTCATGAAGCATATTGGCAACTCATACTAAATGCATATCAACATGAGGACATAAATCATGAAAAATCATTTTCTCATTAAAACATAAATTCATCAAGAACATGCATAACTTAAGGGGACCATGGAAACACAAAATCTCACATGACTCAAAACATGAAACGAGCTACAAGGAACTCTTGGTCTCAAGCTTGAATAGGAATAGAAGGAAACAGATAAGGATATCGGAATGCTCAACAACCTTAATATTCAACATACCATCTCCCCCTTGGGAGTAAACCCATACTAAGGTTAAAATGAAAACAACATAGGGACCGCAATAAAACATTTATAACTTTAAGAAACTACCAACATACCAGTGCCTTCATCCGGAAAGGCTCGTTTGTACTCTCTAGCCCGAAGTGCATAGAAACAATTAGTCTTTGGAGCATTGGGATCCGGAATACTAGGAGAAGCTTCTTTGGCCTCTCTTCCTTTGGCCACAAGAGTAGGGCAATATTTCACTTGGTGATCATTTTTCCCACAACCATAGAACCCATAAGTACCGGCTAGACACTTCCCATAGTGCCTCTTACAAGTGGTGCAAGTAGGTTTATAAAATGGAGGTCCGCCACCTTTATCTTGGTTAACCTTAGGAGTGCTTGAAGAATCTTGGTTTCGAGCTCTCATTTTGAACCTTGGTTGACCTTTCACATCGAATCAAACTCTCTTCATCTACCTATTCTTTCTCTTAAGTTTGGACTCTTCAATAGATTGAGCATATACCATAATCCTTGAAATGTTCATGTCATCATGGAGGATTGTCGTACCACATTCTTCCTCAACTAGGTAGGATACACCCGTCACATACCTAGTCATCTCATCCTTAGGGTTGGACACCAAAGATGGAGCATACTTAGACAATAGGGTAAATTTCAAGGAAAGCTCTTGGACATTCATGTTACCTTTCCTAAGGTCTATAAACTCCTCCACCTTAGCCTACCTCTTCTCACGGGGAAAGAACCTATCAAGGAATGCTCTCTTGAACACCACCCAATCAATAGGACTCGCTCCTACCGGCCTATTGTTTTTCCATTGAGTAAACCAAACTTGTGCAACATCCATCAATTGGTAAATGAATAGTTCCGCTTTTTCTATAGAAGTCACCCCCATAGCTTTAACTACATTATACACCTCAACCAAAAACTCTTGGGGATCATTTCCCACCTTGGAACCAAGAAACATCGGAGGGTTCATTCTCACAAAGTCACTCAACCTATAAGCCATAGTACTCACAATAGGGTTCACATGAGTCTCAACACCCCTAATGGATTGAGCCGTCATAGCTTGAGCTTGAGTAGTTACAGCTTGAGCCATCATCAAAAGAGCCGACCTAACTTCTTCATTGATCATAGCCGGAGCATCAACCGAAACTTGATTGCCTTGTGGAACTTGGTCACCTTGATTACCTTGGGGAGGAACTCCCTTATTCATAATATCCTCTTCTATCCTTTTTGTGTCTGTCCTTCTTGTATTCATACCCTATAAACACAAGAGAACGGGTTAGGAAAAGGACTTTTATAAACCTAAACTCTATGGCACGATTCAAAGAGTAATGAAAGAACTGTAGTTTCCTAACATCTTATAGCCTCACATTCATAAAATGTGTAGCGATTCACACTTATGAACAAGAATCTACTCGACGTGGCTTGTTAGACACCAGTCCAAAAAACAATCCCAAAATTTTGTGCTCTAATACCATGTTTGTCATGACGCAAGGCTAACCCCTAGATGCGACATGGTGTACAAGACTCTGAAAAGTTTCATACAAGCCTCATAGAATGTCATCACATAAGATAATAGAAATAGTGCGGAATTTTAAACTTTTCTTTAAATCCATACCATTAAAAACATCTTTTAAAACTGCGGAAGTCTATTTGTCTCGCATGGCCATCAAAAAACATCTTGAAACAAAAGTAGGGTCACTACCCTTTACAATAGAAAGTCTAAAAATGCCTATTACATGAAATAAATAGACACATATCCTCAGATCCATGAGGGCATACCACAAGTCTTGGAAGAACTCAATCTAAGCCCTTTGAACTAAAAGGAAAGCAACTAACTTGCCGAAATCTACACTTGAAGCAAAATAGAAAAAATATGGGTTAGCACATTTAATGTTCTAAGTATGGTAGCCAGGCAAATACCATGTTTAAGAAGGAATTTTATTTAGAAATCATGTTATATGCCAATTTTTGTGAAACATCATGAACATTTAATAAAAGAGGCATAAGATACAACATAATCAATATATAAGTTATTTCAACATCTTTGAACCTTCACCTAAAGTAACCCTAAGCCATACTAGTATAATGTTTGAACGACGTCCCATACCACCATCCACACTAAGTACCACTTGAGGCCACCACAAGTGAACTTACCATTCCTCCTTTTACATCTTCAGACAATACTCATACATAAGGAACATAAACATTTCATAAGTCATGACAAGGAAGTAGTTCATAATACCATCAATGTAAATCATGCATCATAATCCTTTAAGCATTTAAGTCAACATTCTCTATTAGCTTCCTTCTGAGCACATTCATTCAATAACATTAAGACATTAGAGAATCACACCATAGCCTCTCAAAGCCTACTCATGCAATGCATAAATGGCATCACATACTACCACCTACACTTCATAGAACCTCTCAAGTAACTATAGCACATATCTCACATGATGGGAATAAGCGTTTAACCGAAAGAGACCATGTGAGCTTGACATGGAATCCAATGTCATAAACCCCCACACCGTAAAAAGGTGGTCTACTTTCCTAAGGTAGAACCGGTAACATTTTAGCTTAAGTGGATCCACTAGCAAATATCCTATGCGGGCACATAGTTATGGGATATGAAAGATGTTCATTGAAACCCGACCTAACATTGGGAGAGCTTCCATCTTACTAGATCCACTCGGTTCTTAGCCTCCATTCCCATAGAGTAGTTCATTACTTGAAATTATTATACATGAAAGGATGCCATAAGCCTATCGATTCAAAGTATTTCAATTAACACATGAAAAGTTGCCAAACGCATACCGATTCAAGGTACATTTTAGTATAGCTCATTGAGTCCTCATGAAAGGGTGCCATAAGCCTACCGATTCAATATTCATTATTAACATTTATGGAAGGGTACCATAAGCCTACCGATCCCAAACTTCATTAATATCATTTCTGGAAGGGTGCCATAAGCCTACCGATCGCAATGTTTTTTATTGTCATGCATGGAAGGGTCACATTTGCCTACCAACCCAATATTCAACAATCAACAATACTTTCATTCATACAAGAAGAGGATGCATAAGCCTACCAATTCAAGATTCACATTACATTGAAGAACTCTTCACATTCTATCATCAACATTCATGAGTGTTAATTGAGCATAAACTTTTAATGTTAACACAATCACATTCTAAACATGATCATAATACCTCCATTGAATTCACATATATATATATATATATATATATATATACTTCACATCATAATCATACATTAACCCTTACACTTTACCTTTCAAGGCCATGGATCACAAGTCACCAACAAACCTTAAAACACTTCAATTAGGCATAGGTAATGATGTAACTCAACAAAATAAATCAATTTAGGCATAATCCATCAACATACTTCCATAACCAATCAACCTTATTCACAAACATCCAATTTTGTCTTTTGGAGAAAACATGGGTTCATGGGGAAAAATCACTATAAATAATCATTATTTCAAAAATTAAATCATAATTCATCATGTAAAAGCCTTTGAAAACGTTTTGGAATTGAACCCATGCTTAGATTGAAAACCCTACTTTTTGGGGAAATTTGGAACTTGAAATCATGTTTTGGAATTGGCTCCTTGAATGAAACTTAATCAAGGATGAATACTACCATACCTTTCTTATGAATCCCCAAGAAATTTGAGAAAGAAACACCTTGAATTCGTCAAAACCCTAGCTCCAATCTACTCTTTTTCTTCCTTGAGTTTTAGAGAGAGAAATATTGGGAATGAGAAGAACTTTTGATTTGATTTTGGTTTTGCAGAATAATGGTGTAAATGAAGTGTTTTATGACTGAAAACTATTTATATATGTGATATAAAACAACTAAAATATACCCCATATAATGAATAATTAAAAAGGAATTTACAGAAAGGCCCTCAACTAGGCAGCCCCCTGTCAGGGATCATGGCCATCTATATGGCCTGTCTAGGGGACCACGACTTGTGGTGGTGCCCGTGGTCCCTTAAACACTAGCCTCCTTTATCTTTCCAACCTCCCTAGTGGCCAAGGCAACCCCACGAGCCTTATCATGGTCTGTGGTCAAGACCACGAGCCGTGAAGTGGGTCGTGAAGGGTAGCCTTGGCGTGGAACTTCTGGGAGTGCAGTACCTCACCCACAATGGGTGGAACCACGACTCGTGGTGGCCACTACGGGTCATGAAGACCCTCGTGGTCTTGGGGTAGTAGCTAGGCCTCAAGGCCTTGGCTTCAACATGCCTAAGGGGACTTGAAGAGCCCCTTCATGGACCGTGGTCATGACCACTGGTTGTGAAGGTGGTTGTCCTTGGCAGTACTTGGCAAAGGTTGGGGCAGCCTTGGCCTTTGTCTTAGGCCTTGCCCCTTAGCCTTATCCCTTGCTCTTGCAACCCTCAATAAAAACCTATAAAGGTCTTCTAACTATGCAGTCTGACACATACCTTGATGTTAACCCTCACATTAACGCTCTAGTTCAACTTATAAATTTCTGAGGTGTTACACCCTACTTTTGTTTTCCTTCATTTTTCATTTGTTGAGTGCTTGAGTATACCAACGACTTCTACTCGCATTTATCTCAATGGAGTCTCCAGCACATCAGGTTCAAGGGTGAGCTATTCATTCTAGCTTGTGTTGGATTCTCTCGGTCATGGCATGACGTCCTTAGTTTGTGGACAAAAACAATATTATTAATTTATTATTGTGTCTTTGACATTCTTAGACCAAGTTTTTAGGATTTAGATGCCTTTGATGTGAAGTCTTTCAGGTTTTGGAAAACTATGTTTAATAGACGTTAGTGAATTTTTGTGTCTTACATGAATATGATTTAACCTTCCACATTATGGTTAATATTTCATAATTTGAACAATAAATATAAGTTGAGGTTGAATTCATTTGTTCCCCCACCAAGGAAGTTATGTTTTGGTGTCACGCACGTCTCGTTTTTGGTCATGAAAAACTTGGTATCAGAGCTTTAGGTTTAGTAATCTCATCACAAAAGAACAAGTCTAGTATGGTCTTGCAGAACGGTACAGGGACACTATTACTTTTCTTTGAAAGGCTACATGACTTTATAAAAACTCTTCAATTTCTTTCTTTTGTGCTATGACTTGAATCCAATTGGTATCTGAATTTCTTCACTCTATTTCGCATTTGGTTAGTACTTGAGTAGTAGAACCTGAAACAACCTCACCAATAATAGAAAATGTGTCCTTGGAAATAGGTGTATTTCCCTATTTCACTATGGACATGTAATGACTAGTGACTAACATGATCTTTTTATTAAGTTCTTAAAGTTGAAACCCTCATTCTTCATGGGTACCAATTATGATGATGCTTATGATTCCTTGTTGATTGTCATGAGAGTCTCCATAATATGAATATAGTTGAGAGGTTTGGTGTTAAGGTTTTGACATATATGTTTTAGGGAGACGCCAAAATTTGGTGGCGGTCTCATGTTGAGTGCCGACCAGTAAGGACACTACAACCTCATTAATGAGCTAAATTTTTCATATTATGAGGTGTATTATCACAAGTTCCATGATCTCATGGAGATCGTTGATAAGTAAGAGATTTTTGACTCATTTTAGGCTTGTAGTTCACCAAATCATGTCCCCAATGCTTGTTTATATCCATTTCTAATACAAATTTACTTGAATTTTAACAATAAGAGCTCAGGAAAAAAATAAGGTCAAAATCGGAGAAAAAAAGTTAAGCACATTAAAAAGTGAGGAAATTGGTGAGGATAAAGTTTATCATAGTGACTAGGCGAACCGTCGAGTGAGCCCATTCTCACAAAAATATCAAAGAGTTCTACTTAGTAACTCAAGCCAATTCAACAAGTGAGAAGAGAAATTGGTGATTCGCCGAATCAACTCGGCAAACTCCAACAAGATCGTCGAAGTCCACTAAACCTTGAAGGCTGAGACTTGTTTTGATAGACGATTTGGTGATGGAAAGTATCATTTGAAGACTCACTAATGAGCTCAACTTAAATCGTCAAATCCATGTCAAAGTGAAATTTTGTAATAAATTTTGGAAACGTACAAATAGTTCTTCTTTGAGAGAAAAAGACACGTTTACACATCATTATTTTTTCTGTACTCTGAAAGCTTCTATACATTGGGTCTTTTTCTAGATCTTGGGACTTTAGGGCTTGGAAGAGTTTGGGGATTCATTTTCTCATTTTTCTTCAATCAATCAGTTGTACGAAAAATATTTTTTATAAATTACCTTTTTATATTTTAGCATGATTGAGGTATTTCGCATACGGTTGCTATTGAGCCTACAGTTAATGATGATGAATTTGAGGCTCGCAAAACTGATGAGGAAGAGTTAGAGGTTACAAACACACAATGATGTTGATTCGTATGCTAATTTAGTAGATATGGAAGAGAAATTTGTGTAGGATGATACGAAGGCGTCCATTTGAGACACTTCCAAGATAGGTTTGAGTGGGGTTCAGCCGACGCCACGTGCTGATGCTACAGATGCACCGTGTATTGATGCCCATAATGAGGCCACTCCAACGACGAGAGTTCTCCATGAGTTTAGTCATACATGTGGATTTCTATAGTATGTCTATGTTTTTACATATTTCTATGGCATTGAGGATAATTCGTATTTCTGTTGGTGGAGGAGAGGTGCTTTGCTTGTTCTTTTTATTAATTTTTATTGTACTTCAACTTTTGATATATTAGTTTATTTTGAGTTGGAATTATTTACTTGATAATGATGTATTTAACTTCTTGTTTTGGTTTTAGTATAATGTTTTTTCCATCTCTCTCTCTCTCTTAATTTGATTCTCAAAGCTGGATGTTTCTTGGATTGAAATGCGTGTATGTTTGTCTTAAACATTTGAGAATCGATTATGGTCAATATCATTTACTCAAATAGTGCTATTGATGATAGATATGTCTATGAAAATCCAGTTGGGTCAATTCAAGTTGTATAATCCTTGCATGATATATCAACATCTTGTTATGACTAGTTAAATATCGAGTTGTAAGAATTGCATCGATCGTTGCACGCAAGTTAGAGTTGTAGAATTGTGTTTGGTAATTATGTTTGAGTGCCATGTGTGGTGAGGTTTAATAGAAATTCATGCACTGTGAATACCTAGAATTTACTTGTTGGTCTTATTGATAGATATTGGTATATAATGGAGGTGATCTCCGGCATTTTTCTTGAAAGTGAACTTACGATTAAACCCTTTTTATGACCACCTTTGTCATGACCCAAGGTAGACCCTGGGCGTAACATGGCGTATGAGCTCCAAAGAGGCCCCATACTAGCCACTTAACATACAACATACAGGATTAAAAGAAATTCAAGACATTTTAAAGACAAAAAAAACATAAAGTTTCATAAAACTAAGTGAAAAACTCTAACAATGTCTCAAAGCCATCTAGTACATAAGATGTGATCGGGATGTAGCCCATACATCGAGTCCAAAACTAAAAGATGAATAAAAAATGTATAATAGCTTAGTCCTCAGAATGTGAGGACTCACCAATCTTCAAATCTCTACTAAAGATCCATTGCCACAGATGTTCGAACTAGAGCGTCGAACCCTAGATTTGGATAAGAAATGTAGGCAAGTGAATGCGTTAGTAAAAGAATGAACCAAATATGATAGCGATGGATTAATTGTAAAAATATTTATAAAGGGACATTTTCATAATATGTAATGACCAAGCTAAGATACAAAATGAAAAAGTTAGAAAACATAAGTCATAAGGTAAACATGCTCAACGCAAGTAATATCTTTAAACCATTGTGAGATAGTTCAAGAGATAACCTTGGTTCATTATTGTGGAAGATTTACCTTTAACCGACATGTAAAACCATGTGAGCTATTAACATGGAATCCAGTGTGTACCCCACACCGAAAAGAGGTGTCCTACTTGCCAAGTTAAGACAATGATCTTATAGCTATAGTGTATCAACTAGCTAATGTCTATCTAGACAACCTATGGTGGCACATAGTGTATGGGACATAGGTAATCGCCATTTGTCCACTCAGTTCTAAGCATTAATCCCACAGAATATTGATTAGTCTAGACTTTTCTTATCATTCATAAGACATAGGTAATCGTCACTTGCCTCATTTATAAAATAGCTCCTACAGTTTGATTCACTTTAGGTGAGAAGACCTTTCAACCTTAGAATCCTTTATGTGAGAAAACCTTTCACATGCATGGATAATGTAATTATGTGAGAAATCCTACCACCAAAATAAAAAATAACAACGGCATATATGCTTCCCTCTCAAAGAAATTTACATTATATTTCATCAATTCCACAAAACATGAACATTTTCATAATTCAAAACGCACTTTCAATCATTATAATCTAGAAAATATGGGTCAAACATGAGTTCATGGGGATTCATCTTAACAACATGAAATCTTCTCAATTCATGCATGTGATATCACAAATCAATCAAATAAATCAACATTTAAAGGAACCCATGACATGGATGAAAACCTTAACTCAATTGGGAATTTCTAACTTTATAAATTGGATAATTTAAGAACTCTATGGGGAAAAGGGCTCGATGGATGAAGACTATCATACCAGAAAGCCAAAAGCTTTACTTTAATGGTGGAAATAGGAGACTTGACTTGAAACCCTAGGTTGACTGCTTCTTCTTCAAGCTTTCTAGAGAGAGAAATATCTTTTAGAGGAAGGCTAGTTTTTCTTTTGGGAAATAGAGAGAATGACATTAATTGCGTGATTTTAAGGTTAATACCCTTTATATAGGGATTTGGGTTAAGGGTAAAATGACATGGTATTAAATTAAAGTAATTTGGAAAAGACCATGACTTAAAAATGATGCGACCATTGTCACTGTTCCTTTTACGGCACATAAAGGACTCAACGAGTCGTTATGGCCATTGTGATCCTTGACCAGTGGCTAGGGGAGAGTCCCTATTGCCCTAACCCTCTTAACGACAACCTTAATGGTCCGTGATACTGACCACGGGCCATCTAAGGGCTCGTGGGAGGGGAACTATTCATGGACAGGTTCTGGAAACCCTTCACAAGCACCACAACAGGTCGTGGTACCTTTCGCGGCCTGTCATGGGCTCCGTGGAGGGTTCCACGGCCTAGTTTTGGACTGGTGAATACCTTTTTGGCCCTTTCCTACCCTTCTTAATTATGAGGTGTTACATTATCTTCCATTTGGGATCATTCTTCCTCGAATGAGATTCTACAGGTCGTAAGGAGGGTAGGAACTTAATCTAACGGCCAACAACATGCATGCAATCACATAAATGCACATATCCCAGGAGGAAACATCAACCCTAAGCTAAAGCATGTCCGGAATATCATATCATGAAGTCTATATACAACTCAAACTCAAATTTGCATAAACATGTAGAAAACAATCAAGCTAACTCATTTTTCTCAAAGAAAAAAGATTTACATTTTTCATGAATCATGCATAATGAAGAAATCATGGGAATATCTAAGAAACATGACAACAAAAGAGTAAACCATGAGGACTAAATACCTCAAATTAGAGGAGGATCAACAGGAAAGTGATGAGGATAACGGGACATCATAACGGCCTCGGCCTTCCAAGTTGTACTCTCAACTAACTGACTCCTCTAAAGAACTTTCACGGAAGAAATTTCTTTGTTCCTCAACTTCTTGACTTGCCGGTCTAAAATCTCAACCGAAACCTCCTCATAAGAGAGATTCTCCTTTACACCTAAGCCTTCTAAGGTAATTATAGATGTTGGATCTCTAACACGTTTATTCAACAAAGAGATATGAATAACGTTATGCACCAATGTCAAATCATTAGGCAAATCAAGCTCATAAGAAACTTTTCCAATACACCTCAAAATCTGATTTGGACATATCGGGGACTGGACTTCCCATTCTTAACAAATCTCACTACACCCTTCATGGGTGAAATTTTCAAGTAGACCCAATCATTTACCTCAAACTCAAGATTCATTTTCCTAATATCAGCATAGGTCTTTAATCGACTCTGAGCCGTTTTCAACCTTTCTCTCATAAGTCGAACCTTCTCTATAGCTTCATTTACCAATTTGGCACATATCAAGGTAACCTCACCCACTTCAAACTATACTCTAAGAGATATACACGTCCTTCCATATGAAGTTTCCAATGAAGCCAGACCAATGGTTGAATGATAGCTATTATTGTACGCAAACTTGATAAAGGCAAGTGATCATCCTAGTTAAACTTGAAGTCAATTAAACATGCTCTTAACATATATTCCAAAGTTTGGATAGTATGCTTGGATTGCCATTAGTTTGTAATGAAAGTTCGTAATAAGCTTATATGGGTACCAAGGTCCTTCTGGATGGATTTCCAAAACTGAGAAATGATTAGGGTACTAGGATCAGAGATTATAGACAAGGGCACTCCATGCAACCTCAACATTTCTCTTAAGTACAACTTAACAAAATCTTTTGCCAAATAGGAAACCTTGATGGGAATGAAATGAGCTGATTTCATCATTTGATCTATGAAAACACAAATCGAGTCTTGTTGCCACCGAGTGCATGGTAAACCAACAATGAAGTCCATATTCAAATCTTCCATCTTTCAAGTACAAATACTGATATCTTGAGATAAGCATCCTAGATTTGGATGCTCAACTTTCACTTGTTTACAATTAGGACACTTAACCACAAATTTCACAATATGCTTCTTTATTCCATTTCACCAATAGACCTCCCGCAAGTCACGGTTTAGTTTAGTGGCTCCCACGTAAATAGAATATGGAGAAATGTAGGCTTCTCATAATATTTGTTCTCTCATGTCATCGATATTAGGAACACACAACGACCTTGATATAAAAGTACACCATCCCCCCTTGGGAGAAAGCCTCTACAAACTTTTAAAGCACCACCTCTTTTAATTAAACTAAATGCAGATCAAGAATTCTTTTATAATCACCTCTACCACAAAGGATGATTATGAGAGTTGTGAACCATAATACCACCCTTGGTAGAGTCAACTATCCGAATACCCAATCCAGTCAATCTATTAACATGCCGAATCAAATCCTTTTTATCTTCTTCTATATGTGTAACGCTACCCATCGATAACCGACTAAGAGCATCTGCCACCACATTTGCCTTGTCGGGGTGATAGAGAAGACTCATGTCGTAATCCTTTAGTAAATCAAGCCACCTTCTCTTGCAATGATTCAGATCGTACTGCTTTAATATATCTTGCATACTCTTGTGGTCGGTAAAGACATCCGCATGAACACCATACAAATAATGCCTCCACATCTAAAAGGAAAAAACAACCGCTGCTATTTCAAGGTCATAGGTAGGATAATTATTTTCATGAATATTGAGTTGCCTTGAGGCATTGGAAATAACTTTTCCATTTTCATAAGGACACCCTAACCCAATTCTTAAGGCATCACAATAGATAGCAAAACCATCAGTCCTTTCCGGTAATGTCAACACTGGAATGGAAGTTAGTCTATCTTTCAATTCTTGGAAACTCTTTTCATATGCTTCGGACCATATAAACATGACCTTCTTTTTGGTCAATGTCATAAATGGAGAGGTAATCGATAAAAAGACTTCGTCAAACCTTCTATAGTAAGCGGCGAATCCCAAGAAGCTTTTAATATCCCAAGAGGATAGAGGTCAAGGACAACTCTTAACCGTATCCATCATTTTGGGATCTACCTCAATACGCTTACCAGAACAATGTGACTAAGAAAAGCCACAGATCTTAGCCGAAACTCACATTTGCTAAACTTTGCAAAGAGTTGTTGGTCCTTCAGAACTTACAACACAATCCTCAAGTGATCGGTATGGTCACCCTCACTTATTGAATAGATCAATATATCATCAATGAACGCAATCACAAACATATCGAGGTATTTTCTAAACACTTTATTCATTAAGTCCATTAACGCGGTCGGAGCATTAGTCAAACCAAAAGACACTACCAAAAACTCATAATGACTATATCGAGTTCAAAAATCCATCTTCGGAATATCATCTTTTTTACCATTAATTGGTGATAACACGACTGGAGGTCAATCATTGAAAAGTAGCTTGCCCCTTGAAGTTGGTCAAGGAAGTCATCTATTATTGAGAGAGGATATTTGTTCTTAACAGTAACTATCTTCAATTGCAGATAGTTAATGCACATATGAAGTGACCCATCTTTCTTTCTAACATAACCAATTTAGAGCACCCCATAGAAAGATAGTCGGTCGGATGAAACGTTTATCCAACAAGACTTTCAATTGCTTCTTTAGTTCCTTAAGTACTGTCGGAGCCAATCGGTAAGGAGGATTAGAGATAGGTTGCGTATATGGGAGAAGGTCAATACCAAAGTCTTTTTCCCTTTCAAGAGGAACACATGGTAGATTATCTAGTAACATATCTAGAAACTCATTAACAAGGTGGACCGACTCAAAAGTGGGTGTATCAAAATCTATTTTCATTACCCGAACGAGATGGTAGATGAACCCCTTAGAAATCATCTTTCTAGCTTTGATACAAGAAGAAACTTACCCTTAGGCATGTAATTTTCCCCTTTCAACTCTAGGATGTGTTCATTCGGAAACTAAAACTTGACTACACGGGTTTCATAATCAATAGAAACATAACATGAATGCAGCCAATCCATAAGAATGATAACATCAAAATTTAACATAACAAGCTCTACTTGGTCATTAAGAGTGACTTTATGGGACAAGGAGACGAGGCACATTCTATAAACCCTCTTAACAACAACAAAATCACCAACGGGAGTAAAGACAGAAAAAGGATTTCAAAATACATCTGGGAAAATAGCAGACCTGGTAAACACATGGCATCTCAAAAGGCAAGGTAGTATCGGGGTCAAGTAAAGCATAAATATCAAGTTGGAAGACTTTCCACATTGCGGTAACCACATCGGGAGAACCCTCTTGTTCACCACGAGTCTAAAGTGCATAGAATTCGTTTTTCTTCTCACTCCCACTAGAACCAGATAAAGGATTCGAGTATCCTCGTCGATGATTTTATCCCTCATTCTTAGAAATTCAGGGACAATCCATTATTTTATGATCATTTTTACCACAACCAAAGCCACCATCCGTGGCAACTATGCGCTTTACTTCATGCCTCTTGCCACACTTAGGATAAGTAGACAATAAATATCCACCATTATTTCGTTGAAGCTTAGGGTTAGATACCCTATCTTTGTAGAACTTAGATGGAGAATTGGAGGAACCCTGACCGAAAAGCCTTGGTTGGAACTAAGAACGACCATATCTATCAAACATCGAGTGTGAGAAGTTACTCTCGCTGGTTATGGCCCTCTTTGCCTCCATAGACATGTCCTTAATTTTCTCTTCATTGATTTGTTGAGCATGCACCATGAGATGGGAAATGTCCATGTCATTGATGACCACCATGGTATGACATTATTTAACAACAATTTTGAATACACCTAAAATGAACTTTCTCATCCTTTCCATAGGATCGACAACCACGGTAGGAGTATATTTGTAACACCCCGTATCCGAAAGAGGGAAAATAATTAGTTTTGGAAAAAAATTCAAGTGCCAGCCACGAGAGCCACCCACAGACGATGGATGGGACAACAGACAGTCAATGTGGTCCCTGGATGGCCCTGCTTAGAGTTGTCTAGAGGTGCAGGACCACGGTCCATGGTTAGAGGCCCAAAAATTAATGTTTCTGATGACCAACCATGGTCCACCAGGATGGGTCGTGGGTCAGACCACGGTCCGTCGGCTGGGGTCCGTTGGTGGTCAGCAGTTAGTTAATTTTAGGGGCAGTTGTGTCTTTTACTAATTAATTAATTCCTATACTACGTCGTTTCACCCTTCACTGAGACTGCTATATAAGCTTTTCCCACCCCCAAATTAACCCATTCACTTCATTCTTCCAAATTCACAACAGAAAAACCAAATCTCCTCTCTAAATATTTCTCTCTCTAGAAACTTGAAGAAAGAGAAGATTAATCCTAGGGTTTCAAGTAAAGGTCTCAATTCCTCCATTGAAGGAAAGCTTTTGGATTCAAGGTATGATAGTTTTCATCCATTGATTCCTTTAATTCATTGAGTTCCCAAATTCCTCTGTTTCTAAAGATAGAATTCCCTAATTCAGTTAGGGATTTCTTCAATTATCATGTGTTCTTTTCATTTTTTATGTAAACGATTGAATTGTGATCTCTTATGCATGAATTGTTGAAATATGATGATATCCCCATTAACCCATGTAATCCCCATGTTTTCAAGTTATGAATCATATAATGTGGGATTTTGATCTTCAAGGAAGAGTTTTGTGAAATTAAGCATGAATTGCAAGCTTTACATGTATTTATGATTAAATCCATATCTAACCAATGTTTTCTAAGCATTGATGATTGAATGTGGGTTATGAACCTCAAGTGGTAAATTATGAACTTATGAATTTTCTTATGAAATCTATGCAAATATTTTAAGGGTTCTTTAAGAGTAAATTACCAATGATGAGGTTGTGTTGTGATAGGACATTCTCACTAAACACATAAAATCATGATGTGAAAGTTTTTCTCACATAGAAAGGATTATTAGGTTGAAAGACTTTTTCACCTAATAGAATCAAAGAGTAAGAGCTACCCTAATGAACTAGCTTGGTTTGGTTGTCCAAGGGAACCTTTCTATGATTAATGAAGTCAAATATGAAATGACTATTCCGTTGGAATTATGTTTAGCACCGAGTGGATATTGATGACGAAATAGAACCTCTCCGGTAGTAGAGGTCAGGTTTCTAGAAGCAATCTCATGAGATGGAAGCTCTCTCATTAGTAAAGTCCATGTTTCTTGTAGCAATCTCCTTATCCCTTTACTATGTGCCCCCATAGGTTGATTAGCTAGTGGATCAACTTAAGCTAGAAGTTCATGGTTCTACCTTGGCAAGTAGGACAACCCTTTTCGGTGTGGGAGACACAGGGGATTATGTTTTTTATAACATGGTCTCTATGTAGGTTAAAACCAATTTCCCACAAGTAATAATGATCTAAGGTTACTTCAAGAAGTATCACATATGAGTTCAAAGATTCCAAAGATGAAATTAGCTTGCATTGACCATGATTTATGACTTATGTTTTCTAACTCTCTTATATCTTGTTTTAGCTTGCTCAATTGAATGTTGTGAAATTAAATGTCTTTTTTTGCATGATTTAAATTTTTATTCATGGCTATCTTACTAGGTACATTGTTTTATACTTACGCATACTCTTGCCTACATTTTCCCCAAATGTAGGGTCCGGCAGTCAGGGTCATTAGTTTCGTGGCTAGAGGTTGACTTGAGATATTTGTGATATTTGGTGAGTCCTCATGCTTCAAGGATGGAGTTTTATTGTTTCACTTTCTTTCATGTATTTTATCTTTTGAACATGATGTATGAGCTAAGCCCAATTTCATTTTAGTATATTTTGATGGATATGATGAGACAGGTGTATTAGACTTCCGCATTGCTTTTATAAAAGCTTTTGGACTTGGGCGATTATTTTACTCTTATTGTTCTATTTGTTATGTTATGAGAGCTAAGTGGCTTATATGGAGTCCTTCGAGGTTCTATACGCCATGTTACATATAGGGGGTACCCCTGGGTCGTGAAAAACATTATAATCAGAGCAAAAGGTTTAGAATGGTCCTAGGATGTCTCATAAGCCACGTCTAGTAGAGTCTTGTTCATGAGTGTGAAGCGAGCCACATTTATGAATGAGAGGCTACAAGATGATTAGGAAAGTCCACTTCTTGCATTACTCTTAAGTCGTGTGATAGATTTTAACTCTATAAGGTCTCTCTGTTAATCCTTATCTGATTCTCTATCGGATATGGTTTCTTGAAGTGCTTATACTAAAAGGAATGTGAGGGATAATCGGAACAACAAGATCCTCCCCAATCTCTTCAAGTTCTAGTCGATCCTTTGGCCAAACAAGTTTCTAATGCGGAGTTGAGGGTTGCTTTTCAAGTGTTGGCTCAAGCCATGACGGCCTAAGCCAATAGAGAGTTTGCGGTTCCCGTGAACCTAAATATGGGTACAATGACTTCTAGAGTAAGGAACTTTAGAAGGATGAATCCTACAGAGTTTCATGGTTCTAAACTCGATGAAGATCCTCAGTAGTTTATTGATGAGGCTATAAGGTTTTGATGATTATGGGAGTTACGCCAGTGGAAAAGGTGGAGTTGGCCGCTTGACAACTAAAGGGTGTGTCTCAAATATGGTATAACCAATGAAAGTATGGGATACATGAAGATGTGGTCCTCTTGATAGGGAGAAGTTCATTGTTGCTTTTCTTGATAAGTTATTTCCCCTAGAGATGAGTGAAGCCAAGGTGCGTAATTTCATTAACCTTCTGCAAGGAAGTATTAGTATGAGTGAATATACTCTAAAGTTCACACAATTGTCTAAATATGCTCTGACTATGGTTGTCGATTCAAGGGCTAAGATGAGTAAGTTTGTTTCAGGTGTGTTCAAACTGGTGGTTAAATACTGCCGAACCGCTATGCTCATTAATGACATGGACATTTGTTGTCTCATGGTACATGGACAACAAATTCAAGAGGAGAAACTTAAGGAAAAGTCTAGAGAGGTAAAAAGGGCTAAGACAGGTGATGGAAATTTCTCACATGCAAGGTCCGATGTACAAGATCTTCTTAGATTCCGAGAAAGGTTTTCCGGTGAAGGTTCCTCCAATGCTCCTCCTAAGTTCAACCAAGATAGAGTGTCAAACCCTAAGCCTCAAGGAGGTAATGCTAGTGGATATTTATTGCCTAGGTCTAATTGCACTCAGCGTGGAAGGAAGCATGAGGGTAAGTACCTAGCCGACACAGATGGTTGCTTTGGTTGTGGTAAGAGTGGTCACAAAATGAGGGATTGCGCGATGCTTATGGCTACAGAAAGAGAGGGCAAGCAAGCTACTACTAGTGGTGTGGGTTCCAATTCTCCTAAGCAAAACCACTTCTATGCACTTCAGACTGGAGGTGAATGAGAGAGTTCTTCGGATGTGGTTATTGGTATGTTGAAAATTTTCCAACTTGACGGTTATGCTTTACTTGATCCCGATGCTACCTTGTCTTTTCTTACACCATCTATGGCTATGAGGTTTGATGTTCTTCTGGATGTGTTGCTAGAACCTTTTTCTGTCTCTACTCATGTTGGTGATTCTATTGTTGCTAAGAGGTCTATAGAAAGTGTCATGTTTCCTTGTCATATAGAGTTACTCTTTTTGACTTTGTAGAGCTTGATATGTTAGATTTTGATGTTATCTTGGGTATGCATTGGCTGCACTCATTTTATGCTTCTATTTTTCTAGAACTTCTGTGGTCAAGTTTCAATTCCCGAATAAGCCTATCCTAATGTGGAAGGGGGTAAATTCTATGCCTAATGGTCAGTTTTTTTTTTTTTTATCTTGAAGCTAGAAAAATGATTTCTAAGGATTGCTTTTACAATCTAGTTACGGTGAGGGATCTAGATTCCAAAGACCCTACCTTCGACTCGATCCCCGTTATCAATGAGTTTCCAGAAGTGTTCCCCGATGACTTACCCGGTGTTCCTCTAGAGCGGGAAATAGACTTCGGTATTAACCTTCTCACTGATACGCAACCTATCTCTATTCCTCCTTACCGTATGACTCTGGAAGAATTTAAGAATTTGAAAGAATAATTGAACGATTTTTTGGATAAGGGTTTTATTCGACTGAGTATCTCTCCTTGGGGTGCTCTAGTTTTGTTTGTGAGAACGAAAGATGGTTCTCTCTGTATGTGTATTGACTATCGACAGTTTAACAAGGTGACCATTAAGAAAAGGTATCCTCTTCCAAGGATAGATGATTTGTTTGAGCAACTTAAAGGAGCAAGTTATTTCTCTAAGATTGATCTCTGTTTGGGTTATCACCAACTGAGGGTGAAAAATGATGACATTTCAAAGATGACTTTTCAAATCCGGTATGGTCATTATGAGTTTTTAGTAATGTCATTTGGGTTGACTAATGCTCTGGCGGTGTGTATGGATTTGATAAATAGGGTGTTTAGACAATACCTTGACATGTTGGTGATTGTGTTCATTGCTGATATTTTAATATACTGAAGAAGTGAGGATGATCATATTGATCATTTGAGGATCATGTTGCAAATTCTTAAGGACCAACAAATTTTTCCAAAGTTTAGCAAATGTAAATTTTGATTAACGTATGTAGCTTTCCTTGGCCATATTGTTTCAAGTAAGGATATTGTGGTATATCCTAAGAAGACGGATGCGGTCAAGAGTTGGCCTAGACCTATAACTCCCTCGGATATTAGAAGTTTCATGGGTTTAGTGGGTTACTATGGAAGGTTTGTTGACATTTTCTCTTCAATTGCCTCTCCTCTGATGGCTTTGACTCAAAAGAGGGTAAAGCTCATATGGTTTGAAGCGTGTGAAAAGAGTTTTCAATAGTTGAAATATAGACTTACTTGCTCTCCGTTGTTGACCTTACCGGAAGGGATGGATGGTTTTGTGGTTTATTGTGATTCCTCCAGAATTGGGCTAGGTTGTGTGCTTATACAAAATGGGAAAGTTATTTCCTATGCCTTCAGGCAACTTAAAATCCATGAGAAGAATTATCCTACTCACGACCTTGAGTTAGCAGCGATCGTTTTTACCATAAAAATTTGGAAACACTATTTGAATTGAGTAGGTGTAATTTGAGTATATCAAATTTTTGCACCGCTGTAGGGGAATACGTCTTTTATATTAATTCTAACTATATTATTGAACTTTAGTCAAGTATCTCCGGATTATAAGTCTTTCTTTTGTTTGTTTTCTATAGGTTTCTACTCTAGTTTATGCGAAGTACACGGAGTCGAGGTGAACCTTTGGCCCCCTACGATCTAGAACTGAAAAAAACTTTGAGGACAATGAATAATCAAGGGGTACAAAACAATCCAATCGGAGAGGGTCTAGGTGATAGAGTTGACTTGCAGTCTCCTAAGGTTGTTTGTGTGGCCGCTCAGATTGTTGATGGTAATCTACTCGGAAATGAAGAAAGGGTGCAAAATCTGCCAGCACCAAGGCTTCGTGATAACTACCGGATTGACTACAATACAGTTGAATCTGAAGGTCCTATTGTTCTAGCATTTCTACCTCCAGGCCATACATTTGTGGTAACCAGCAGTCTGATGCAAATGCTTACTGCACGAGGGTTGTGTTGTGGTCTAGCTTTGGAAGATCCGCATGGTCACATGTCCAAATCAGAAGTGTCTATAAGAGTTGTGTGGGGCGACCAGAATTGGATATGGATATTATAGGTTTGAGAGTCTTCCCTCTGTCATTGACCGGTAATGCTGCATTGTGGTTTTCTAACCTCTATATAATTTGATTCATATATGGGACCAATTGCATAAGGTGTTCACGACGAAGTATTTTACGGTGTCTAAGAAGCTAAATCACAAAGATAAACTTAATAACTTCGTAGCACTACCTTGAGAGTCCTTAAGCAGTTCATGGGATAGGTTCAGTGCGTTCATCAGAAGTGTTCTAAATCACCGAATAGATGACGAGTCATTGAAGTAGTATTTCTAGAGAAGGAAGAATGACAATGGAAACACTGTGTTAGATACTATTGTTCGAGGATCATATGGTAAGTGCAGTGTTGAGGAGATCGCTAAGAAACTAGAGAATATTTCTTGAAATAATAAGGCATGGAGCACTAGAAAGGCTAATACAGGAAGGAACACGTTCGCGGTCAAAACTGCACCAAATCAAGCCAATGATGATATAAGTGAACAGATGGCTCAAATGAAAATAGAACTTGGCTTCATATTGAAGCATGTGAGTGGAAGTGCATAAAAGTTGAATGCGGTAAACTACTTAACTAGAACTCCACCACCACATGTTGAGAAATGTTACTATGAGAAGGATGCATATTTGGTTAATGATCAGACAAGGGGTTTCCGAACCAACGCCCAAGGTTCCAACTCAGATGATTGGCGCGAAGGTCAAGGAAACCAAGGTTGAAACTATGTCAATTACAAATGCGAGGGAAATTATGTTTGGGATGGGAACTACAAACGTGATAAAAAATACAACTAGAACAATTATGGCAAAACGAATTATCAAGTAGGCCCCTATGTTCCACATGGTAAAAGAGAATCTGGTAATAGAGAGGTTGATGGTATTACGTCACGCATTAAGGATATGATGCAAAAGATGATGAATAGGTTTGAGGATGAAGAAAGGTTACAATCAGTTCTATTCCCACAGAGATTGGTAAGGAAGACTGAAGAAGAAAAATACCAGAGGTTCATAACTATGTTGAAACAACTTTCCATTAATGTTACATTGATAGAAGCTTTTGGGCAAATGCATGGGTATGTAATGTTCATGAAAGATTTGGTGATCAAAAAGAGGGTTGTCACTTTTGAGGATGAAGAAAGGTTACAATCATGTAGTGCTAGTGCAAAAGAAAGAGGATCCTGGAGCTTTCACTATTCCTTGTACCATTGGGATGTTGCATTTTGCAAAGTCTTTCTGTGATATGGGTGACAACATTAATTTGACGCCATAGTCGATCTACAAGAAGTTTTGTTTAGGGACCCCAAAACTGACAGCGATGTGTCTACTCATGGCTGATAGAACTATGAACAAGTCCATTGGTGTTCTCTACGATGTCCTTGTGAAAGTGGAGTCATTCATTTTTCCGGCGGATTTTGTGATACTTGATTGTGAGGTTGATTTTGAGGTCCCTATCATCTTAGGGAGACCATTCCTTGCTACTCGGTATGCCTTACGCAATATGGAGAAAGGGGAGATGAAAATTCGACTGAATAATGAGGAAGTGACTTTCAATATATGTAGGTCTATGATGCAGGAAAGTGATCTTAAGTCGGTATCAGTGGTGAATCATATTGTGGAGCGAGTTTCTGAAGTGTCTATTGAATAGAGGTTGGGTGTTAATGCACTGGTAGCGGTAATGATGAATTTTGACGGTGATGGTATTGAAGACAATGCTAAATTGGTTGTTGCATTTGATAGGCTCGAATTATTTTCCAAACCACAATGATTGGAGTTAGATAAGAAGAATAGTGACCCTCCACCAACAATATCGTCTGTAGAAAAGGCTCAAAAATAGGAACTCAAGGCTCTACAATCACACTTGAGGTATCTATTCTTGGGGAGAGATAACACTTTATCGGTAATCATTGCTGCGGATTTGAGCAAGGAGCAAGTTGAGGCCTTAGTCTATGTTTTGAAGAAGTTCACGAGACCTATTAGATGGACTATTACGTATATTATTGGTATTCCACCGGATATTTGTTCTCACAAAATACAACTCATGCCGGATAGTAAGCCAAGTATTGAGCACCAAAGAAGATTGAACCCCTCTATGCAAGAAATTGTGAAAAAGGAGATCATTAAGTGGTCGGATGTTGGAGTCATATATCCCATTACTGATAATAGTTGGGTTTGTCCTGTTCAGTGTGCGCCCCAGAAAGGGGGAATCACCGTTGTTCCAAATGCTAAAAATGAGATTGTTCTAATGAGGCCAGTGACTTGTTGGAGAGTGTGTATGGACTACCTGAAGCTAAATGCATGGACAGAGAAAGATCACTTCCCTATGTCGTTCATGGATCACATGTTGGATCATCTCACTGGTAAGGGTTGGTATTGTTTTCTTTATGTGTATTCGGGCAACAATCAAATCTCCATAGCTCCAGAAGACGAAGAGAAGACCACCTTCACTTGTCCTTATGGGACTTTCACCTTGAAAAGGATGCCATTTGGGTTGTGCAATGCTCCAGCGACCTTCTAGCGTTGTATTATATCGATATTTTCAGATATGGTGGAGGAAACAGTTGAGGTATTTAAGGATGATTTCTCAATGGTAGGTGACTCATTTGATGGTTGTTTGATTCATCTGGCTGAGGTACTAAAACGAAGTGAAGAGTGCAATCTTGTGCTTAATTGGGAAAAGTTCCACTTCATGGTGAAAGAGGGGATGGTTCTAGGTCATCAGATTTCGTAGAAAGGTATTGAGGTTGATAGAGCCAAAGTTGAGGTACTAGAAAAGCTTCCACCACCTATCTTTGTAAAAGGTGTTTGGAGTTTTCTTGGGCATGCCTGTTTCTACTGCAGGTTCATAAAATATTTATCAAAAATTGCACACCCATTGTGTAAGCTACTCGAAAATGATTGTAAGTCTGATTTTGATTATGCTTGTGTGAGAGCATTTGGAAAGTTGAAAGCAAGGTTAGTAACAACGCCTTTCATTATTTCACCGGATTAAGGCGAACTGTTCGAAGTGATGTGCGATGTGAGTGGGGTGGCGCTTGGTGCGGTATTGGGACAGAGGCGAGAAAAGATTCTTCATCCGATTTACTATGCCAGCAAAGCTATGAATGTAACTCAAAAGAAGTATATTTTGACTAAACATGAACTCTTCGTTGTGGTTTTCGCATTCGAGAAATTTTTATCCTTCTTGCTTTGTAGTAAGGTCATAATGCATACTGACCATTCTACATTGAGGTAGCTGATGGCTAAGAAGGATGCAAAACCGAGGTTGATTAGATGGGTATTATTGCTGCAAGAGTTTGATTTTGAGTTGAAGGATAGAAAGGGAACCTAAAATTAGGTTGCCGACCATTTGTCCAGATTGGAGGAGGAAGCTATGCTCAAGTTAGGAGATGGGGCTGAGATTAATGATTCATTCCTAGATGAGTAGGTATTGGTTGCTTCTTATGATATTATCCCTTGGTTAAGATATTTTGCTAACTACTTGGAAAGCGATTTGGTTCCATCAGATTTATCATTTCAGCAAAAGAAAAAGTTTATGCCTGATGTGAAGATGTTCTTTAGTGATGAAACTTACTTGTTTTGTATTTATGCTGATGGGATTATTTGTCATTGTCTGCCCGAGGTTGAGATGATGAGTATACAAGAGACGTGTCATTAATCCCCTGTTAGTGGGCACCATAGTGGTATTCAGATTGCTCGTAAAATATTGTAGTATGGGTATTACTGTCCTACCATCCACCAAGATGCTTATGATTTCACCAAGTCTTGTGATCGTTGACAAAGATAAGGAGGAATTTCAAAGAAGAAAGAACTAATTATGAACTAGATATCTGTGATTGAGCTATTTGATGTATGAGGTCTTGACTTCATGGATCCGTTTGTGAGTTCGCATGGGATGAAGTATATTCTTGTTGCGGTTGACTATGTATTAAAATGGGTGGAGGCAAATGCGTTTTCAAAGAATGGGGAAAGAGTGTCGCAGCATTCGTGAAAAAGAGTATCTTCTCCAGATTTGGTACACCTAGGGCAATTATCAGCGATTGAGGTTCTCCCTTTCTTAACAAGTTGTTCAAGGCGTTGCTAGAGAAATTTGGGGTTCGTCACATTGTAGCCACTCCTTATCATCCACAATCTAGTGGGCAAGTTGAGGTGTCAAACAGGGAGATAAAGCAAATCCTTGCAAAGATTTTGAACGCCAACATAACTATCAAAAGATTGGTCAAGAAGATTTGATGATGCTCTATGGGACTATGGCACCGCATTCAAGACTCGCATAGGTATATCTCCATACCAACTGGTAAATGGAAAGTCATGCCATTTACATCTAGAGCTAGAGCATAAAGAAATGTGGGCACTAAAGAAGTTGAATTTGGATTGGGGAACCGCATCGAGTCAAAGACTGAATGAGCTTGATGAGTTTCGCCTAAAAGCATATGAAAGTTCAGCCTTGTACAAGGAGAAGATGAAGAAGTACCGTGATCAAAAGGTTGAAAAGCGTGAATTTGTCATGGGTGATCTGGTGTTGTTATTCAACGCAAGGTTGCACGTTTTCTGGGAAAACTCAAGTCCAAGTGGACCAAGCCATTCAGAGTTACTCAAGTATTTCCACATGGAGCGGTCAAGATCGAGAACAAGGATGGAATGAGGTTCAAAGTGAATGGGTAGAGGATCAAAGTCTACTTGGGGAAATCTGAGAGTGTGCAAGAAGTGATTGAAGCGTATTATCCTGATGAAGTCTTAGTAATCAAAGTGTCTGCTTTGTGCCCCGTGACATTAAATCAAGCTCTGCTTGGGAGGCAACCCAAGATGTACAATCTAGCAACCTATATGATTTTATTTTCGATTTAGGAGTTTTCTTCTATCGTTTCGATCTCTGTAGCACTTTAGATAGGTGTTTTTGTAGTTGTTAGTGTTGGCTAGATATAGATTAGCATCCGTGTTTAAATAGTGTCAAGAATATGCAAAAAGAAAGTCATAATGGTTGCTACTTGTGCAAGGACGAAAAGGCAAAATCCTCATAAATGAATGGACCCAACCGACAGACCGTGGATGGCGTCCGTTGATACATGTAAGATCACTAATTTTTTTAAGTGTCATAGGGTCCTACGGACCGTAGGTCTACCCACGGACCATCGACGGGATCTTGTGGGTCCAAGTTAGTGTTTCTACCGACCCGACCTGGACCCCTTATTAATATAACCGTTTATTTTTAAATTCATCTCCCACGATTATTTCTCCCCCCCCCAACCATTTTAATCCTCTCAATTACCCTTTTGAATACCATTAATAACCCCAACTCACTCCCAAATTGATCCTACTAAATTCCTCCATCAACCTTTTCTCCCAAATCTTTCCTCTATTTTCTTCCCCAATCAATTTTACGGTCCGGGTTTGGTGTCCACATTGAACAAAAGATCCTGTACTAGAATCACACATTCACCATTGTTGATTACTTGAATGGTTAGTTGATTTCTCTCGAACTTTGAATATTTCATTGTTTCAATTGAAGTCACAACAATGCACTTGACCTTGGGTTGTTGAATTAATTGTTATATTGTTGAATTTGTAGTCTAAAAACACCCTTTTAATGATGTTATGTGAGTGTGTAGTGAATTACAATCAACTAACATAGGTTGAGAGGTCTAATTGGAAGTTTTGACTTAGGGTTCGTTATTTCGGTATGTTAAAAAGTTAAATTGTGTGTAATGAAAACCCCAAAAATGATGAACTACCATATATTGTGTTGAAATGCATTATTAGACTTCGTTTGATTGGAAATATTTATGAAATTGAGGGTTCTATAAAAATTGAAGTGTAAACCCTGGCACCGAACTTATCTACGTGCCTTACCTAGTGTGGACTACAGTCCGTCGTTCCATCGATGGACCATTATGCACATCCGTGGTTCCATCATCTGAGACTTGATTGTGTTCTCCAAGATGACCTTGTGAAAGTGGAGTCGTTCATTTTACTGACAGATTTTGTGATACTTGATTGTGAGGTTGATTTTTGAGGTCCCTATCATCTTAGGGAGACCATTCCTTCCTACTAGATGTGCCTTAGTCGATATGGAGATAGGGAAGATGAAGTTCTGACTGAATAATGAGGAAGTGACTTTTAATATCTATATGTCATGTCACGACCCGGACATATGCCCGGAAGCAACACGACATACTTGACCCCGAAGGGGTCTCATACAAGCATCATATCATTCATAACATTCGATATAAGGAAAATAGTGTTGAATTAAAACTTATTTAAATCCAAACATTTCAAACTTCATTTAAAAACACTTGAAAACATAGCGGAAGTCTACTAAAGTCTCACATGGCCATCTAAACAAAGTCTTGAAAACTAAAGTAGGGACACGACCATTTACAATCAAAAGACCAGAAATGTATATTACATGAAAAGGAAAGAAACTTCAGAAGACACTTATCCTCGATCTATGAGGATGTACCACTTTAGCCTTGGAGGAAATATCAATCCAAGCACTTCAATTTAGCTAGAAGTAATCACTTGTCGGAACCTACACTTGTAGTAAAATGAGAGAAATATAGGTTAGCACACAAAAATGTACTAAGTATGACGACCATGCAAAAACGTGCTTTAAAAGGGTTATTTTGGTTGGAAACCATGCATTATGCCACTTTTTTGAAATATCATGAACAATAGCATAAGAGATATCAAATACAAGTCATAATATCACATCTGAACAATATCAACATGTAAACCATTACCTTCACCTTAGACCTTCACCTCAACTAACCCTTATGCTATACCTTCTGCAATGTATGGATAGCGTCCCATACCACCATCCACACTAAGGCACCACATTAAGGTCACCAAAAGTGAACTTACCATTCATTCCTTTTCACCTTTACACAATATCCATACATAAGAGACATAACATTTCATAAGGCATGACAAAGGAAAATAACTCATAAAATAACCCAAGTATAGCATGCAGCATCACATTAAGAATTTAAGAGTCACATTCTTCAAAAACTTCATTTGGAGGACTTTCATACATTAGTCATTAAGATTTAGAGAACTCACTATGACCCTCTCAAAGCCTACTCTTGCAATGCATGGATGGCATCCCATACTACAACCCACACTTCATAGAACTTCTCAAGAAACCATAATTCACATCTCACATGATGGGAATAGGCATTAACCGACATAGACCATGAGAGCTAATCATGGAATCCGGTGTCATATGACCCCACACCGTAAAAAGGTGTTCTACTTGCCTAAGGTAGAACTACCTACATTTAGCTTAGATGAAATCCACTAGCTAAAATTCTTTGTGGGCACATGGTTATGGGATCTGAAAGATGTTCATTAAAATCCGGTCTACCGTAGGGAGAACCTCCATCTAACCATACCCTCTCGGTGATTAGCCTCCATTCTCATAGAGTAGTTTCATTTACATCACATCATTGTACTTGAGAGTACCACAAACATTAGGCATACCGACCCAAAGTGCATTACACATGAAGGGCCACCACCATTAGGTCTACCGATTCAAGGTACAATTAAGGATAGCTCATTAATTTTCTTAAAAAGAGCCACCACCGTTAGGTCTACCGTTTCTAGGTTAATCATTTCACACAAGAAGGGCCACCACCATTAGGTCTACCGTTTCAAGGTTTAACATTCACATTAGCTCCTACAATACTCATGAAAGGCCACCAACATTAGGTCTACCAATCCAAGGTTTAGCCTAGAATACTTCATCATTCATTCTTTCATGAAGGGCTACCAACATTAGGTCTACCAATTCAAGACATTCAGACATTAGTCAAGATACATTCATTAGACAAGAAAAGGATGCCTAAGCCTACGAATTCAAGATATATAATATATAGAAGACAACACTTCATATTTCATCATCATCATTCATGGTGTCAAATTGAGAAAACAGCCTTTCAATACTAACACAAATATATTCAATACAAGATCACCTTAACTTCATTAGATTCTTATTCATTTACTTTAGTAAGTAAACACCTCCACCTTTCAAGTGGATCAATAGGTCAAACACATTCTACTTCAACATGAAATTTAGTCATAACTTGCCTTCAAGGCCATGAATCTCAAATGATCAACACACTAACAATTTACCATAATTAAGGCATAGATATTACAATCAATAAGCTTTCATAATCAACAAACCCACTTCATAAAGGCATAATTTAGGAATTGACAGAAATCATGGGTTCATAGAGTATTTTAATTATAAATTTTCAATTAAACATCAATACAATCATAATATGATATTAGTAACCATTTGATATCGTTTGAAGAAAGAACCCATGAGATTGAGTAAAACCCTAGGTTTTTCATGAACTTGAAATCTTTGAAAACTTCTTTGAAATTAACTCTAGGGGTGAAAGCTACACCTAGATGAAGGATCACCATACCTTGCTTAAGATTCCCCAAGAAAATTGATCAAGAAACGCCTAGAATCCAAACCCTAGCTCCCACTTCTTCTTCTTCCTTGAGTTAGAGAGAGAAATATTGTGAGAGGAAGAACTTTGGAGCTTTGATTTGGGTGTTTGGAATGAAGGAGTAAAAATAGGTGCTAAAAGACTTAAAACTATATATATATATATATATGATATATAACTATTTAAAACGACCCCACAACATTACAATTTAAATACAAAATTACCAAAAGGACCTTCACTTGACATCCCCGTCCAGGCACATGACCACTAGGACGGTCCGTGAATGGGACAACAGCCCGTGTGGTGCCCGTGGTCCTCTAGGCAGTAGAACCATTTTACTTGCCAAGCCTTCATGAGGCCAAGGCAAGATTATGGGACATCCAACGATCCGTGGTCAAAACCATAAGTGAGGTGGAGGTCGTGGGCTAGCCTTAGAATCATGGATGCAAGGCCTTGGAGCCTTGACGCCAAGTCACCTCTACGCTTAACTTCACGCCTCGTCAAGGGCACCACGACCCGTGGTGGCACCCGTGTTCCCTTGACCAGTAGCTCCTCAAATCTACATCATTCCTACCAAGCTAAGGCAACCCCACGAGCCTTTCCACGGCTCGTGGTCATGACCGCGAGTCGTGCAGTGGCTCATGAAGGGGAATCTTGAGGTGGAACCAAACTAGGGCACACTGCCTTCCCACCACGGGTGGATCCACGACTCGTGGTGGACACCACGGGTCGTGAAGACCCTCGTGGAGATGTGAGGCAGTGGCTAGGCCTAGTTTTTAGGCAGCCTTGGCCCCTCACCTTGGCCTACACCCAAAACGTTATGCCCTTGCCCTTAACTCTTAACATTAACCCCCACGTTTAGTCTCTAGTTTAACCTATCATTTTCCGGGTCGTTATATTATCCCCCACTTAGGAACATTCATCCTCGAATGACACTTTAAACACTTTAAGGGATACCGACTCAAGACTAGCAGCCCAACAATCATGACACATCAATATAAATGGGTAATCACAGGAGGAAACATCAACTCCACATTAATAAGCTCAATGCAATACAAGAACGTAGGAACTACTTCTACAAACTCATTATGCACAAAAACATCAACATTTCTCATTTCGTTAGAGGAACTTCCTTCTCCAACTCGCATCATACTCATTACAACATCATAAGGCAATTTATGTAACTCTTTTCAAGAACACATTTAACCATGCTCAACAAGTCAACTCATGAAATATTTAGGCACTCATCATAGATACATATCAACATGAGGAACACAATCATGAAACTCATTTTCTCATTTGAACATAAATTCATCAAATCATGTATATCATAAGGAGACCATGGAAAGACATTTTTCACACATGACTCCAAAACATGAAACAAGCTATAAGGAACTCTTAGTCTCAAGCTTGAATAGAAATAGAAAAAAGTGACAAGGATATCAAAACTCACCACAACCTTACTATTCAACATACAATCCCCCACTTAGGAGAAAGCCCAACTAAGGCTAACATGAAATCAGTTTAAGAACCTCAACAAGACATTCATGACCATAAAAACTATCACTTACCATCTAAGCACAATATCTCCCACTTGGGAGTAATCCTATACAAGCTCTTTTAAACTTCCCTTCTTTCCATTCTAAGGTCAGAGCAAGTTATCACCAAACCTTCACACTCATCACACAAGATGATTCTAAACCAAGGTGAAGTACACTTCTACCCTTCATAGAGGAGTCTACTCACTCATCACTTCAAGACATTTCTAAAACACCTCATCAATCAAATCTTTCAACATACCTTAAAACTCAACATAACTAAGCCGGGTTCTACCATCATCTTAAGCATAACCATAAGAAACCCATTCTTACTAAAGACAATATCACAATCTATCACCTCAAATCTAACAAGTAACATAGCCACAATTGACATCAATACTCACCTTTTTCTCACTCGATCCTTGTAGCATTAACCTTTCTAGTAGTCACATCTTCAAGACCACCGGAAGGGAATACAAGAGAGAACTTATGGAGTCAAACTCTATGGCACGACTTAAAGAATATGAAAAAAGTGTAACATCCTATAGCCTCTCGCTCATAGATGTGTCGCCACTCACACCGACGAACAAGACTCTACTAGACATGGCTTGTGAGACATCAATCCTAAAACCCATTTCTAAAATCTTATGCTATGATACCAAGTTTGTCACGACTCGACCTATGCCCCGAAAGCGACACAGCGTACTTGACCCCGAAGGGGTCTCATACAAGCCTCATAGCATTAATAACATTTGATATAAGGAAAATAGTGCAGAATTAAAACTTATTTAAATATAAACATTTCAGACTTCATTTAATAACACTTGAAACACACAACGGAAGTCTACTAAAGTCTCACATGGCCATCTAAACAAAGTCTTCAAAACTAAAGTATGGACACGACCCTTTACAATCATAAGACTAGAATTGTCTATTCCATGAAAAGGAAAGAAACTTCAAAAGACACTTGTCGTCGATCTATGAGGACGTACCACTTTAGCATTGGAGGAAATCTCAATCCAAGCACTTCAATCTAGCTAGAAGCAATCACTTTCTGGAACCTACACATGTAGTAAAATGAGAGAAATGTGGGTTAGCACACAAAAATGTACCACGTCTGATGACCATGCAAAAACATGCTTTAAAAGGGACATTTTGGTTGGAAACCATGCATTATGCTACTTTTTTGAAATATCTTGAACAATATCACAAGAGATATCAAGTACAAGTATAATCATTATACAAGTCATAATATCACATTTGAACAATATCAACATGTAAACCATTACCTTGACCTTAGACCTTCACCTCAAGTAACCCTCATGCTATACCTTGTGCAATGTATGGATAGCGTCCCATACCACCATCCACATTAAGGCACCACATTAAGGTCAACAAAAGGGAACATACCATTCATTCCTTTTCACCTTTACACAATATCCATACATAAGAGACATAACATTTCATAAGGCATGACAAGGTAAAATAACTCATAATGTAACCAAGTATAACATGCATCATCATATTAAGCATTTAAGTGTCACATTCTTCAATAACTTCATTTATTGGACTTTCATACATTAGTCATTCAGACTTAGAAAACTCACTATGACCCTCTCAAAGCCTACTCGTCCAATGCATGGATAACATCTCATAGTACCACCCACAATTCATAGAACTTCCCAAGAAACCATAGTTCACATCTCACATGATGGGAATAGGCATTAACCGACATAGACCATAAGAGCTCACCATGGAATCCGGTGTCATGTGACCCCACACCATAAAAAGGTGTTCTACTTGCCTAAGGTAGAACTAGGTACATTTAGCTTGGATGAAATCCACTGGCTAAAATCCTATGTGGGCACATAGTTATGGTATATAAAAGATGTTCATTGAAATCCGGCTTAAAGTAGGGAGAACCACCATCTAACCATACCCTCTTGGTGCTAAACCTCCATTCCCATAGAGTAGTTTCATGTACATCACATCATTATACTTGAGAGGGCCACCAACATTAGGCCTACCGACCAAAAACACATTACACATTAAGGGCCACCACCATTAGGTCTACCAATTCAAGGTATATTTAAAGATAGCTCATTGATATTCCGAGAAAGAACCACTACCGTTAGGTCTAACATTTCTAGGTTCATCATTTCACACAAGAAAGGGCCACCACCATTAGGTCAACCATTTCAAGGTTTAACATTCATATTAGCTCCTAGACTCTTCATGAAAGGCCACCAACATTACGTCTACCAATCCAAGGTTTATCCTAGAATACTTCATCATTTATTCATTCATGAAAGGCTACCAAAATTAGGTCTACCATTTTAAGACATTAAGACATGAGTAAAGATACATTCATTATACAAGAAAAGGATGCCTAAGCCTACGAATTCAAGATATATAATATATAGAAGACAACACTTCACATTCCATCATCATCATTCATGGGTGTCAAATTGAGAAAATAGCCTTTTAATACTAACACAAATACATTCAATACAATATCACCTTAACTTCGTTAGATTCTCATTCATATACTTTAGTAATTAAACACCTCCACCTTTCAAGTGGATCAACAGGGTAAACACATTCTACTTCAACGTGAAATTTAGTCATAACTTTCCTTCAAGGCCATGAATCTCAAATGATCAACACACCAACAATTTACCATAATTAAGGCATAAATAATGATAAAATTCAATAACCCAAAGCAATTTAGACATATTACAATCATAAGCTTTCATAATAAACAAACCCACATTATAAAGGCATAATTTAGGAATTGAGTGAAATCATGGTATCATAGAGTATTTCCATCATAAATCATCAATTACACATCAATACAATCATAATATGACATTAGCAACCATTTGAAATCGTTTGAAGAAAGAACCCATGAGATTGAGTAAAACCCTAGGTTTTTCATGAAGTTGAAAACTTTGAAAACTTCTTTGAAATTGACTCTAGGGGTAAAAGATAACCCTAGATAAAGGATCACCATACCTTGATTAAGATTCCCCAAGAAATTTGATGAAGAAACGCCTTGAATCCAAACCCTAGCACCCACTTCTTCTTTTTCTTTGAGTTAGAGAGAGAAATATTTAGAGAGGAAGAACTTTGGAATTTTGATTTGGATGTTTGGAATGAAAGAGTAAAAATAGTTTTTAAAAGACATAAAACTATATATATATATATATATATAACTATCTAAAACAACCTCACAACATTACAACTTAAATAGAAATTACTAAAAGGACCTTCACTTGACAGCCCCGTCCAGGCACACGACCACTTGGATGATCGGTACACGACCGGTGGTGGCCCCCGTGGTCCTCTAGATAGTAGCTCCATTTTACTTGCCAAGCCTTCATGAGGCCAAGTCATGATCACGGGACCTCCCAAGATCCGTGGTCAACACCACGAGTATGGTGGAGGTCGTGGTCTAGCCTTAGACTCATGGATGCAAGGCCTTGGAGCTTTGACACCAAGTCACCTCTACGACCAACTTCACACATCGTCAAGGGAACCACAGCCCGTGCTATCGCCCGTGGTCCCTTCACTAGTGGATATTGATAATGAGATGGAAGTTCTCCTGTAGTAGAGGTCAGGTTTCTAGATGAAATCTCATGAGATGGAAGCTCCCCCGTTATTTGATATACCGTGAGTTTACCGTATTTTTGATATGTTTCACTCAGAGTTTGTGAGTTTCTTAGGCCCTTTTATTATTAGAAATAATGTTTTGTGTATAATTCTTGCAAGAAATAGGCTTGGATACGGTTGATGAAGATACCGGCTGAAAAGTGAAGAAGTAGCCACCCACAGACCGTAGGTGCATCGACGAGCCATGGATGGGCAGTCGTAAGTCTTGGTCCAAAAGTTGAGTTTCAGTAACTCAAACCACGGAGTGCCATGACAGACCGTAGTACAGTCCACGGACCGTAGGTGATGCATCATAAGTGGAAGATTAGGGAAGTCAGGCCAAGTGTGGAACCACGGAGCACACGACAGACCGTAGGTCGACTCACAGGCCGTTCTGCAAATCCATCGATGAAGATAAAAAAGTTAAAGTTCCAGATTGTTTTTTCTAAGTTTGAAACCATGGAGGGAACCATAGGTAGACCCACGGACCCTAGGTCAAGTCATTGACTGAAGTCGCGTCCTTGTAGTTTATTTCCTTTTTTTTTTCTTGTGTTATTTAGAATTTCTTTTCTTAATAGGAGTTGTAATCCTCTTTTTTGGGGGTTAGACATTATTGTATACTTCTAAGTTTTGTTCTTTGGAAATTAATTTGCAAAATTTTAGCAATTAACGTTCCATTTTTCATTTTATACAATTTGTTCTTTTAAATTCAATTGAGGATTTCGGATTTCATCAATTCTTCTCGTAAGTTCATGGATTATTTTTACCCAATAATGAACTGTTATCTTTCAAGCATGAGTAGCTAAATCCACAACTAGGGTAGTGGGATCCATGATCAATTAACAAAGTATGAATAATGTTCATGCATGTATTGTTAATCCTTTCGTTTGGAAGTCTTTTGAATGGTTGCAAATGTTAGAACTTGCCTTGTTCATACTTGCCAGACCAATGAGGTAATGAATTACGAAAGTATTAAACAAAATAAATTTAGTGGTTGCTATCTAATTGTCTAGTGTCAATTGGCGTGAGGGCGAAAACTAAACCATACATTGATATGATGGATAATTTGACGTAAAGGTAAGGGTTAGTAAAGCAGACCCATGTAGCGGGACCAAGGTGCATGGTGAAATCCCATGAGGATACCATGAGCATATAAGGAACTTTGTTGATTTTTGCGGGCGGTTCTCCTTTAAGAACATATCTCAAGATTCGGTCCGGTTGAGGTTGTTCCTATTTTCTCTAATAGGATAAACATGTAAGTGGTTCACTGAATTGCCAAGAGATTCCATCACTTCGTGGGAAGAGCTTATCACCGCATTCCAAGTGCAGTTTTCCCCCCTTCGAAGATAATGACACTTAGGGACAACATCCAAAGCTTCAAGCATTTGGAGGGTGATCCAATCCATGAGACTTGGTTGAGATTCAAGAAGTTGGTGCTGTAATGCCCAACTCATGGTTTGCCCGACAACGTTTTGCTGCAATACTTTTATCGAAGCCTTGATTCGGTGAACAAGGGAGTGACTGATCAACTTTCTCCAGGAGGTTTAATGCAACAACCTTACATTATAGCAGTCTAGCTCTTGGATGGTATGACCAAAATTAACCGGGTATGGTACACCCGTGAAGATCAGGCCTCCCCTCTCACTTTTAAATTGACAAAGGAGCAGCTTGAGAAAAACCAAGAGAGAGGCCAAAACATGGCAAATATGATGACCCAACTTGACATTTTAGCCAAGAATGTAATGGGAGATGATGCTACAAGTGTAAATGTTGTGGGTGTTGGGTGTGTAAATCTTGATGAGGCCAAGTTTGAAGCGTTATACAATGAGGAAGTGAACTTCCTAGCCAACCAAGGAGGAGGTTATCGTGAAAACTACCAAAGGCAGGGTGGTAACCAAAGTTGGAACAGGGATTAGGGATGGAGAGATCGTGATAGAGAGTGGAGGGATCGTAACCCCACTTTGAAGGAAAGAGATGGGGAGAAGCATAGGTATATTCCTCCCCACGAGCGTCAAAAGCCCAAATATTCTGAGGGTGTCCGGGCTAAGGATATGCTCTCTCGTATTCTAAACAAGGTTGAAGGGTGCGATAAAATTTTGAAGGAGATGAGGGAAGATGTATCGACCTTTCACCAGATGGTGACCTCTCATTCCATCTCTATAAAGTAGTTGGAGAACCAAATGGGTCAAATTTCTTCTCATTTAAACCCGAGACAACAAGAGAGGTTGCCTAGTGATACTATGGCAAACCCCAAGAATGAAGTTTGAGTGAGAACTTGCGTCGTGCCACGACGTTAACTAAGGCACTGCTTGAGAGGCAACCCAAGTTTTTTTTGCTTTCTTGTTGATTTTGGAATAACGTGTGGTGATTCTACAGGTTGAAGTGTAGAATGTGTTTGAAAAGTGCAGGTTGGCGAGCAAAATGTCCAGTCAGCGACTCACTGAAGAGGTCGGCGAGCCCGACTTGGACCGTTGTTGGACTCAAGAAATCAGAAGATGGAGTCTTTAAAACTCGGTGGGCCCATGGACAAGTCGGCGTGTCGTCGAACTGGTTGGCGATCCCAACTTTGTTCGTCGTTTGGGCCCCCACATTACTAAAGGTCCTTTAAAACTCAGCGAGGTAAGTAACCACTCAGTGTGTCACCGAGTGGTTCGGTGAGAAAAATAACATCTCTGAAAGGGCGCGAACTGGATGGTTTTTGAAAGGCCAAAGGTTTAAACTTCCAAACTCTTTCACATTCCCTCACTTTTTAACTTCATACAATCACATCCTCACTCTATATTTCCTATATTTTTACTTTTTACCGCTTTTTGGTCATCGATCCTGTGTTCGGAGTTGGAAATCTTTGTTGCCTAGCTTTACAAATTCATCTTTCGGCATAAAGGTTGGTTTTTCGAACCCCAAACTCTAAATTAACGGTTAAACTCAAATGCATTGTTATAAATTGTGTTGATGTGTGTTGGGCCTCTCTGAAATCGTAAATGTGTGCTTGTGTTCCTATTTTAGTTTTGATATCGTGACTAAAATGCCTAAGTGTTGATTTCCTAAATTTTGTGCATTCAAATTGATCATAAATTATTGGGTTGTGCTTAATTGTTGTGGAGTCTAGTCGGGTGAAGTATGAGTAACCTAAATTGTTCCAAATGACGTGCTTTGCCTAATGATGGAGCGTTTGACGTCATTCTTAAGGGTTAAAGTCTTCAAATGGCCAATTTTTGCCAAACAAGGGCAAGTCTGAGTACCCCAATGGCATGGGTATAATGGATCTGAACTTAATTGAAAATGTGTATGGTTTGATTTATTTTTTTGGGGTTGCGGGATGATTTTGGAAGTTGGGTTGAAAATAGGCACATTGGGCAGTTTGGCGAGCTACGTCGATCTCGCGAACCACTCGGCGGTTCGCCAAAATCCCCCTTGATCACCTTTAATTTCATGGAATTGTTGAGTTTGGTTCTGTTACTTTCAGCGAGAAGCCTGAGCTCGCCGAGTGCACTCGATGACTTGCCAAAAGTCTTCTTTAATCGCTCTTTCTGCGACCCCAACCCCTAAAATGCACTATAACTTTCGGTGGGTTGTCTGTGCTCGCCAATTGGTTCGGCGAGTCTTTCTGGAACCCGTTTTCTCCACTTTTTCTTGGATTGTTTCTAACTAATTCTAATGTGTTGCAGATTTGGCTAGACCAAAAGTAGTAGGTCGAGACATGCCGCCCCGCAAGAGGGCAAATGGAATCACAATAAATGAAGATGCAGCTGCATCCCAGGCAAAGGCAACCAAACTTCCTACCACATGTGGGAAGGGAAAAGGGAAAGGTAAGGCACCTGCTCCTGCGTCAGCAGAGGTTAGCTTCGACAGTGACGAAATATATGCCACTCACCTCACCACTTCTGAGAGTGAGGGTGACCACCATGACCCTTAGTGTGTTATATCTGAGTCAGAGAATGAGCAGTTATTATTGGCTCGAAGAGCTAAGCTGCGATCCAAGAGGATGCATGATCCATCTAGGATCAGGGTGCTGGAGACTCAGACTTCTTCTCCCGTTCCAAATCAGGTTGTGGTCCTAGCACCACCGGCACAGTGTCCTCCTCCCAGGTCTATGAATAGACTAAAGGCTGAGGGATTGAGGATAATCATTAAGGAGAAGAGGCTGTCTTTAGATGGCGTGATCGACCTGTATCGAGAAGTCTATCGCATCTTGAAGTCTCACAAGTTTCAAATCTTCACAAAACACCGTGGCCCTTACATTCAAAATTGGGTCCAAGAGTTTTACACTGCTTATGGAGCGCTAGTGCCACAAAAGAAGAAGGAAGCCGCTAAATTTAAGCCAGTAGAGTATGTGGTTGTCAGGGGCAGGAAAGTGAACTATGATAGTGATGATATCAATGCAGTTCTGGAATGTACAAAAGATATTGAGAATGACTGTCAATACATGATCAAAACAAAAACATTGGAGAATATGAAAAAATGGGTGGCTCCTCTGTTATCTGATGACATTACTAAGTGGATTGAGACTGGAGCACCTATAGAAAAGAAAAACCTCAATGTAGCAGCGAGGTACTGGTTTGGCTTCATCAACAGTTCTATCATACCATCCCAAAATGAGTTTGTTCTCTGCCACGCGAAAGCATCCTACCTTGGTTGCATCATTGATGGGACAAGGCAAAAACATGGATATGATCATTGGCCAAGAAATGGTTATGAGGGCCAGGCAGCGTCAAACTTCTTTACCCTTCCCGGTGCTGATTACCAAGCTGTGTAGATGATCCTAAGTTCCCTTTGATGATAAGAAGGATATGGAAGTGACTCCTACCTCTTGTACCGACATCCGGCAGATTGAGGCTGAGTACCTGAAAGATGAGGCTGAGAAGTAGAAGGCAGTCCCGGTTGATACCTCCCTGGTTGTTGATACTGTTACACTACCTGCAGAGGCAGTATTGCCTACTTCACCCCTTGAGCCTTCATGTATATCTAGTGTTGTCCCTTCTGTGATGCCTTGTTTCTCTACAGCTCATTTGCCTCTTAGGTTCTGCTGCTGCTCCTTCCTTACCTCCACTCCCCAGGCTGCGATACTACGGATGGGGCATCTGGCCCATTCTACTGATAGGCGTTCCTCCAGCCTTGAGGCCACAATTCCTAGGATGATTGAGAGGGCCCTTACTACCGCTGTGACACCCCTAAGTGTGACTATTGATACCCTTGCGAAAAGGATAGCGGTGTGTGAGCGAGGCCAAGGGGCCACTGATGAGGTGACTTCTCTAAAGGCCGCAATTGTTGAGCTGAGAAAGGATATGGACCAGCTGAAGTCCACAGATATGTCCATGATTTTCGGGACTATGGAGATCCCTGATATGCCAACTGATATAGATGTGCCTCTGGCTACCACCGGAGATGAGGTTCGAGTTAAGGAGGTAGCTGCTGCCAAGTCCGAGGCTGAGACTGATGAGGAACAACTTGGTGTCAATGAGGAGGCTACTTATGAGGGCATTACAGAGATTGAGGAGGCTATGGTAGATTCAATCGTGCATATTTCATTGGAAGACACCACCATGGATGGATCTAGTGTTGCTGCTACCCCTGGCACTGATGCCCCGACAGATGGAGCGACTATATAGACAAGATCTTTCTTTACCTCCCTCTCTGTCATTTTTATTGACTTTTTAGTATTTTGTTGCATTTGAGGACAACTGCCTTTTTATTTGTTTTTGGGTGAGGTATTTCCATACCTACCTCTCCAGATTATCATTTTGTATATATATATTGGGTTTTTGTGCTATAAATTGTGTTTTTGATATTGTTTGTGGATGTTTGAGCTTATGTCTCTTTGTTTTGAATAGAAATGGTTTTGACCCATCTAAAAAAATTTGCTACCCTTTGTTGTGTTTGAATGTGGTTGTTCTTATGCAAATTTGAGTATTAGTTATGATCAATATTGATGACTTGAACAGTGCTCTTAATCAAACAAAAATGAATGCGCAGCTACGATGAGGCCAAATGAAGTTGCATAGATAATATGTGAACTTTTTGCATCTCGTTGTGACTAGCCAGTTATCAAATGGAGTCTCTTGTGATGAACATTGCACACTAGTGAAAGTCTGGAGTCTTGTTTGATATTGGTAACAATGCCTTGTGTGATGAGCTTACTGTGAACCTTGTGTGATGACACCTAGAATTTGCCTCATTGGTTCGGTTGACTAAGTGATGCAAGCTCTTGAAATAATCTTAGGCAACAATTTTGAAGAGTGAAACAATTTGACAATATACCTCTTTTGTGGTCAACCTTGTGAGATGTGTGAACTTTACTTAAACCCATTTGAGCCTTACCCTTTTCATGGAAGAAACTTGATACAATTGTAACCCCTCTTTATCCATTCACCCATAATGCTCATGAAGAGTGGTTTGTTTGAATAGCCAACCTAAGTTGCGGGTGTGATGAAAACAGAAGGTCAATCAAGAAGTGTGAAGAAATCCCAATTGATTCATGGTTTTGAAAAATATGGAACCCCTCCATACCAAAAAAAAGTAGAGAAAAAAAGAATGAAAAAAAAGAATGATAAAGTTGTGAAATAAAGTTGTGAAAGTTGCAAAAGAAATGGGGTGTTCGGTATTCCATTGGAAGTGAATAATGGAGTGAATTTTGAGCATGAGTGGAAATGTTGAATAAAAGGAAAGAAAGTGATATTCAGACCACATTTCATGAGGATAGCAACCACTGAGCCTAAACGATCATAACCTTACACTCAGCCCCGTTACAAGCCTTGAAAAGACCTTTTTGATCTTGAGTGAGCTGAGACGAATGTTGGCTGGAAAATAAGGGCAAACCTATGGGTGAAGTCATGCATGTGTTCATCTTTGTGAGTGTGAGAGTTATATGTGATTTCAGAACTATAAATTGTTGAACAATTGTGTGTGAATATGGAATCTTTTTTGTGTGAGGGCATTTGAGTACCTTTGTTGAGCTTGAACTTGCATTTGAAGCAAGTATTGTGAACTTGAGAATCTTTGATAATGGTGAGTCACAACTTGAACCTTTGAGTGCACAATTGATCTTTGCATGAGTAAGTTGAGTCTTGTTGTGTGCATTTATGATTGAGTCCTTTGTAGCACTATTTAAGACATCCTTTTTAAACTGCTGAACTTGAGTTTATTTGAGGACAAGAAAAAGTTTAAGTTGGGGGTGTTGATGAGTTTGAGATTTGGACTCATTAAGGACTTTATTTATATAGATTTAGTGTCCTCAAATGCTTATTTTGAGCCAATAACTGATGTAAAACCCTTGATTTCCAGGTATATGGATTGAGGAACAAAGCAAGGACAATAATTTGCTAAAAGGAACAGAGCGAGCTGAAAGAACGAAGAAATGCAAGCCTGGTGATCGCCAAGCCCACTTGGCGAGTCGCCGAATGGCTACTTGACCGCCTAAAGTTCCAGTGTGCTAAGCCCTAAAGGAAAGAACAAAGTTGGCGAGAGAAAGAAGCAGTCGGCGGATTGCCGAGTTGTTCCGCGATGCAGTGTTAGATAGCCCAAAGTTATAGACTTTAAGGATGCTGAATGCCAAGGCAGAAAGGAGATGAAAGTGACCAAAGGGCGGCTCGCCGAGTGGTTCGGCAAGCCCAACTTACTTCGCCGAGTGACTCTTTGTAGCACATTTTTGGCGACTATAAATACATTTTTGAACATTTTGTTTAGTATCGAATAGTATCTGATTGCAGTGCATATTTTTTTTTTTTGAAGTTTTGAACTGGGAGACAAGTTTTTTCTAGTTTTTCCTAAACTTTGAAGAATTGAAGTTTTTCACTTTTGAGAAATTGGAAGTGGGTCTTTGAGATTGTTCGAATTGGAGCATTGTATGGACGAATCAACTCTTACCCAGACTTGTGGACATACCTTGTTGGATCTTCTCAGCTTCAATTTGTAGCCTTTTCAGTTTACTATATATTGTTTCAGTTGCAGCCTTGTCGGCTTGCTAGTTCTTCATCAACTAAGTTGGCTTGCCGGCTCATTTCATTATGTCTTTGATGGGTTGTTTCCTCGCTAGTTCAGTTATCTTGGTTCAACGGTAATTATGGTGGCCTTGTCGGCCCTCAATGTTTCACTTTCTTTATGTTTAAGTTTGTTCACTCGAGCAAGTGAGGCATTAGGTGCCTGTTACGCCTCCCCTAATTTTAGGGCGTGACAACTTGGTATTAGAGCAGGTTGTATCCTAGGGAGTCCACAAGTCGTGTCTGGTAAAGTCTTGCTTATGGGTGTGTTTATGATTAAGAGGCTACCATGCATTTAGAGATGTTTACCATTCTTTCATCACCTAAATCGTGCGATAACACTAAATCATAGGAAGTTTCCTTAAATCCACTCTACTTAGTGTCATATTAATTTTTGTTTTCCTTTTAATGGAAACCTTATGTTAGGCCCCAAAGGCCAAATGCTATTTCTTTCAGTGAGGCAATTTCTAGCTTGCAATACTCAGATGGTTGATCTCTGTAAAATGGGTGTCTTCAAACGTCCTAATTGGACCATGACTTTGGTAGTCATTTATAAATACTCCGCTCAAGAATAAGTATTTTCAATTGTTTTATAAAGATGTATATGTAAGGATTATCTTTTTCTTTTTTTTCTTTTTTTTCCACGCGACATAATGTTAGAGTGAAAACCTCAAAGGGATTATACATAACTTAAATACTAAGGGTCGTTTGGTTGGAAACAATTTATCCCAGGCAGAGGCGGATCCAAAATTTTCAAATTGTGGGTGCTTCCTTGACTACCGTCACAAAATATAAGTAAACAAATTTATAACTTGCCATTAAATGGACAATTAAATTAAACCACAATAGCAAAAAATATTAATATGATAAAACTACAATAAATATTATTTTGTATAACGCTTTTTTTAATAAAAAAAATAGCAAAAGGGAAACAGAGAAAGAGTAAAAAGAACAATCAACACAAGGTGTGAAAAATAAAAGGTCTAAATGAAATAAATAAGAATAGAAGAGTTGGTCTTCAAAATGCTTAGAGTGGGAATCGAACCCAAACGCGGATACAATACACATCCTTAAAAACCCAGAAATGACCATTGAATCAAACGACTACCTGTGTAGTTGGTGCTTACGTTTAAAATTTATATCATTCTTTCAATTTTTTATATAAATATACATAGTTTGATATGAAATTAATGGGTGCTCGAGCACCCGAAATGTCCAATGTGGGTCCGCCCCTGATCCCAGGATAAGTTATCCTGGGGTTAGCTATCCTGGGATAACTTATCCACCATGTATATGGGATAACTTATCCCATCACTATGATATAAATTGTGGGATAAGTTATCCCAAACATGGCAACCAAACAACATTAAAACTTTTTATCCCATCACTATTTCCTTATCCTATCACTATTATTTTTAATCCCTCACACCAAACGAAGTAGAAGGGGATATAGTATCACTTATTTTTCACGAGGAAGCAAGTGGTTACTTTTTTTACAATTGAAAAAAATGTTGTATGAATTAGCTAGATTAAATACATATATATGTGAAATGCAGTTCTTAGTTAGGGTATGACTCTTCTAAGGGCTAAATGAAGGATTGGATAATTTAAATACATACTAACTATCTAGTGAATTAAGCTGATATAAGTTTATATGGGCATCTGCTATAGTTTATTTGTTTATAAGATTAGAAGTGTTACATGTCTTACATGTTAACTCACTCTTGTTGTTTAGTTCATAAGCTGTTATTATATATTTTTTCTTTTCTTATCCCCAAGATTGTTTGTTACGATTTTTGTATTGTAAGTAATTTTTGTCATGAGAGATGTACTATGTTAGATCAAATTTTCATATGTTGTCAGTTCTATACAAAATGTCTATACCTTGTATATACCTATCGATTAGATATGCTATAGATTGTAAACCATGATTAAGATGATCCCATTAATCATGAAATTTAATGCCTATAAGAGTAAGTCGTCAAATATATATATACATGTATATGAATATTTTATAGTACATTTTCTTGTGAGATTATATGAGTTACATGTTTTCAGGACATAGTAATATACATGGTACTATTTTTATAGGATTACTAGCTTACCTACTAAGTAACCTTTTGGAAGTAATGATTTACACATTTTTATCACCAATCCGTCATCTGCAATTGTATGTTACGTGAATCATTAAGTATGTATTGCTTATTTTATAAAGAATCTGCTTACCTGCTACATATTATAAGAAGTATTGGCATATATGCACTCTCATCAACAAGAATTTTGTGGTAAAAAAAAAATTACAAATTTTGAAAGAAATATTTGTTATAATTATTTTGTTCACATAATTGATCATAGACTTGATATATTTCTTCACACTCTGTACTTTTGTCGTTAATTAAGGTCGTTATTCTTGACTATTTGTAAAAAAAATAAAAAATATTGAGAAAAATATATATAATTCTCATGTCGTGTTGCTCTTGATAATTTGAATTAATAAGTACTTGTTGCTCATATATCATTTTTCGGAAGACATAAAACTATTAGAACAATTAATGGAAGAAAATTTATACATGTATCAAAGAACCCAAGATATGTTATATCTAGAATATATCATAAATAATATTAGTGAAATACTCAGATTAAAACAACTATCGGAAGAATATTACAATAAATATTATTATATTTTACCATGAATTACAATAAACATTTTAATAAAATCTTTAAAATGAATGACTCACCTACCACACTACCACCTACCACACTACCACTTCCATGAATTCACCAACTACCATTTTTCGGTGCGGAACTGGTAGTTGGTGAATTCATGGAAGTGGTAGTGTGGTAGGTGAGTCATTCATTTTAAAGATTTTATTAAAATGTTTATTGTAATTCATGGTAAAATATAATAATATTTATTGTAATATTCTTCCGATAGTTGTTTTAATCTGAGTATTTCACTAATATTATTTATGATATATTCTAGATATAACATATCTTGGGTTCTTTGATACATGTATAAATTTAGAGTTCGTCTATAGGTTTCATGCTATGTATTTGATATTTGTCTATTATTTTGTGTTATATTTTTTATAAGGTTAACGACATTCCCTAGGTCCACCGGAGGTATCTTATGTTCCCTAACGATAATTTTTTTTTAAAAATTCGTATGGTAAATAATATGTGTAGACAATCTCAAAAAATATATTTTGTTGTATGTTAAATTCCTTAAAGTCCCTGTCCTAATATGGTATTTTTATTTGAATAATTATGTACACGATGAATCCTTTGGAGTTAATAAGATAGGTAGAAAGAATTCTTTAAGTTAAGTATATGAATAAGAGAATAATCTTGAACTCTAATATGAGATTTAATTGTGTATATATGAGAGTAATTTTATTTGTGGGACTATCAAGTTCTTTTACGTGTTATCCATGGAGGACTATTTTTTATTTTTACTTAATTTAATTGTAGGTTTATCAAAATTTAATTCCTAACCCACAAAAACTTACCTATTTGTCTAGCAAGATTTATTTATTTGTTGCACAAACTAGGTATTTATATATTTTATGTTTTGTAGGATAAAAATTACACGATTACGTGATTCATGGGTTAATTGCTTATATATAAGTCGTTTTATAGAAGACTCATCACATGATCATGTGCATACGTGCTATTGATCATATGTCTATATCTCATAGAGTATTTGTTTGCATATTGCGAATCATTTGAATTGTTTATTTTAGGGAACATATATAAATTACACGTTATATGAATCATTCTGTACATGTCAGTTGTTTTACAAAGAGTGTACTTACATGTTATATGTTTCAAAAAAAGTAAATCGACACATGTGTAATATCTTTCCTGAGATAATTATTTTAATGTTAATTGCAGTCTAGATCATTTGGTTATAGCTATGCATGATATGAGTTATTGTTAAAATATTTACATGTTATATATTTCGTAAGATAGGGTCTCATATAATATATGATTCATATACTTCTTGCTCATACATTACGTGCTTCATAGAATACTAGACCCAATGTTATCCTACACCTTAGATGATATACACCCATCAGGTAAATGTTAATATTTTTTTTTGTGTTATAAATATTGTAAACTCCTTTTCTATATGCCACATGCCTTGTACATCATTTATTTTAGTATTATATTCTTTCAATGTTTATATAATTAGGATGTCGACGTTTAACTACTTAAATGATGTATGATTTATTTTCTACACGGCATTAATGTATTTAGTTCAAACATAAAATCTATGAGCTAATAAGTCATTATTCGCATAAAGCGTAGTAGTTACATGTCAAGTATTCGTTCAATATTATCTTCTAAAAATCATTTGTTTATAGAATTCATTTTATCCAAATTAATTGTTTATATGCTATTTGTATTATAAGAAGACGAGCTATATGTTATATGGTTCAAGATTTATTTGTCCATAAGCTATGTGTCCCATAAAATATTTGACTATATATCAAGCGTCTACAAATTAGAAATCAATTACTCCCGTACTATAAGTATGAATAAAATTATTTACTCTTATGTTATAAGTATAATAAATCACATCATGTAATAAATATTATGTAACAAGGATTACTATCTGTAGACTATATATTTCGAATATTCTTAATTATATTGAAATTTGATATGAATATAGTTACATGAAAATTATTTAGTTACATTATAGTCGTTGTTATATTTTATAAGTTTTTTTTAATAACTTATTAATAATTTTAATGGAGATATTTTCTCTAGCCACGTAGAAAAAATAATTTTGGATAAATCTTACATAGTCTTTATCTCTTTAAAAATAAATTACTCTTTAATTATGTAGTTCCACGTAACTTAACTGGAACATGTATTTACATATAATATAAAATAATTACATGTATACTTTTCCTCATTTAATGAATTAAGGAGTTAGGTGGGGTTGTGATAATTATTTTAATATAAAAGTATAAGTTTTCCTTTTTAATTAATTAATAAATCCCACCGCCTCTTATCCTTAACAAATAGATACAATTTTCCCCTTGGCACATATGTTTCTACAACTTAGAGAAATAAATTTTACAACATCAGTTCTTAAAAAAAATATGGCTTCTGGTCGTTATGTTCTATATGTAAATAAAGACACGCATATCATCCACAAATCAAAGTGTTCAATTTCCGGGTTAAGCTTCCTAATTTCTCCGCTATTTTCTTGATTCTTGTATCGCGTGAGTTCCAAATTATAGCAAATAATAAGTATTGGACAAAGAAATTGGCTAGATGGATTTAGTGGTGGCTTTTGGCATACAGTAATCATGGTATGTTAAGGCAAAACTATTTTTTTTTTATCATATTGCACGAATCCAAAAAATTATAAATCATCGAATGAGTCATTTTTTTTACCATTCTATTGCTAGGAAGACTCTCTGTGAACGGCATTTGGATGCCAGCTGATCTTATTTCTTGACTTTATTATATCATTACTGTGTTTGTACTATTTGATGTATACTTGACGATTAAAGTTATTTTCTTGCAGTTTCTTATTCCTTATATCTAGTAGTGAGCTATTGTCCTAAGAATGAGGCTGAACTAATGAAGATTTATTATGTTGTATCTAAGGGGCTGTGAAACTGTTCTTTCTCGTGAGAAGTTCTTACGAAAATGTTGGCTGGAAATTATTCTCATACTAAACTTGTATCCTATTCTTTTGGTTTGTACCCTATTCTTTTGGTTACATACTTATGAAACAATCTTGTTTCTAAGCAGGCTCATTCCATTACCAAATTGGAGTCTTCTAAAGTAAATCAAGTCAGGCATGTCAGTCTCTTTTGAGTTTCTAAATGATTAATTTTCTAAGTTGAAGTCCAGTAAAGAGCTTCGAGTCTATTATGTGTCTATATGCCTAAATGGTCGTACGAAATTTAAGTGAAGTTATGATGAGACTCTTGAAGGACCTTAAGCTATTTATGAATATCCTCAAGTTTAAGTTACCTTCTAAAGTCAAGTTAAGTATTCATGTTCATTCTGAAAGCCTTTGATGTTCTATGAGTCGTTATATGTTATACGAAACTGGTTACGGGTTTATGGGAACAAGAGTACCAATGGGCCAATATTGAAAACAAAACAACGGCAAAATATATGCATTATGAATCCATGACATGACATGCTATGCATTCTACTCCCGAGCTATAATCGGAACGTATGAGGCGTATTGCCTATATATATACGTATGAGATACAAATGGCCACAAGTTGGCGAATATGATGCCGGTTCGCTACCATAAGACACCACCATTTCTAGCATTTGGTTGGGTATGTCTTGCATTTGCATCTCTCTCTCTCTCTCTCTCTCTCTATATATATATATATATATATATATATAAATATGTATTCACAACATACGATTACTCGAGCATATCATGCATATTTAATTACTATGATGTCAGGTGTCAGCCATAGTGGCTATTAGAGTTTTAGTTTCAGGTTGTATCTCTACTATCGTTTTTATCGCAACTATTTATGGTTTCACTTTTTGCCTTGCCTACCAGTACATTTTCATTCGTACTGATGTCCCATTGCCTGGGGACGGTGCATGTCGTGCTACAGGTTCGGATAGCTGTCTTGATCGGCTTTGCAATAAGGGTGTTGTCTCAACTAAAGATTGGTAAGCGCCATTCTTCCTGGAGCTATTGGTTGTATATATGATTTACACACTTGGGCTTTGTATATAGTTCTTGGTATAGTTGGGGACTTTTCCCAATCAGATGAGTTGTATTATTCGTAAAGACTTGTGGACACACCTTGTTGGGTCTTCTCAGCTTCAATTTGTAGCCTTTTCAGTTTACTGTATAGTGTTTCAGTTGCAGCCTTGTCGGCTTGCTAGTTCTTCATCAGCTAAGTTGGCCCTGCCGACCCATTTCATTATGTCTTTAATGGGTTGTTTCCTCACTAGTTCAGTTATCTTGGTTCATCGGTAATTATGGTGGCTTTGTCGGCCCTCAATGTTTCACTTTCTTTATGTTTAAGTTTGTTCACTCGAGCAAGTGAGGCATTGGGTGCCTGTTATGCCTACCCTAATTTTAGGGTGTGACATTCTCACTTCCCAATTGATCACTCTCAAACACCTACCGCTCCCTGTGGGATTCGACCCAACTCATTTAGTTGGGTTATATACTGATTAACGATCGTTGACGCTTATAATTAGATGAAGTGTCTTTGAAACGTTTTTAATCAAATACCCATACTAAATCTGAATATATATAATACTGAGAGTTTAACAACAATAGAAAAGTCTAACTCAACCACTAAAGCTGAATCTAACAATGTCTGAAATAAAGCCTCTACTGACTAGAAATGTTGGGACATGCCCCAGCTAGATCTAGCAAATACTGAAAACTAAAGAATAAAGCAAAGGAAAATTAATCATGTCAATTGTCCTCGAAGAATGAGGACTCACAACTGGTGCTGTTGAACTGAAGATCGGGAATCGATCTATGCGTGATCTGGAATCTGAGAACCTGAACCTACATCAGGAGAAGATGTAGCGCAGAGTATGCGTTAGTACTTGAAAGGTACTGAGCCTGCAGGATAGAGTAAAGATGAGCAATAAACATAACTGAACCAAAGCATATATCTAAGCAATGATAAGAGATAAGCATGATACTAAACTAAGAATACTAAACATGAAATGACTGGATGCAATGACTAAGTTTATAACATGCTGAGACTGTAACTGATAACATGGTCAATGCAATAGAATCTGACTGTAAGGGTGCTAATAATAACCGACATAAAACCATATGAGCTAAATATGGAGTCCAATGTATACGCCCCATCGAGAGGACCCAATTTACCCTGCAAAGAGGTATAGAGGCATGACTGACGTGATCACTAAAATGATGCCCACAGAGGGGACTTACAACCTACGGGGAATGTAGTTCTGGGACTTGAGGGTGACTGACCCTAGTCCACTTGGTATTAAGCGAACCCAATTGATTATTTAATTAACAATTTATGATTGATTTTCTGTAATACTGGATAGCTCAAAATACTGACATGTTAACTGAAATGCTAATGTACAGATAATGGAACATTCAATTCTGAGGCATGCATATCTGAAATGACTGACCTAGCATGTGTAATTGATGAACTAAAAGAACTACATAACTAGGGTTCTGAATTTATGGAAGAATCTACAAAAACGATACTAAAATCATGATAATCTGAGTTGGATCATTCTAACAGCTAAAACCCAACAATTTTTAACATTCAAGAAACCCTAGGTCTGGAAAATATTAGGGGAATCAAGAATCTGACTGAATTCTAGGGACCTAATGGGTGAAAGGAAATAACTAGTGAAATCTCACATACCTGGACGGAGAAATCTTTCGATTTTGGGGCTGGAACTGATTAAAACTTGTTGCGTTCTTGAATAAAGGTTAGTCAACTTCTTCTCTAATTTTTTTGCTTTAATTATCACTTCACTTAGCTGAATAATTGATTAGGTTAGGTTCTAATTTGTTTACTAGGCTAAAATTGACCAAAACAACATAGTTTAGGGTTTAAACGACGTAGTTTAGATGTCCCATAAATAGGGGAAAAAACCAAAACGACCCTACTTAAATATGTGACGCAACTGACCAAGGCCATTCTGACAGCCCTTTAAACGAACCACGGACTGTGGAGCTGGTCGTGGTCCTGGTCCAGTAGCTGGTGGTCAAGGGGTGGCCTTTCATAGGCGCCACCACGGTCCGTCATTAGGACCACGGCCCGTGAAAGGTCCCGCGGTATGATGTCTAGTCCTGGTGGTCTCTGCCTGGTGACCACGAGTGCATGTACGGTCTGTGAGGTGGTCCACGCCCCATGAAGGGCTATATGGTTCACCTCGACTGGTAGGTTTTGAATTCAACGGGCAGGTAAACGGACCGTGGACCCTATCACGGTCCGTGTACCCTGCCGTGGTTCACTGGTTCATGTGATTTTGTTTTGCATTTTCTAAGTATGGTTTCCAAGGTGTTACATTATCCCCCCCTTGGGAACATTCGTCCTCGAATGAAGTATAAACTAGCTGGTTAGGGAGGGAAAGAGCTGCAACCCTTGCCACTAATCTCTAGAATTGATTACTGACTAAACTAAGTTCCAAGAACATGCAAATATGCTGAAAATGCAAGTACAAACTGAAAGAACATCATACTAAGACTGGAACTACGCATGAATGACTGAAAAAAATGAAAAAAACTATTACCTCAAGTTGGAGTGGAATCGGAAGGAAAGAGATGAGGATACTTGGCCTTCATGGATGCTTCTGTTTCCCAAATAGTTCTCTCTATGGACTAACTCCTCCACAAAACCTTCACTAAAGCGACTTCTCTGTTTCTCAATCTTCGAACCCGACGATCAAAGATTTCAATTGGTATCTCTTCATAAGTGAGACTATCCTTCACAACCACACTTTTTAAAGGTACAATAGATGTTGGATCACCCACACACTTCTTCCACAGCGAAAATGTGAAAAATTGGATGGACTGCTTCTAGTTCTACTGGCAACTCTAACTCATATGCCACTTTACCAACTCTTTTGAAGATATTGTAAGGGCCTACATATCTAGGACTGAGCTTTCCCTTTTTGCTAAATCTCATCACCCCCTTCATAGGTGATACTTTCATAAAAACCCAATCATCAACTTGGAAATCTAAGTCCCTTCAGTTTACATCTGCACAGGATTTCTGGTGACTCTGGGTTGTCTTAAGTCTATCTCTAATGAGCTGCACTTTCTCCATAGCATCATGAACTGAATCTGTCCCTATCAAGGCTGCTTCACCTGACTCAAACAAACCAACTGGAGATCTACATCTACGCCCATAAAATGCCTTATACGGGGTCATGTGAATGCTGGAATGGTAACTATTAGTGTAGGCGAACTCTATAAGAGAAAGGTGATCATCCTAACTACCCTTGAAATGGATCATACAAGCTCTCAACATGTCCTCTAAGGTCTTAATGGTACGCTTTGCATGGCCATCCGTCTGTGGATGAAATGTTGTGTAAAGATTAACCTTAGTACCAAGACCTTTTTGAAATGACTTCCAGAAATGAGAGGTAAACTGAGGACCTCTATCTGAGATGATAGACAAAGGAACTCCATGCAACCTGACTATCTATTTAATGTAAATCTTGGCGTAGTCCTCCGCTGAATTTGTAGTCTTAACAGCCAAAAAGCGTGCAAACTTAATGACTTTATCAACTATCACCCAAATGGAGTCATGTTGTCTGCGAGTACGAGGTAAGCCTGTAATGAAGTCCATGTTGATCACTTCCCACTTCCAAGTAGGAATGTTGATATGTTGAGTCATACCTCCTAGTTTCTGATGTTCTACCTTCACTTGATGGCAATTAGGGCACTTAGCCATAAAATCTGCTATATCCCTTTTCATACCATTCGACCAAAAGACTTCCCACAGATCCTGGTACATCTTAGTGGTGCTTGGATGAATAGAATATCTGGAATTATAGGCTTGTGCAAGAATCTTCTGTCTCAACTCACCAACCTTAGTAACACATAATCGACCTTGATAGCGAAGCACACGATCTCCCCCTTAGGAGGAAACATCAACTCTCTTATGATGGAATGCACTCTTTAGTTGGAGCAATATAAGATCACAGTCTTTATTTTCCTTAACCTCCGCTACCAATAAAGATTCTGATCCATTTTGAATGGTTATACCCCCATCTGATATGCTCATAAGACGAACTCTTAAGCGAGCAAGTCTGTGAATATCCTTTGCTAGTTCATTTCTTTATTCCTCAACATGTGCTACACTACCCATAGATAGTCTACTAAGAGAATCTACTACTACATTGACCTTACTAGGATGGTAATGCACACTCATATCATAATCCTAGAGGAACTCACACCACCTCCTCTAGAGAAGATTCAACTCTTTCTAGGTTAACACATACTAAAGGCTCTTATGGTCCATGAACACATCTACATGAACACCATACAAGTAATGTCTCCAAATCTTAAGTGCAAACACCACTGCTGCAAGCTCGAGGTCATGAGTTGGATAGTACTTCTCATGCACCTTAAGCTGCCTAGAAGCATAAGCTATAACCTTACCTTGCTATATCAATACACAACCTAAGACGACTCTGGATGCTTCACAATAGATAACATAACGGTTTGAACCCTCTAATAAAGTCAAAATCGGAGCTGTAGTCAACCTAGTTTTCAGTTCCGCGAAGCTTTTCTCATAATCATCTGGCCACTGAAACTTGACCTTTTTCTGAGTCAACTTAGTCAATGGAGAGGCTATGGATGAAAATCATTCCACGAACCTTCTGTAATAACCCGCTAGAGCCAAGAAACTTTTGATATCTGTAGGAGAGGTAGGTCTTGGCCATTGTTTCACTGCTTCTATTTTATGAGAATTCACTCAAATCCCTTCGCTAGACACAATATGACCAAGGAAAGCAACATATTGCAACCAAAACTTACATTTTCTAAACTTAGCGAATAACTGGCGATCTTTGAGAGTTTGCAGGACAACCCTCAAATGATTCGCATGTTTTTCTTCATTCCTAGAGTAAATGAGGATATCGTCAATAAAGACGATAACGAACAAGTCCAAATACTGCTTGACCACTCTGTTTATCAAATCCATGAAAGCTGCAAGAGCATTGGTTAGTGTAAATGACATAACTACAAATTCATAATGACCATACCGAATTTTGAATGTTGTTTTCAGGTTGTCACTATATCTCACTTTGAGCTGATGATAACCAGATATGAGGTTTATCTTTGAGAAATGGCTAGCCCCCTGAAGTTGGTGAAATAAGTCATCAATCCTGGGAATATGGTACTTGTTCTTGATTTTAACCTTGTTCAACTGCCTATAGTCGATGCACATTCTGAGAGAACTGTCTTTCTTTTTCATGAACAACACTGGTGCACCTTTTGGGGAAATACTAGGTTTGATGAAGCCCTTATCTAGAAGGTCTTTCAACTGAGCTTTTGTCACGACCCGAGAGCATCCCCAAGTCGTAACATTCGTATTCGACCTCTCGGAGGTCTCATACAAGCCCTTAGCATTCATCACATTAGATATGTAAAATAGTGCGGAATTTAAAACTCTTTAAACAAAATCCCATAAGACTCAAAGGTCACTTTTAAAAACATCATTCAAAAGTACACAAGCGGAATACTAAGTCTCTTAGCCATCTTAGACATAAACGTGAAAACATACTAGGGACACGGCCCTTTACAATCAAAAGAAGTCTATTAAGTCTATTACAAGAACCTTATCATAAAACTAGAATAGAAAAGTCTTGTCCTTGACATATGAGGACATACCACAAGATCTTGGAAGAACTTCAAGTTCCAAGCTTACTATAGAACCTGCTCACTTTCCGGAACCTACACTTGTAGAAAATAGAGAAATATGGAATTAGCACAATTAAGTACTAAGTATGATGACCATGCAAGAAAACATGCACCACGGACATTTACAAGGAATAAAATGCTTTTAAGACCTTCTTTAACAAACCTTTACAACCACAAGCATAAACCCACATTTCAAGTCACCATTCACAAATAAGACCATATTCACATCACTTACAACTCAATTAACACAAGCGTATAATACTTAAACAAGATAGCAAAGTAATTCCTTCCTTACCATCTAAGTCTCTATCTCAAGTCACCCTAAGCCACACTTAAGTGAATAATGAAGTGACCGCCCATACAACCTCTTCATATACACCTAAGTGTTCCTAAGAGTTACCATAGACAAGGGTTTTTTTTTCATTACATTATAACATACTAAGTCAACATTCTTTATAAAACCATTTAAGAGGCACACAAGCATATAGGGGACAATCACATAATAGCCCTAAGGCTTAGGGAACTCATTTTAGCATCTTTTAAGCCTACTCGTGCCATGTGTAGATAGCATCCCATACTACTACCTACACGTTGTAGAACCTATCCAATACTAGAGTGCACATCCCATATGATAGAAATAGGCCTTAACCGACATAGACCACACTAGCAAGGTATGGAATCCGGAGTCTATCCTACTCCGTGGAGGTTGTTCTACTTGCCAAGGGTAGAACTAAAAGCAACCCATGTTGGAACATGGTTTAAGAGATGTCCAAGGATGTTCATTGTGCCTAATCTCATGCTCAACTAGGCCACCATCCTAACCACATCCACTCGGTGCTTAGCCTTGGTTTCCATAGAGTATTCAATCACATATGTACTAGAGAGGGTTCCTTTTCTAGTTCAACCAACTCATAGTACCTCTTCCCAAGAAAGGCCCCATTTCTTAGTCATAGCCAATCTAGGTTCATAGGGATAGCTCATTTGACTTTCTTAGATAAGGATTCTCATGCCATTCCGGCTCCATCCATCTCTAAGTCTATCATTTCACTCAAGAAGGGAACATTACCCTAAGGCCCATCCTTCAAGGTTATACATTTACTTAGGAAAACTAGACTCATGAAAAAGCACTATGCTTAAGTCTACCAATTCAAGTCTTGGCCTAGAATTCCTCTTTTAGCATTTATAGGAAGAGCTCCATTACTAAGTCATAGCCCAACCAAACATTCATATATAAAATCAAGCTTTCATGACACAAGACAAGATACTCAAGTCTAGCATATGAGCTACAACATCATCTTACAAGGACTCATCATAGTCCATCATCACCACATATCATCATTTCAAGAGAAACATGCTTTCTCATTAGCATACTAACACTTTATACAATATCACATTAATACCATTAGAACATCTTCACATTATAGCTTCAAACAAACTTTACATATAGCTTCATATGTGTATAATAATACAACACTATAATAGCACTTATATAATGCCCTTCATGGCCTCAATTTACAATAATACGATATTCCTACATTATACAACAACTTCACCAATGCCTTCATGGCTACAATTCACAATAATACCACACAAGAATACGATATAACACTTCCACCAAAGGTGGATTCAACCTACCAACAACAATCAATTCAATAAAGAGAGTTCAAGCTTTCTTACCATAATCCAAAGCCATAGCCAAAATCACCAATATTTCACCCATAAGGCTTACCACCCTTATTAACAATTAATCATGAATAAAAATTAAACAACCCAAGAGATATCAATACAATTCACTTTACACCTAATTCCATCAACTTTGAATTTATAGAAAAAGACCCACTTCATAAGCAAATTTAGGAGTTTAGGGGAAATCATGGGTTCTTCAAGGAATTCCATATGAAATCATCTTAAAAACATTAATCAAACATTAATTCATCAATATAATGGCTTAGAAAACGTTTTGCCAATGAACCCATGCTTAGATTAAAATTTGAGATTTTTGTTCTTTGAAACATTTTTTTTTTGAAACTCCTTTGATTGGACTCCTTGAAAGAAAGATTGATCAAGGATCAAGGGTCACCATACCTCTAAGTTGAAAACCCACGAAAATTGAAGAAGAAAGAACTCGAAATCTTCAACCCTAGCTCCAACTTGACCTTGACCTTCAATGGTTTCTAGAGAGAACCCTTTTTTTTTGAAAGATGAATTAGAACAATACCTTTTTACAAGTTTTAATACCATATATAGTTATTTGAAATAAAATAAAATATATCCACTTCTTAATTTAACTAAAACTAATATTTACGAAAATGCCCCTTGCCTACATGGACCTACCAAATAAAACTAAGGCAAAGTCCAATTTTTATTTTGGAAAATTTCATAACTCCAATTTATGCTTAAACTTTAAAAATTCATACGTTAGGCTCTAGTTTCACCTATCTATTTTTTGGGTCGCTACAGCTTTCAATTTCTTAAGCTTAGCTAGAGCCATTCAGTAAGGAGGAATAGAAGTAGGTTGGGTATCTGTAAGGAGATCAATTCCAAAGTCAATTTCTCTTTCGGGAGGAACTCCTAGAAGATCTTCTGGAAACACTTCTAGGAACCCATTTACTACAGAAACCGACTCAAGAGTTGGGGTTTCAGATCTTGAATCCTTAAACTGAACTAGATTGTAGAGATAACCCTTAGAAATCATTTTTGTAGCCTTAAGGTAAGAGATGAATCGACCTATAGGCGCTCAGCTACTACCCTTCCATTCCAAGATTGGTTCGTCTGGAAACTGAAAACGAACAATCCTAGCTTTACAATCGACTGAGGCATAACATGAATGTAACCAATCCATGCCTAGAATGATATCAAAGTCTACTATTTCTAACTCTACAAGATTTGCTAAGGTGACTTTCTCGGAGACTGTGACAGGGCAATTTCTGTATACCCGTCTAGCTATAACTGGGTCACCGACTGGAGTAGAGACTGAGAAGGGTTCTGAGACAGTTTCTGGACTAACATTGAAGTTGACTTCTATATAAGGAGTTACACAGGAAATAGTAGACAATGGGTCTAACAATGGATAAACATCTAAGTCAAAGACTCGTAACGTACTAGTGACTACATCAGGAGAATCTTCCCAATCCTGGCGAGCCAGAAAAACATACAACTTGTTTTGGCGTTGTCCGCCACCTGTACCAGATGAGTTACCATGCTTAGTTGGGCGACCAACTATTGCTGCTGAAGTTGTAGACTGATCTCTACCATTGATACCTCATTGACCTTGCTTAGCAAAATGACAATCTCTCAACCTGTGACCAGACTGATCACACCCAAAACATCATTCCCTTCCTACAAGACACCCACACAGATGGTTCTTACCACACTTCGGACAAGTTGGGTAGGTTCTGGTGCCTGAAATACTCCCCTGAGACTTAGAGCCTGATACCCTACCTTTCTGATCTTATTGGAACTTGGAGGATAGAACACTAGCTGATGAAGGTGGTGGAGGTGGAGACTTTTGCTGAAACTGCGAGCAATTTCCAACACCTGATATCTGTTGAGAACACTCATAGTTGCTTGTTCTAGCCTTCTTATTATCCTTAGCCTGTTGCCTAAGATTAACACCCTCAACCTGTTGATCATGAGACCTGAGCCTAAAGATGTTCATGTTTTCCAGGAACATAGCATTCCTACACTCTATTTTCACCAAGTCAGATACCCCATATAGAAACTTGTTCATTTGAGCCCTAGAATCAGCAACTATGTGAGGAGCGTACCTGGAGAGTTGGGTGAACTTGAGTCCATACTCTTGGACTGTCATACTACCCTGCCTCAAATTCATGAACTCCTAAGCTTTTGCCTCCCTCAACTCTCTTGGGAAGAACATGTCTAGAAAAGTCTCACTAAAGCATTCCTAAGTGATAGGAGCGGCATCTGCACCCTTGTTCTCTTTCTACTGAGTATACCAGATGTGGGCTACATCCTTAAGCTGATAGGATGCCAACTCTACCCTATCATTACCTGTTACCTGCATCACTCCAAAGATCTTCTTGACCTCATCTATGAAGTTTTGGGCATCCTCACCAATCTGTGATCCTAAGAACTCAGGCGGATTCATCCTAACAAAACCATGAACACTAGTTGCCACTGATCCACCACTAGCATTCGCAGGAACTGGAGTATGCTGATTTTTCTAGTTAGTCTCTGAGCCAAAATCTGAATGGAGTTCCGAAACTCAACATTCAAAACTCGTGATCTGGGACAGGAGGAGCTGCGTTAGCATTTCGTACATTCACATTCCTTCCATAAGCTGTATGAGGAGGCATGATCTAAAAGCGCATAACGAAGGATTAGAACGAGGAATTAAATTATACCTTACGCACGATAAAAGCAACAAGAAAAATAAAGTTTTCCTAAAACACCTCGCAGCTTCCTTCTCATTAGATGTGGTGCACTTCACACCCATGAAAAGGACTCTAATTAGTGCGACTTTTTAGACATCCTAGGACTCTTAAACCTAGCGCTCTAATACCAAGTTTGTCACACCCCGAAGCTACCCCAGGACGCGAAAACGGGATGTAGGATCACGAATGACCCCAAGCTAACCCTACTGGCATATCATAAGCATACTTAAAGATACACCGAATCAATGAAGACTGTGCCAAAGCTAATCAATTAATAATCTAAAATTATGGGGAATACCAACACCAAATCTGAATATATATAATATTTAGAGTTTAACAACAACTAAAAAGTCAAACTCAAATACTAAAGATGAATCTAACTATTTCTGAAATAAAGCCTCTACTAACAAGAAATGCTGGGACAATCCCCAACTAGATCTAAAAAATACTGAAAATGTAACACCCCGGAAACTAGTAGACCAAACTAGAGCCTCAAGCTAGGGTTCTAAGGTTTTATGTATGTGATTAAAGTCATAGATAAGACTTTCTGTGCTTTGAATAAGGGGCTTAGTAGTTAAACGCAAAGATACGTGTTAGACCCTGTAGTTTAGAAGACTATCTATGGAATGGTATAGGGTTGCAAGGGCCTAAGATATCAAGGTAGAGTGAAAGAGAACTTGTTCTCCTAGGCGACTAGTTGGTGATTGGGAAGCTTGATAAACCAATGCACTTGGCAATGTGCCAAAGGGCACCTAAGGTTGCCTAGTGGACTGCCCTTTTGGCCTAGGTGCTGGACCAAAGGGCGAGCTAAGTCATAGCTCAACCTACTTGTCGAATCGCCCATTGACCCACTAGATCGCCTAAGTGAACTGCCCCATTATTGAGCTTGCTGGAAATTTGGGAGAGCCAAGGGACACTTGGAGAGTCGCCTAGTGCCCTTGGTGAGCCATGGGGGTGCAAAGGGCGAGGAAACACGTGAAGCCTAGTAATTTTCAAGTTAAAAAACGTTTAGGGTCCTTAGTGTTTACCAAAGTTGACCCTACATTATTCTATTCCTTTCCTAGAAAATATATAAGCTTATTAGACCTAAGTTTACCTCATTTAAGTCATTCAACCTAGAATCAAAAGAAAACCCATCTTCATCCTCTCCATAGAATATTTCTCTCTCTAAGAAGAACCTCCATTGAAGAAAGAGATATGGCTTGAAGCTTGGGTCAAGAACAAAGTCCATTGTTGAGAGCTTTGATTAGTGCTTTGATGACAGGTATGTTTAGATTTTCATCTATGGGTTCTTCCACCCATAGAGTCCCCTAGAAACCCCCAAGATTTGTGAAGAAGAACCCCAATCTAAGCTAGGGTTACTTCCAATGTATGGGTTTTAGGTGGGTATGATTCCAAAGTATTGGATAATATTCATATATGATTAATTTAGTATTGATTCATGATATTATGAAGAATTTATGTGAATTCTCTGTCTAACCCTAATTTTTAAGTATGTGGGTTTAGATCTTTTGATGAGAAATCGATGGTTCTTGATAGATTTTCTCGAGTTATCACCATTTATAGAGCTTATCCAAGAATGGAAATATGAAATCATGAGTTGAACCAGGCTTATGCATGAATGATAGAGTATGAATTGAATGATTTGAATTGGGACTCTATGATGAATTATGCTTAGAATTATCTATGATTAAGGCTTATGAATGATGTGTATTGTGATCTAGACTAGTCTGTTGATGGTGGAGTAAAGCTTGAATGTAGGGCTTTAAGTCATAATGTTAATCACTAGGGCTTTTAGAGTAAGTCTAATATGAGGAGATAGCTTCCATGTATGTAGAATGTGAAAGGTATTTCTCACATAGAATGATTCTAGATTGAAAGGCTAATTACCTCAAATGAATCATACTTGTTAGAATAGAATAGCTTGTAGTTTAGACTTATGATTCCTTCATGTATAGTTGAATTATGTAGCTTGGTATGGTAGATCTCATGGTAGTTTGGGATGGGAGATCTCATGGTAGCTTGGGATTGAGGAATTAAACTCTCCTAAGGTTAGCTTGAATTAGCATTGGTAGGATGTTTTTCATAGTAGCTTGCATTAGTCTAGCATTGATAACATGGGCAGCATGGATGACACTAACATGAGTGGCATATACCCCTCATGACCATTCACACGGAGTTAAGCAAAGGATCTTCAAGGCCTACAAGCAATGCTCATGAAAAGGGAAGCATTAGAGGAGCTTGAAGGTCACCAAAGAAGGACATACAATGTGTGTAAGGTACATCAAAATGAGAAGGAAGAAGGAAAGAGGCCATGTGTGCAAATGGCCATTTCATGAATTCAAGAATTCACAAAAGAAGGCAACCAAACAAGACCCTTATCTCATTAAGGGTAAAATTGTCAAAAAGTGTCTTGTTTATTTTTTTAGTATAAATAGTAGTCTCTTTTATTTTGTAAGACTTAGACTATATTGAATATTGACTCTCAAATTATAGTATCTTCTTAGTGAGTAATTAGGGCGAACTTTTGGGATTGCTTGTTAACTTCTTGTGTTTGATTAATCAAAGTGTTATCCCTTTGTGATTCTTGGTTTCATTTGATTATTCTTCCTTGGGTTGAATTTAGGTTATTGAAGTCAATTGGGAGTTGAGGGTTTTAGTCCCTTGTTGCCCATAATTTCAATAACTTGAGTATTAATCCACATATCCTTTCTTTCTTTATTCCTTTCCTTTCTTCATCTTTATCATTTGGTATCAGAGCCTAGGTTTAAATTTGTTCTCACAAATCTAGTCTTGGTTTAAAAAGAGTCCAAAAAAAATTGTCAAAAAAAAAAAATTATATTTTTTTTTTTGATTTGTTGTTTTTGATACTAGATCCTTGTTTCCTAGTGTTTTTTGAGTCTAGGTTTCAAATTTTGTTCAATTTGAAGTTGTAGAAGTGAAGTTATCATTGAAGAGTTTTAAGCTTTTCAAACTTTCAAATTTTGAAAGTGGGTCTTTTGATTGAGGAGAAATTGGAAGTTAATATTTAGTGACTTTGTTCTATAGTTGAAGGGAAGAAAATCTTAAATTTTGAGCCAATTTTGAGTTGAATTGAGTGTATTGGGGTTTAGTGTGTGTTCTTGGTGTCTTCAAGTTGTTCTTGAAAAGAAGAAAGAAGAAACTACATTTGATCCAACTTTTCAAGTCAAAGTTGGTCAAAGGTGTTTTTTTTTGGTCCATTAGTGGAATTTTGAAAAAAGAAAAGAAAAGAATTCCACGTGGACTAACACATCAGCAGCCACATCAGACGCCATCTGCCACTCCAGCACCACACAGCGTTGCATCAATAGCCAGCACAGCAGGCAACCTGCCGGCGACGCCCAGTCGCACCTGACGCGCGTGTGCGTTAGTTTCAGAGACCAAAACCTGCAGGTTTTTCTAAAGACCCCAAAAATATTCTAAGTATCACTACACCATTTTAGGCTTACGGCCACACTAATTCTGGACAACGCTTGTAAAGTGTTGCCTAAAATATTTTTGGCTACACTTTTAAAGCGTATCCCAAGTTTTTGACTTTTGGCTTCGATAATATTGGCAACACTTGTAAAGCGTACTCTTTAATGGTATAAGCTACACTTTATAAGCGTTGTTACATTATGATATAATTGGCAACAAGTATTTACATATATGGCAACACTTTTAAAGTATGCTATTTTTATAATTGTAAAAACAACACATTACAAGTGTGACCTTAAACTTTTCACTAAAATAATATATTCCCTCCAACATTTTCAAGATCCCGCTAACATTTTTATTTGGGAAAGCAAAATAAGTCATAAAACATAAAATCCCAAGGTCCAAATCTGAAATTTTTTAAAGAAAGAACGCTCTACTCAGCTCAGCTCATTGAAGCTCCAAATCTGAATTTTTTCACAAAGCAAAACTACAAATTTTTGTCAGGTATTGCTTCATCAATGAATATACTCTACAAATTTTTGTCAAAGCAAATTAAAGAATGGTTTCAAAATTTGTTGTTCATCTCAGAAATTCCTGATGATTTTTTGATTTTTTTCTTCAATAACAGAACAAATGCTTCAGCTAAGAAGATGATTTCTCGAAGATTCATCACATTGAAAGGATTTGGTTGGATTAGAGTTTATCAGGTAAAAAATGTATCTTTAAAAGTCAAAATTTATGGGTTTTGGGTTTATTGCTTGCGTGTGGTTTCATATTTAGCTTTAGGGTTTTGATATTCTTCTCTTTGTTGATACAATTTTTTATTTATTTTTGGGAGTATAGGTCAACTGGGAATGCTGCCGGTCGTCTCTCTTCTTCGAATGCCTTAACGCCGATCAAAATTGACGGATGGGAGGAGGATGTTTTTCTGTCCTGATCCAAGCATTTGCATCGAGTGGAAGTTTTCAAAAGGAGAAATCGACGGACAAAGCAACTCCATCGTATATACAGAGATTGTTATTGATCGTTAATGGAGGAAGTAAAGCTCAAGCATAGAGAGTATTGCTGGAAGTTTGGAATGAGTGTTTTTCAGGAAGATGAGGATAAGAGTAATAAGGTTGGTACTCTAGGAACTGGAGAGAACAACGGTAATGCGGTTATCAGTAATACTTGTGGGGTTCATGGCTGTAAGTCGAAAGCAATGTCGCTTATGAGGTTATATCATATGCATATATTATCAGATTCCAAGCAGAAGTTGCAGTTTTGCCATCAAAAGGTATTTTTCTTTTCTTCACATTTCATACATTTATGTCTTAGTATTTTGCGCAGTTCTAAGCTTTATGAAGAAATATAACTTTTCGTATGTCTGTGACTCTCAATTCAATATGATTATCCTGCCTTAGAATATCCAGCACTACATGTTTTACCCTTGCTATTAGGTCGTCCTGATTCCTGAGTATAGTCACTATGCAAAATCTGCAGACTGTGGAAAAGGTATTGTGTGGGTATGCACGCATGAACTATCTTGCTTAGAGTGTAATTTTTGTCTAAAAAATGCGTCCTTTCTGAATTGTTTCTGAAGCAGAATGTGTATGCCTGCGCCCAATTTGCTTTATTGTTTGGTATAAAGCTGGTTATTTTGCTAACGTATAAAAAAAAGGTCTCATCCTTTTTCCTCAAAAGGAACTTTGCCAATTAACTTCAAGTTCTTGTTGTTCTTTTTTCATTTTCCTATTTTGTTAAGGTTCTTTAGTTTTTCTGGAGTCTTTTGTGAAGATTTCCTGATACATTTTACCCTTGTGCAAAGATTGCTCTTGCACCTAGCAAGAAGAACATGTGTGTATGTGTGAGAGTATGGTTCTGGAAGGCTGTAAGCTAAAGTAAAAACAGTATAGGTGGTTGGATTCACTTATGTTCTGATTGCCTTTACGAGTAAGATTAGGTCGTATGGTGGGTGTATATCATTTTAATGTTTTATGATCACTGGACTTCACTTCCCAAGCAACTACGCTTTATTTTGAATTGTACCCTGTAATTGTTAACTTTCTAACCTCATGGTATAGTGCCTGTGGGATCTAGTTTTGATTCCTACCGTTTATCTTTTCCTGCTCTTCAGAATTACGTAACTACCTTCTTGTTATTCATTTTTTTTCCAGCCCATTTACGCTTAAACATTCCCCAAGATATTAACCATCAACATTTCCCACTAGGCTTCTCTGTAGGACTTCATTTTGTGTGTTTGAGTTGTCATTAATGTAGATAATTTCGTTTGCCTTCATTAAAGTAGTTGTTGTAGGACTTTTTTATTGTAGCTATTGTGCGAGGTGCAATGGAGCAGAAGTAAAAGTGGTCATCTGGGTTGCACAATCCCAAACCTAGCAACAACTTCTCTACTGTCAAGTTACAGCTGCCGTTTAATGCATGTGACGTATAAGAATTTAAAGGATTTTACTGTTACAGCTAAATCAGAGGCCGAGTATTCTGTTGTGGCTAGACGAGACAAATGTTGTGGCTAGACATAGGTGTATTCTCGAGTGCTGATATATTCATAAATCTACGGCTTATTCTGGAGTGCTGATATAACTATAGTGCACAGTTTGAACCTCCTATTCTTATGTTAATTGTTTTTTATGCATATTGTAGGAAGACGAACGGATAGGAACAAATCGGCTTGCACTGCTGAAGAAAATAGCAGACTTGCCAAGGGGATAGCTATAATAATAGCCAATGCAAGCAGAGGAACTTCTTAACTCACCCACCAATTTTGCTAGATCGGGTCTCCAAATCTTTCAAAGGAGAAGTAGTGAACAGGTGCACTTAACTGATGCCATTGTTATCTTCCTTTGTCTACATTTCGACTGTTTTTCGTTCTCATCCTTAAAACATAAAAGGGTTTATTTCTTGTTTGTGGAGCTTGTTAATGATCTTTGGTGATAAGTTAATTTCTTGATGGTGGAGTTGTTAATACTGTTTAGTGCTAATGCATTTTGTTTCAATTTGGTAGTAAATTAACAGATAAGATAACTGCTACTTTCTCTAGGTTTCTTGGAGTTTCAACTGATTTTACAACATACCTGCTACATGAAGATTTATATTTTTTATATATCGATATACAAAGGCTTCAAATTATGGGAACTATAGTCCTTCTACCTCGTGCCTCACCTTGCAAAGATCATGCATATTTTCCTTCTTCATTGCAGTGGTGGCTGCAAACATTGTTTTCTACTTTGGATACAAGTCTTCATTTTGCATTATGTTCTTGAAATATTGGATGTAGAATTGGAACTTTCACTAATATATTTCCTAGTAACTTCATGTGTATAAGTTGCCTAAGGAACTGCATGTCTTAATGTTTGCATTCGGTTCTCTTAGTCTGTGTATAAATTGCCTAAGGAACTTCATGTCCTAGCTTTCACTTATTGATTTTGGACATCATTCTGGATCAGAAGTTCTGTTTCTGTAATTTAATCATGTCTCTATTTTTTTTAGTCCCTCCCTTGTGTACCTAATTTCCCTTCACAAGAGAGCTCGACTGATATATTTGACAAGTATGAGAATGTTCTCAGTCGACTATCAGAAAAGCATGGATGCAAAGTATGCCTATTTCTATTATTACATTCTCCATTGTTGTATCTTGGACTTTGGCTGGTGTCTCTTCTAGCTTTGGCTTAGAATTGTTGGAACAATCAGCGTCAATATTGTGAGTATTTATCATTCTACAAGATTGTTAGTACATCCAATATTTCTCTTTGTTATCTGTTTTTTTTTTTTTTTCTGTTACCAAGATTGACATATGGTACTCGTACAAATCTGGCATTTTTTCGTTCATTTACTACAACAGACTATGTTGCTGCTCAGCGGCTTAGGTGAGACATGGTGTTTCTTAAGCTACCTACACTAAATCAATCTAACCTAGTCATGAATTTCTTTTAGACTCCATCTGAGAACTGATCTGATGTTTTGTTGTCATCTATACTGATTATATGCTCAAGGTAGTTTCTTAATTTTTTTCAACTTCTTCCTCTTGAAATTTTTCATTCCCAGCTGCTCCAAAATGTAGCTTCTTTTCACTGCTGCTGCTAGTTGATTATATGTGTAGAAGTGTTGAGTAATGTCTGATGTATGACTCAATTTCGAAAGGTAATCAACAGAGAAGCTGGCCTCTCTATATGAATGTTTACACTGGAAAAATTCAAGGCTGGTTGTGATCTGATGCAGCTCTTTGATGAAGTGATTAAGTTACCATGGAGGGATACTGTTAGCAGTGATCCACTTCATTAAAAGTTCAGAGTCCACCTCCAAAATGATCTTCATGTATCCATGTTGCATTCACCTGTTAACTCTATGTATGGCTGCTCGTATCTAAGCCTGGTAGTTGGTACCAATGCCAAGGGGAACAACAAATGCATACACCAACTTTCCTTGGTAATCTCTGTCTGGATTATTGAGAGCACTCCTATCTATATTTAGCTTGTACACACCATTGCAAGGTCTTTCCCAAAGAACTGGTATAACCTTAATTCATGACTACAATTTTCCACCATAAAGATAAGATCATTCCAGTTGTGTGACCACTGGATATAGGGGAAAACAGTGTTGAAAATTTGAAGGATATTTTTTCAGATTAGGAACTTCACTATCCTCATATTGGATTGTTTGGCACCATATTTTACTGCACATCTATTTTTCCACAGGTTCCAACATATAACGATGAGAAGGGCCTGATTCATGAGCTTGTGAGCCTCATTTTTATGTTGCATGTTACCCCACTGCATAAGAAAATTTCTTAGTATTGAGCATATTAAATACATGATTTATTTTACTTACTTATGCTTTTATTTTGAATGTGCAGGAAAATGACGGTAATTGAATTTGAATAGTGGCTAGAAGTAAACTCGATCTATTGTAGTGAACAATGAAGAGTTTTTGTACTATTGTCATAATTGTTTGAATGCATTTGGTTTTGTGGAATTTATTGATAGTAGAGATCTTTAAGCAATTGCTTATTGGTTGTACAAGACATGTTTCTTGAAGTTTATTTGAAATATTTAGCTTTGATTTACTTATTAGCTAATTTTGTGGTTTACATCACTTATATATTTAATTATGTGATTATTGAATATATGCAAAGAAAACTCATTATTCTTAAAAATGAAAAATTGTGGCTACAAAAATTCTACAAAACATTGCCACACTTCAAAAGTGTTGCTATAGGACGTCTAATGTATTATCTTGTACATAAGAAAAGTTACACTTTAGAAGTATTGTTCTAGATGAGATATAAAAGGCAACACTTTTTAAGTGTGACCAATAACAAAACAAAGGCCACGCTTTTAAGTGTAGTATAATCGATCAAAAGGTGTTGCCAATGAATTACTACAAAGCGTGCCCTTTATACCTCTTTGGCCACACTTTTTAAGTGTAGCTGCTATGGCGACATTTCAAAAGTGTGGCCCTAATGTCAAAGGTTACGCCTCTTTAGGCCACCCCCTAAAAAGTGTTGCTTAAAGTCCAAAAGTGTAGCCTTTTATCAAAGGCCACACTTTTTGCTAGTTTAGGCTACACTTTACTGGGGTGGCCGTAGGCCTAAAATGTTGTAGTGTATGAAAGTTTTTTGGACCTAGAAATTTTTCTAAGTGTCCAAACTTCGTGATTCTTTTTTCTACCATTTTTCCCTTCAATTCCTCAAATATTTAACATTTAATTAACATCTTTAATTACTTGTTAACTAGTTTTAATCATCAAATCATCCAATCAAAGTCTTACAAGTGATGGACTTCTTTGAGGCATAAATTTTTCCAAGTGTCCAAATTCACTTGTTCTTCTTCTAAACTCATTTTTCTTCTAATTTTCAACTATTTAACATTTAATTAACATCTTTGATTACTTTTTAACTATTTTTATTCATCAAATCATTTCTTTGATCCTTCAAATTAAGTAACAACAAGTAATTCTTCTACTTTTGTTAATTGGTTTATTTTGAGTCCGAATCTTTTGGTGCTTCTTTATTCTACTTTTCTCATCTTAATTCGTTGATAACCTTCTTGATTCAAGTCCATTAGTTTTTTTTTGTTGGGTCATCCTTCTTTCAAGAGTCACAAGAATCCACTCCATCACAAAGGATAGGTGATCTTGAGTTGATTGAACGGAGCTAGTTCACTATCAATTTTGAGACGACGCCAAAGAAGGTGAGTTGAGAGTTAAATACGAGTGACGTGAGGCTTTTCTACAAACCTCGTTTGTTGAGTTTTGTAGATATCATGTCAATACAAGTCCAATTGGGGAGGGTTCGGAGAACATCATGGAGGTTCTCGCCAACATCTCTAAGCAAGTAGCGGAAATGAATGGAAGAATGGGAGGTATGGAGGAAAGGTTGGTACGGGTGGAAAATAAGAATAGAAGGAAAGCAATTCAATCTGAATATGATGAGATAAGGAGGGCATCGGTGCATTCCACCACCCTTGCTTCGGGACAAGTTCATAATCTATGTTCTCCTCCACAAAGCCAAATCCGAAACTACCAACGCCCTACTTTCCAAACTCCCAACCCTCCAAACCACCTAAGACAGCCTACGCCACATCCAAATCCACAACCCAATACCAAACACCATTTTGAAATGCTTCAAATGCATCTTTTCATGAACCCTACACATCACAACCACAAAATGCACCGCAAATGCCCTACCAAGACTACCAATACCAAAATCCTCTCTATGATGATATTCATGAGGAGTTCAATAATGATGAGATTTGGGAGCATGGGGGTAGGGATGGAAATGGAGTACAAAAGGGAGGAGTACGACCTCGGGACTTGGGGTGGGACCAAGGCATGGGAGATCAAGAATATGGAAATAGAGGAGATATGATGGGATATAGAGGTGATAGGATGGTAAATAGAGAAAATAGGTTTAGGGAGAGGAATGATCATCAAGATAGGGGCTTGAACACTATCAAGGTCACACTTCTAAGGTTCAAAGGAAGTAGTGACCCCGATGAGTTCTTGGAATGGAAAATTCAAAGTGAGCAAATTTTTCTCACAAATAATATCTCAGAAACTTTGAAGGCGAAGTATGCTCTCACGCAATTTGAGGGGTACGCATCAACTTGGTGGGAGTCCAAGAGGAGGGAAAGGGAGAGCCACCATGACTACGAGTTACCTACTTGGCAAGAGTTGATTGCACTTATGGAGTTGAGATACTTGACTCCAAACTACTCAAGAAGGTGTACATGTTGAGGCAAGGTACCAAAAGTGTGGAAGAATATTATGATGAGTTTGATAACTTGCGGATGAAGTCTAAAATTGAACAGAGTATGGAGTGTACGGTAATACGATTCGTGGCAAACATGAGGTATGATATCTTGAAGCCCTTGAAGCTTAAGCACTATGAGACTCTTGAAGCGGTTTCCATGATGCCTCAAAGGTAGAAGCAGATTTGAAAGAAGAAAAATCATACAAGGCCAAAAGTTCTTTAACTTCCACATGGAGCAAAGGTAGAGATAATTGGAAGACGACATCCTCTAGGGAGCAACCTAAAGGTGGAGGTCATGCTGCCCAAGTCAAGCTTGATTACAAATCCAAGGCAAGTGAGCAACCACAAGGAGGTAACTATGTTAATCCTAACCTTCCTCGACCCTCTACAATTCAATGCTTTAGATGTCAAGGGAGGGGACATGTTGCTAGTGAGTGTCCAAATAGGAGAACAATTGTTGCTCTTCGTGATGGATATAGGACTGAAGATGAAGATGAGGGTGAAGAAAAAAATGAGGGAGAGGGAGACAGGGGTGAAGGAGAGGAAGGTGCTTCAGAGGATGAAGAAGAAAGGTTGGATGAGAGGGTGAATTTTGCTTGCTTCATAGAGAAGGGAAAGTTTTTGCTTGATGTTGATGAAGACTTGAACATGAATGTCAATCTTTCATGTGTTGTGAGAAAAATTATGGGAGCCCTTGCAAAAGAAGAACTTGACCAAAGGGAGAATCTATTTCATGCTAGGTGCAAAATCCAAGATAAAGTGTGCTCTTTAATAATTGATAGCGGAAGTTGCACCAATGTGGTGAGTAGTTCCTTGGTGGAGCATATGAAAATACAAACCAGCAAGCATCCCAATCCTTATAAGCTACAATGGCTCAATGAGAGTGGAGAGATGAAGGTCCTCAAACAAGCAAGTATTTTGTTTAGTGTGGGAAAGTACAATGAAGAATTGGTTTGTGATATGGTTCCCATGTTGGCATGTCACCTATTGTTGGGGAGACCTTGGTAATTCGATAGAGATGTTGTGCACCAAGGGAGATCCAACAAATACACTTTTTGTGATTGAAGGTAAAAAGTATGTGGTTGCACCTCTCACTCCATATCAAATGAGTGAGGACTATCGGGCTATGAAAGAGCTTCGGGAGAGAATAAAAGATGAGGCAACAAAAGGTGAAGGTGAAAGTTCCACCATCGTTCCAAAGGAGGGGAGTGCCTTGGTTAAAAATAATAAGAAAATGTGCATGATAGCAAAGCCAAGCAAGTGTTTAAAGGGTGTGGATGAGGAATGCTTTCTAGTGTGCCTTGTCAACACCAACCTTTTGTTACAAGCTAACCAAGCTACTAGCACTTTGCTTAGTATTATTTCTTCTCTTTTGTAGGGCTATGATTAGCTATTTCCAGATGAGATGCCCGCTAGATTACCACCCTTGAGGGTAATCGAGCACCAAATAGATTTTATACCGGATTCACAAATCTCCAATCGTCCAGCTTATAGGAGTAACCTAGCAGAAAACAAAGAGCTATCAAGGCAAGTGGAAGAGCTTCTTGAGAAGGGTTTGATCAAAGAAAGCCTAAGTGATAACAGCAAGGTTAAGGAGATCGCAAATAGAGAATTGAATATTAGAATGTGGAAGCACAAAGAAAAGAAACCAAAAAAAACTAACTAAAAATATGGGAAATTCGAAGGAAAGATCCACGAATTTCCAAGGATTAGATGTTCTAAGGTCTTGAAAAGATCCAAGTAACAACGTATAGATTTATAGAAGAAATCTAACGCCTTTACTTGAGAAAACGAATCAAAACGATAGATTCGGATCTTGACCGCTTTATGAGTAACTAAAGACAATAATTAGTATGTAGAAACTAATCACCTTCTAAAGAATACCAAAAAGAAACCAAAGATATCACAAGAAGAAGTTACTTTATACCTTAAAATATGAAACTAGTAAAGGTTTAAAGATAAATTCTCAAAGAACAAGTCACAAAGGTTCAACGAACTATCTCAAATATTATTAATATCAATCTAATTTTTTTTAATGAATGAAAAGGACTCCTATATATAGGATAAGGGGGGAGAACGTCCAAGACCCCTTATAAGAAGCTAAAAGGTCAGCCAAACCCTAGAAAGACAATTACAAGGAATCCTACTCTAGAAAGGAAATAAAGTAACCTAACTAGGAACAAATTTAGTACTTCTAGGAAAGCATTAAATGGTACTTAGGAGACCATAAATAGACTAAGGAAAATATTAATAACCTATATATAAATAAAGAAATAAGGTAAATCCCAACTAGGAAAAGAATCTTGACAATCTTGGAAAGTTTGACTAGTCTTCTCTCAAAACTTGGGCAGAAAGCAACTCTTGTTGTGGCTGATTCTTGGACTCTTCTTGACCTTATTTGCACGAAATTGAACCTTGAAATTCCTCATCTTGGGCTTGAATTTGGGCCACTAAATAATTGTAGCATTTGGACAATTCCTCTCCCTTGGGCTTGAGCTCTTATTCCCCACTAAGACACCTTTGGATCAGCGATTGAAGCCCATTGAGCTTATCATTGAACTCCTTGGTTTGAGATCTTGTTATGGGCCTCCTTGGAGTTTATAAAGCTTCATCCTTGTCCTTCAATGGAGTAGAGCTTCCTTGGATGCTATCATTCCCCTGTTCTTGAAGAGAATTCATCCTCGAATTCATATCTGCATCAAAATGGGAAAGATCAGAAACATTAAAAGTAGCACTAACTTGGAACTCACTAGGAAGATCAAGTTTATAAGCATTGTCTCCAATCCTTTCAAGGACTTTGTATGGCCCACTTCCTCTAGGATCTAGTTTGGTCTTTCTTTTGGAAGGAAATCTTTCCTTTCTCATATGCACCCAAACCAAGTTACCAGGTTTAAAAACAACATATTTTCTGCCCTTATTCCTTCGCAATGCAACTTCCTTATTCTTCTTTTCAATTGCAAGCCTTGTTTGTTCATGAATTTTCTTCATCATATCTGCCTTCTTCTTACCATCAAGATTAGCAAAATCATTAGTAGGCAAAGACAATAAATCAAGGGGGGTAAAGGGGTTGAATCCATATACAACTTCAAAAGGAGTCTTACCAATAGAAGAATGGAAGGTCCTATTATAAGCAAATTCTACAATAGGTAAGTAATCTTCCCAAGAAGTCAACTTTCCTTTCAAAACAACCCTCAACATGTTCCCTAAAGTTCTATTAACCACTTCCGTTTGCCCGTCCGTTTGTGGGTGACAAGATGTAGAAAATAGCAATTTAGTTCCCAACTTGCCCCAAAGAATTCTCCAAAAGTGAATTAAGAACTTGGCATCCCTATCACTAACAATAGTTCTAGGTATTCCATGCAATTTAACCACTTCCTTTACAAATAAGTCAGCCACATGAGATGCATCATTACTCTTTTTACATGGGATAAAACGAGCCATTTTAGAAAATCTATCTACTACCACAAATATACTATCCTTACCATACTTAGTCCTTGGCAGCCCCAATATGAAATCCATAGAAATATCAATCCAAGGGGAATTAGAAACAGGTAAAGAGTATAAAGACCATGCGACAATGTTCTAGACTTAGCCTGTTTACATTCAAGACAATAAGAACACACATTTTCAACATCCTTTCTCATACTAGGCCAATAAAAATGTTTAGAAAGTATTTCCAGTGTTTTGGGTACACCAAAATGTCCCATTAGCCCTCCACAATGTGCTTCCCTAACAAATAGTTTACGCAACGAGCAGTTAGGAACACATAATTTATTTTCCTTGAATAGAAATTCATCTTGAAGATTGAATTTCTCAAAAGGACCTAACTTACATTCAGCAAAAATCTCACCAAAATCAGAATCATTAGCATAGAGGAACTTGATTTGGTTAAACCGAACAACTTTGAAGTAAGAGTAGAGATCAAAACATACCTTCTTGAGAGTGCATCAGCAACCATATTCTCCTTTCCTTGTTTGTAAGCAATTACATAAGGAAAAGTTTCAATAAACTCTACCCATTTAGCATGCCTACGACTAAGTTTACCTTGGCTCTTCAAGTATTTTAATGAATCGTGATCAGTCTTGACCACAAATTCTCGAGGCCACAAGTAGTGCTGCCATGTAGCTAATGCCCTTACCACGGCATATAGCTCCTTATCATAAGTTGAGTAGTTCAATGTTTCTCCACTGAGCTTTTCACTAAAGTAGGCAATTGGCTTGGAGTCTTGAATCAAAACTGCACCTATGCCCTTACCAGAGGCATCACACTCAACTTCAAAAGACTTAGAAAAATCAGGCAATTGCAAAAGAGGAGCAGAACACAATTTATCCTTCAGCAAGTTAAATGCATCATCTTGTTCCTTTCCCTATGTAAAAACCTTATCTTTTTTAATAACTTCAGTTAAAGGAGTAGCAATGGTGCTAAAGTCTCGCACAAACCTCCTATAAAAACTAGCAAGTCCATGAAAACTCCTAACCTCAGTTACACTATTAGGTTTAGGCCATTCTTTTATTACCTTGATTTTCTCATCATCTACTTCAACTCCCTTAGAACTGACCACAAAACCTAAGAAAACCACACGATCCACACAGAAAGTACACTTTTTGAGATTAGCAAATAAGCGCTGATTTCTAAGAACTTCAAAAACTTGTTTTAAGTGCTCTAGGTGTTCATCCAGATTTTGAGAAAAGATCAAGATGTCATCAAAATACACCACAATAAATTTTCCATGGAAATCTTTAAAAACATGATTCATTAGTCTCATAAAAGTGCTTGGTGCATTAGTCAAGCCAAAGGGCATAACTAACCACTCATAAAGTCCATATTTGGTCTTAAAAGCAGTTTTCCATTCATCTCCAGGATTCATACGAATCTGATGGTAACCGCTCTTTAGATCAATTTTAGAAAAGATTTTGGAACCATACAATTGGTCCAACATGTCATCAAGACGAGGGATAGGATGGCGATACTTTACCGTTATCTTGTTGATGGCTCGACAATCTACACACATCCTCCATGTTCCATCCTTTTTGGGGACCAATAGGACTGGAACAGAGCATGGGCTCATACTCTCTCGAACAAATCCCTTTTCAAGCAATTCTTCAACTTGCCTTTGTAATTCTTTGGTCTCTTCAGGATTGCTCCTATAGGCAGGCCTATTAGGAAGTTGAGACCCAGGAACAAAGTCTATTTGGTGCTCAATCCCTCTCAAAGGTGGCAATCCCTTTGGAGTGTCATCAGGAAAAACATCTTCAAAATTCTGCAAAAGAGAAGAAACACTATTTGGCAAAGGAGTTAGTTGTTCAAAATTAATCAATACTTCTTTGTAAGTAAGTAGTATTATGGGCAGCCCCTCTCTCCTAGCCTTCAAACACTCTTTGGCTTTTATATAAAGGCTCTCATTTTTCTTTTCTTTAGCCTCTTTCCTCTCACCAAAACATTTTGTTTTTTTACTCACACCCTCTTTTACCTCTTTACTTAGATTTCCGCCCTCTCTCTCTTTCTCTCGGCCATTGATGAGTAGTATCCCTATCATACTGCCAAGGTTGGCCAAGTAAAACATGACATGCTTGCATTCGAACTACATCACAAAGAATTTCATCTTCATACCTACCAACATTGAATGAAATCATGCATTGTTTGTTTACTTTTACTTCTCCACAATCATTCAACCATTGGAGCCTATATGGGGTAGAGCGCTTCATGCATGCAATTCCTAGTTTATCCACCAAGTATGAACTCACCACATTTGCACAACTTCCCCCATCAATAATCATATAATAAGTCTTCCCTTTTATCCCACACCGAGTATGCCCTTCATCAAACTACCCAAATTGATAGTCATAATTCTCCTAACCACCTTAATTATACCATCTTTAGGCAGTTCCAAATCATCTTTCTCACTTACACCTTCTCCCGCTTCTTCTTCCCCCTCACTTTTTTCACTCTCATACTATCCATTCTCTCTAAGTATGATGTTTCTTCTACTTGGACATTCATGCATCATATGCCCCCTTCCATGACATTTGTGACATTGAATAGAACTTGAAGGTTTAGAAGATTTAGGATTAAAGGTATTACCTCCCTCCTCAACTTTACCTTTACCTCTATCGTCTTGAGGTTTGGAAGGAGCTTTCCCCTCTTGAGTTGATCATGGCTTCTTAGAGATAATGTTTGGTCGACTTCTCCATGAGTTATTTTGCTGCTTTTTCTTAATTTGTTTTTCAACTTTTGCAGACAAATCAACTAACTCATCTAAAGTTACATATTGTTGTATCTCTATTACATTAGCTATTTCTGTAATTAAACCATTTAAAAATCTAGCTATTGTAGCCTCTTCTTCCTCCATATAGTTAGCTTGGATCATAGCCATATCCATGCTTTTGAAGTACTCATCCACCGACATGGAGCCTTGCTTCAAGTGTTGAAGGCGAGACTGTAGATCTCTTTGGAAGTATGATGGAATAAATCGCTTCCTCATTACCCTCTTCATATCTGCCCACGTAGCAATAGGTGGTAGCTCCTCTTGCAATCTGTCCCTAGCAAGCTTTTTCCACCAAGAAGCAGCATAATCAGAAAACTCAACAACAACAAGTTTAAATTTCTTACCCTCAGAGTAGTTATGGCAATCATAGATGGCTTCAACTCGTCTCTCCCAATCAAGTTACAAGTCTGGATCCCTTGTCCCCTTGAAAGATGGCATCTTCATCTTTATACTATTTATATTATCATCTTCTACTCTACCTCTTTGTCCCCTCCTATATCTTCTTTTTAGATTAAATTCAACATGAAAATCATCATTATCATACTCAGGATCTACAAAAGGAATATGGGGTACATTCCTTCTAACTTGGGGTCTAACATTATTTGGGGGTACAATATCATTCTCCCTCCTAATTGCAGCTATGGTGTCATTCTGCTCGATAATCATATCCCTCATCTCTTGAAATTGAAGGGTCCATCTCTCAAATTGTTGGTGCATAGCTTGAAGGGTGAAGTTGTTCCTTCCTTTGACCTCGGCTTCTAAACGAGCCCTTTCCTCATCACCACCTGAATTAGACATCTAAAAAAAGAAGAGGAATAAATGATCAAGTATCACACTTTTAATATGGCTTTTACCCTCTTTTAAACTCACCCACACTTGCCTTTTTCCACTCAAAATAACCTTTGAACGAGAATACTTTGTAGATTTATAATTAAACCAAAACGCGTATCAAGTTCGTAGTAATAAAGTATGGAATGTTGGGGTACAAAAAGAAAGTAAAGAACTAGTCCTAGAACAAGTGGGATTTAGTTGAAACAAAACATGAATAAAAAGGAACTTATTTTAGAATTATAAGAACAAGAAAAAAAAATTCCTCTTATTCTTAAAGATCTAGAATCCCCTCTTCTTGCTACCTTCTTGCTTGGAAACAAATTAATGCAAAACTTGGAGAGCAAGTAATAAGATTTCTTGAATAGCAAGTAATAAGCTTTCTTGAATAGCAAGTAATAAGCTTTCTTGGGTATTAAGTAATCAAATTTCTTGGAGGACAAGTAATCAGATTTCTTAGAGATTTTTTTTTTCTGTTCATGCTACTGTAATTTTTTTTTACGCTACTATTCACGCTACAGTTTTTTTTAATTTTTTTTTTCTGCTCTAATGTAAGAAGAAATCCCAAGATTTATCAAGAACGGAATCTTGATAGAACCGCTCTGATACCACTTGATAACAACAAGGTTAAGGAGATCACAAATAGAGAATTGAATATTAGAATGCGGAAGCACAAAAAAAAGCTAACTAAAGATATGGGAAATTTGAAGGAAAGATCCACGAATTTCCAAGGATTAGATGTTCTAAGGTCTTGAAAAGATCCAAGTAACAACATATAGATTTATGGAAGAAATCTAACGGCTTTACTTGAGAAAACGAATCAAAACGATAGATTCGGATCTTGACCGCTTTATGAGTAACTAAAGACAATAATTAGTATGTAGAAACTAATCACCTTCTAAAAAATACAAAAAAGAAACCAAAGATATCACAAGAAGAAGTTACTTTATACCTTAAACTATGAAACTAGTAAAGGTTTAAAGATAAATTCTCAAAGAACAAGTCACAAATGTTCAACGAACTCTCTCAAATATTATTAATATCAATCTAAATTTTTTTTAATGAATGAAAAGGACTCCTATATATAGGAGAAGGGGGAAGAACGTCCAAGACCCCTTATAAGAAGCTAAAAGGTCAGCTAAACCTTAGAAAGACAATTACAAGGAATCTTACTCTAGAAAGGAAATAAAGTAACCTAACTAGGAACAAATTTAGTACTTCTAGGAAAGCATTAAATGGTACTTAGGAGACCATAAATAGACTAAGGAAAATATTAATAACCTATATATAAATAAAGAAATAAGGTAAATCCCAACTAGGAAAAGAATCTTGACAATCTTGGAAAGTTTGACTAGTCTTCTCTCAAAACTTGGGCAGAAAGCAACTCTTGTTGTGGCTGATTCTTGGACTCTTCTTGACCTTATTTGCACGAAATTGAACCTTAAAATTCCTCATCTTGGGCTTGAATTTGGGCCACCAAATAATTGTAGCATTTGGACAATTCCTCTCCCTTGGGCTTGAGCTCTTTTTCCCCAATAAGACACCTTTGGATCAGCGATTGAAGTCCATTGAGCTTATCATTGAACTCCTTGGTTTGAGATCTTGTTATGGGCCTCCTTGTAGTTTCTAAAGCTTCATCCTTGTCCTTCAATGGAGTAGAGCTTCCTTGGATGCTATCACTAAGTCCTTGTGCCATACCGGTAATTCTTGTTCCCAAAAAGGATGGAACTTGGAGAATGTGTATTGATTGTAGAGCCGTAAATAAGATCACGGTGAAGTATCGACATCCCATTCCTCGACTTGATGATATGCTTGATGAGCTATGTGGTTTTATTATTTTCTCCAAGATTGACCTTCGAAGTGGGTATCATCAAATTCGTATGAAACCGGGTGATGAGTGGAAGACAGCTTTCAAGACAAAGTTTGGGTTGTATGAATGGCTTGTGATGCCATTTGGATTGACGAATGCCCCAAGCACTTTCATGACATTGATGAACCATGTTCTCAAACCTTTCATCAACATGTTTGTTGTGGTGTATTTTGATGACATACTTGTCTATAGTAAGACAATGGAGGAACATGTATCCCATTTGAAACAAGTGTTTGATGTCCTACTACGAGAGTGTCTCTTTGCTAATTTCAAGAAATGTTCATTTTGTGTTGATAAAGTTGTGTTTTTGGGTTTTGTGGTTAGTGCAAATGGGATTGAGGTCGATGACGAGAAGGTGGAGTCCATCAAGACTTGGCCGACCCAGTGCAAGTGAGGTAAGAAGTTTTCATGGGTTAGCAAGTTTTTTTCGGCGATTTGTGAAGGACTTTAGTTCAATTGCTGCTCCTTTGACCGAACTGATCAAGAAAGATATACCTTTCATATGGGGTGAGGAGCAGGAGAAGTCTTTTCAAGCCTTGAAATTGATGTTGAGTTCTGCACCCTTGCTCCAACTACCCAACTTTGACAAGGCCTTTGAAATTGAATGTGATGCTTCAGGTATTGGTATAGGTGCTGTGTTGATGCAAGAAGGAAAACCATTATATTTCTTTAGTGAAAAGTTAAAGAGAGCTACACTCAAGTACTCAACTTATGACAAGGAATTGTATGCACTTGTGCGAGTGTTGGCTCATTGGAAACACTACTTGTGGCACAAAGAGTTCGTGATAAGGACTGATCATGAGTCCTTGAAGCATCTCAAGGGGCAATCCAAGTTGAACCAACGACATGCTAAGTGGGTTGAATTCATTGAAACCTTTCCATATGTGATTAACTACAAGCAAGGCAAGGAGACTGTGGTAGCGGATGCTCTATCAAGGAGGTTTGTATTGGTCAATACCTTGGTTTCTAGAATGATGGGGTTTGAAAGCTTAAAGGGATTCTATTCTATGGATTCCGACTTCAAACATACCTTTGATAATCTTAGTCAAGGGAAGCGAGTTGATAGGTACCAATTGGTTGATGGTTTCTTGTTCAAAGATGGCCGAGCATGTGTGCCCATAAGCTCATGGGGAGGTTATTTGTCAAGGAGGCTCATAGTGGTGGTTTGATGGGACACTTTGGGGGTACCAAAAACACTTGATATTCTTAAGGAGCAGTTCTTTTGGCCCAAGATGAAGCATGGTGTGGAGAGGATTTGTGGAGAATGTCTAGAATGCAAGCAAGACAAATTTACGACTAGGCCCCAAGGTAAGTATACTCCTCTTCCTACTCCAAATGGTCCGTGGATAGATATTTCTATGGACTTTGTGTTGGGACTTCCTAGGACTAAAAGAGGACATGATAGTATATTTGTGGTAGTGGATAGATTTTCTAAAATGGTTCATTTTATTCCATGCCATAAATGTGATGATGCATCCCATGTAGTATCTTTGTTTGTTATCAATGTGCTTAAATTGCATGGAGTCCCTCAAACCATTGTTAGTGATAGGGACTCCAAGTTTCTTAGTCATTTTTGGAAGTCTATGGGGTACACTTGGTACCAAACTTATGTTCTCTACTTCTTTCCATCCTCAAACGGATGGACAAACCGAAGTAGTCAGCGGAACTCTTGGAAGCATGCTTCGATGCATAATTAGAGGAACCCCAACTACTTGGGAAGACCGTTTACCCTTGATTGAATTTGCATATAATCGGTCTTTCCACTCCTCTATTGGAATGTCTCCATTTGAGGCATGTTATGGTTTTAAACCTTTGTTTCCATTAACCATGATTCCTTTGTCTAGCGATGTTGTTGTGAGCCTAGATTCCAAGAAAAGGGCAAATGAGATGATGAACATTCATGCCAAGGTCAAATAGGCCATTGAAAAGAACAATTCAAAGGTGGCCATTCGAAAGAATCGAGGAAGAAAGGAAGTGATCTTCAATCCAGATGATTGGGTGTGGGTGCATTTCCGATAGGAGAGGTTTCCACAAGTACGAAAAGGGAAGCAGTGCCCAAGAGGAGATGGACCCTTCAAAGTACTTAAGAGAATCAATGACAATGCTTACATGATTGACCTACCAAGTGAGTATAATGTTCGTAATATTTTCAATGTTAGTGATTTATCTCCTTGTGTTGTAGGTGATCCTTTGGATTCGAGGACGAATCATTTTCAAGAAGGGGAGGATGATAACATGGGCAGCATGGATGACACTAACATGAGTGGCATATACCCCTCAAGACCATTCACACGGAGTCAAGCAAAGGATCTCCAAGGCCTACAAGCAATGTTCATGAAAAGGGAAGCATTAGAGGAGCTTGAAGGTCACCAAAGAAGGACTTACAATGTGTGTAAGGTACATCAAAATGAAAAGGAAGAAGCAAAGAGGCCATGTGTGCAAATGGCCATTTCATGAATTCAAGAATTCACAAAAGAAGGCAACCAAACAAGACCTTTATCTCATTAAGGGTAAAATTATCAAAAAGTGTCTTGTTTATTTTTTTAGTATAAATAGTAGTCTCTTTTATTTTGTAAGACTTAGACTATATTTAATATTGACTCCCAAATTATAGTATCTTCTTAGTGAGTAATTAGGGCGAACTCTTGGGATTGCTTGTTAACTTTTTGTGTTTGATTAATCAAAGTGTTACCCCTTTGTGATTCTTGGTTTCATTTGATTATTCTTCCTTGGATTGAATTTAGGTTGTTGAAGTCAATTGGGAGGTGAGGGTTTTAGTCCCTTGTTACCCATAATTTCAATAACTTGAGTATTAATCCACATATCCTTTCTTTCTTTATTCCTTTCCTTTCTTCATCTTTATCAGGCATGGTAGCCTAGGATTGAGGATCTATACTCTCCGATAGGTAGCTTGAACTAGCGTTGTTAGAATGTCTTCATTGTTGCTTGATTTGGTTAGGCCAAGACCATTTCATGGTAGATTAGGATTGAGACACCACACTCTCCTAAGGATAGCTCAGGGTTGAGGATTCATACTCCCCTAAGGATAGCTTGCATCCTATTGAATGATTGCATGGTAGCTAGGTTGGTATACTTGTATCCTTCCTAGGATAGCCTGGATTGCATGGTAAGGTGTTTTCCATGGTAGATAGGTCTAGCATGGTAGTATGCTATTCTTTGATAGTTTAGAATGATGAATAGTAAGCATTGAGTAAGCTAGCCTAAATGAGTACTTAGTGTGTGCGGTAGTATGGGATGCCACTCATACATGGCACAAGTTTGACTTGAAACTACTTATGAAGTGTCCTCTTATGTAATGTATGCCTAGCTGGGATTGTGTCTATAGTTGCCTTCCATGATATGATTGACTTAAGTTGATAGTTCCTTGTCAATATGAAGTAGGTCTATAGTGACACCTAGAGAAGGTAAATATGAATAGGGTGACTTCAAGCTTTGCTTAGTGTGTGTGGTATTATAGGATGCCCCGCATGCATTGCACAAGTGTGCCTTGAGGTTACTTAGGAGTATAGTGCTCTTGTGACATGAAAATCTAGGTCTTGACTATGAAGGTGGACTATGACCAAGAATGACCAAAGAGAGGTACTTAGCTTTGATAGTATTATGGGATGCTATCTTTGCCTTGCACAAGTATGCTTGGAGGTGGCTTGTGGAGTAGTTCTCTTGAACACGAAAGACTAATGGTTGAAGTATGAAGTTATGTTCATCTTATGTTGACTTGTGATGATATAATGCTTATGTTGGAGTTTATGTTATGAATATGTTATTATCTCTTATGATCATGTCTTATGTTGACTAACCATCTTGAGATGTTTTATGTTGGTGTGTTAGCTTTCATACTTGGTACATTTTGTACTAACGCATATTGCCTACATTCTAATCAAATGTAGGGTGTTGGATATTGAATTGCTTTAGAGGCAAGGTTTCTAAGGTGTTTGAAGACTTGGAGAATTGGTGAGTCCTCATAGCTTCGAGGACAAACCCACTATGTTCCTTTTATGTAATTTCCTATGTTTTAGACTTATTATGGGCTGCGCCCCAAGACTTTATTTCATGTTATTCATAGATGGTTTTGAGACATAGACTTAGTAAAGACTTTCACTTTTATGAAATGTTTTCGATTGAAAGTTTTAAAGAAAGTTTTAAATTCTCCCTACTTTTCTATGATCGTGTGTTATGATGACTCTAAGGCCTTATATTAGACCCCTTCGGGGTCGAGTACGCCGTATTACATCTAGGGGGTACCCATGGGTCGTGACAAACTTGGTATCAAAGCATAAGGTTTTGGGATAAGTTTTAGGATGTATCAAACCACCTCTAAGTAGAGTCTTATTCATGGGTGTGAGTCGCGACACATTTATGAATAGGAGGCTATTGGATGCTTATGAAAAGTCTCACTTCTTCATTCTCTCAGTCGTGCCATAGAGTTTGTCTTTAGTAGTCCGTTTTACTAATCCGTGCACGTTGTTTTTTAGGGTATGACTAATACAAGGGCAAATTCTAGGAGAGAAGGGGAAGACATTGGGGACGAAGAGATTCCTCCCTGAAACGACCCCAAAAATGCCCGAAAATGTGCTTCGAAAACACCTAAAATTGTAATTTCCATATATCTCAAAATCCGTGCATCATTTCGGAAATTCGACTTCATATTCTTATTCAAAGGGTCAAATTGAGTGGGAAATGAGTCTAACCCGAATTTTAGAACAACCGTATCAAAATTCGAAAATCGCAAAAAATGAGATTTTGAGGGTCAACTTTAAAGGGGCATATCTCTCAGCACACAAGGAAATGGAAGGAGCTCAAACTATAAAAATTAAAGCTCTGTTAGTTAGCTTTCCAACGCAATTTGTTTCACCTCATTCCGAGTTAGGATGAAGGAGTTATGACCATTTTCGTAAAACCTGTCCGGCAGAAAATGCAAATTCCAGTAGCCGAAAACACTGTTCACCCGCCTCATTTTTTTTTCTAAGTGTTGGGACGTTTTTTTATAAAAAGGGGATATATCCATACTTAGTCATTTAACTTCAAAACATCCAAAAACTCTCTCTAAACCCTCTCCAAAAATTCCACCAAGATCATCAACCAAATTCAAGGATCCCAAGCTTTAATTCCGGATTCAAGATTCAATCTCAAGCAATTCTCCATTCCAATCTTCATCAAGAATTCTCCAAGTTGAGGTATGTGGGTTGATTGTGGAAACCTTCCTTTCCACAAGTCCAACCATTTATCCTCTATTTTACTTCAAGTTTATGGGTCCTTATGATCATTTATGAACTCTTGAATTATGAAATTACTACTACACATCCTATTATGGTCTATTTTTGTATATTATCATGAAATGGAATTATTATATGATGTTTATGGTTTTCATGCCTCCATGATCAAATTATGAAGGTTGTTATATATGTATATATATATGTATGTTGTTGGTGGGCTGTTTTATATGGATTTTGAAATTGGTTGGACTTAGTACTCTTGAAATACATGATTTTATTTACATGAACAAGTAGCCCACCATATGTTTGATAAAATGCCATTTATAGAATTCTTATGAAATGGAAGGTCCAATGTACGTCCTATGAGTCGGATGAATATATAAGTATTGAAATGATGATGAAATGGATACATGTATATGATTTTCTCTATATAGTGTGTGAGCCGACCAAGCCTAGCTCGGGGAGGGGGGGGGGTTGTAGGCCCGGGTAACCGTATCAAGGGGTTGGTACCTTGGTTGCCTAGTACGGGGGGTAGTAGGCCCGTATAACCATATCGAGGGGTTTGTACCTTGGTCCCTAGCTCGGGGGGTGGTAGGCCCGGGTAACCACATTGAGGGGTTTGTACCTCTTTCGCCTCTCCAAGGGGGTGGTAGGCCTTGGAAATACTATATTGATGGTCACTCACTACACATATACTATGCCCTACCAAATATGCTTTTTATATAAGCATCATTATACATATCATCTCATTAATATGCTATCTATCGGGTACGATTATGCATTTTGCCTATGATGTCCATCCCTTGTTGCATTGCATTGCATCCCATATACTTAGTACATTCAAACGTACTAACGCATACTCTATGCCTACATGATGTCACCATGTAGGGACCGGAGCACCGCTTGACCCTCGTCCTCCACGTGGCTAATACGATTTTCTATCAAGGTTATTGGTGAGTCTTCCATTCCGGGGACGTTGCTTATGATCTTTTGCTATGTATAAGACTTTTCCTTTTAGTTATGTTTTGCCTATGAGGGTGAGCCCAGTTGTTTGTCTTGGCCCCCGCTAAAGTACCTATGTTTAGAGGTGGTGTTGGACAAGTTGTGTATTATGTTTGAGCTTGATTCATCTATGGTATTTATGTATCATTTCTTCTTTTTTTCTTGCTCCCTTAGTCCCGATTTTCCCCTTGATTATGCTTATCGCTTATGGTCATTTTAATTGCTTCCGCGACCAATGATGTGTAAGATACGCTATGAGGCTTGTTTGGGGTTCCTTCGGGTTCCCCATTCGCCGGTCACGTCTAGGCCCTAGGCTTGGGTCGTGACACTCCCCAAGTTACAAATCAAGTTCCTAATGACCCTCCAATTATATTTGTCACTTTAGTGGAGTTTAGGGCTTCTATGCAGTTGTTGGCTCAAGCCTTGATGGTGCAAGCCAATAGAGAGGTGGTGGCTCCAGCAAACCCTATAGGGGAATATGTGCTTATAGGATTAGGGAGTTCTTGAGGATGAACCCTATGGAGTTTAGTGGCTCCAAGGTGGTGGAGGATCCAAATGGGTTCATAAATGAGGTGTATAAGAGACTTGCTATCATGGGGGTAACTTCTAGAGAGAAAGCGGAGCTAGCTGCTTATCAATTGAAAGATGTTGCCCAAATTTGGTATGAGGAATGGAAAGATGCTAGGCCGGTAGAGGTGGGCCCTATAGAGTCGGAAAATTTTAAGTTGGCATTTCTAGATAGGTTCTTTCCTCGGGAGTTGAGGGAGGCTAAGTTGGAAAAGTTCATAAATCTTTAGCAAGGCAACATGAGTTTCAATGAGTATGCCTTGAAGTTCACTCTTTTGTCTAAGTATGTTCCATCTTTGGTAGCAAGTCCAAGGGATTTGATGAATAGGTTTATGACGGGGGTGTCCGATTTGGTAGAAAAAGAATGCCTAATGGCAATGCTTGTTGATGATATGGATATCTCGCACCTCATGGTGTTTGCCCAATAAATAGAAGATTCAAACTCAAGAAAGAAAGGGCAAGGGAGAAAAAGAGGTCTAGGGTGGATAATGATGGGTCCGATGGACATGGTCGTTCTAGGAATCGACAAAAGTTTTTCAGACAAGGCTATTCTAATGCTCCTAAGTATAAGGATGAGAGGGTATCTACCCATAGGCCACAAGGGAAAGGTAGTGAGTCTCTATGTCCCACTTGTTCTAGGTGTGGCAAGAGGCATGAGTGTAAGTGTTTGGCCGGTAGAAATGGTTGCTATGGATGTGGTGAGAGTGGCCACATGAAGAAGGATTGCCCAAAGGCAAAGGGTACTATAAGAGAGGGTAAGCAAGTTGCCTCTAGTGGTGGGGATGATGAGCCTCCAAAGAGGAATATATTTTATGCTGTCCAATCCAAGGATTATCAAGAGTGATCTCCTCATGTTCTTTCCGGTATGTGTTTTATGTTTTAGGAAATTTCCATATTTCCTTGTCTTTTATGACTTGTTATGTTGGATTGGATGTTGTCCTTGTTATGAATCATATTTAGAAAATCATGTTTAGGTTTTCTCCCAAGGGGGGGAGATAGTGTGCCTACCTAATGAGGTTATTATGTGATTATGTGTTGCTATGATTTCTTCATATGCATGTTTATGAAAATACCTAGGTCTTGTTAGATATGACTTACATACATTGTTTTGCCTCGTGTTTTAGCATCTATGAGTCAATATGCATTTTAGGCTCCATGTAGTGTGTGTTAAGCATGTTGTATCTAGGAGATGGTAGTTCCTCCTTGAAATAGAATAGATAAAGAATTTCATGCATGTCGGGTTGGTAGATGTAGTTCCTACTCCCTTGTGTTGCATTGATTATGTGTAGCTTGGAGTTGAAGTTTTCCTCCCTGGTTGTGTGCATTTAGATGTAGTGCATGCATATTGGGCTGCTAGTCTAGAGTTGTTCTCTTTAAGAAGTGTTTAGGAAAGTCACTCGAGGACGAATGTTCCCAAGGGGAAGATATTGTAACACCCCGGAAACTAGTAGACCAAACTAGAGCCTCAACCTAGGGTTCTAAGGTTTGATGTATGTGATTAGAGTTGTAGATAAGACTTTCCGTGCTTTGAATGAGGGGCTTAGTAGTTGAACCTCAAGATAGGTGTTAGACCCCGTAGTTTAGAAGACTATCTATGGAATGGTATAGGGTTGCAAGGGCCTAAGATATCAAGGTAGAGTGAAAGAGAACTTGTTCTCCTAGGTGCCTAATTGGAGATTGGGCAGCTTGATCGCCCAAGGAACTTGGCGATGCCCCAAAGGGCACCTAAGGTCGCCTAGTGGACAGCCCTTTTGGCCTAGGTGCTGGACTAAAGGGCGAGCTAAGTCATAGATCGTCAACCTACTTGGCGAATTGCCCATTGACCCACTAGATCGCCTAAGTGAACTGCCCCATTATTGAGCTTGCTGGAAATTTGGGTGAGCCAAAGGTCCACTTGGCGAGTCGCCTAGTGCCCTTGGCGAGCCATGGGGGTGCAAAGGGCGAGGTAAGACGTGAAGCCTAGTAATTTTTAAGTTAAAAAAATGTTTAGGGTCCTTAGTCTTTACCAAAGTTGGCCCTACATTATTCTATTCCTTTCCTTGCAACTATATAAGATTATTAGACCTAAGTTTACCTCATTTAAGTCATTCAACCTAGAATCAAAAGAAAACCCATCTTCATCCTCTCCATAGAATATTTCTCTCTAAGAAGAACCTCCATTGAAGAAGGAGATAGGGCTTGAAGCTTGGGTCAAGAATGAAGTCCATTGTTGAGAGATTTCATTAGGGCTTTGATTAAAGGTATGTTTAGATTTTCATCTATGGGTTCTTCCACCTATAGAGTCCCCTAGAAACCCCCAAGATTTGTGAAGAAGAACCCCAATCTAAGCTAGGTTACTTCCAATGTATGGGTTTTAGGTGGGTATGATTCCAAAGGGTTGGATACTACTCATATATGATTAATTTAGTATTGATTCATGATATGATGAAGAATTTATGTGAATTCCTTGTCTAACCCTAATTTTCTAAGTATGTGGGTTTAGATCTTTTGATGAGAAATTGATGGTTCTTGATTGATTTTCTAGAGTTATCACCATGTATAGAACTTATCCAAGAATGGGAATATGAAATCATGAATTTAACTAGGCTTATGCATGAATGATAGAATATGAATTGAATGATTTGAATTGGGATTCTATGTTGAATTATGCTTAGAATTATCTATGATTAAGGCTTATGAATGATGTGTATTGTGATCTAGACTACTATGTTGATGGTGGAGTAAAGCTTGAATGTAGGACTAGAAGTCAGAATGTTGATCACTAGGGCTTTTAGAGTAAGTCTAATATGAGGAGATAACTTGCATGTATGTAGAATGTGAAAGGTATTTCTCACATAGAATGATTCTAGATTGAAAGGCTAATTACCTAAAATGAATCATGCTTGTTAGAATAGAATAGCTTGAAGTTGAGCCTTATGATTCCTTCATGTATAGTTGAATTATGTAGCTTGGTATGGTAGATCTCATGGTAGCTTGGGATGGGAGATCTCATGGTAGCTTGGGATTGAGGAATTAAGCTCTCCTAAGGTTAACTTGAATTAGCATTGGTAGGATGCTCTTCATGGTAGCTTGCATTAGTATAGGCATGGTAGCCTAGGATTGATGATCTATACTCTGTTATGGGTATCTTGAACTAGCACTGTTAGAATGACTTCATTGTAGCTTGACTTGGTTAGGCCAAGACCATTTCATGGTAGCTTGACTTGGTTAGGCCAAGACCATTTCATGGTAGCTTAGGATTGAGACACCTCACTCTCCTAAGGATAGCTTAGGGTTGAGCATTCATACTCCCCTAAGAATAGCTTGCATACTATTGAATGATTGCATGGTAGCTAGTTTGGTATACTTGTATGCTTCCTAGGATAGCTTGGATTGCATGGTAAGGTGTTTTCCATGGTAGATAGGTCTAGCATGGTAGTATGCTATTCTTTGATAGTTTAGAATGATGAATAGTAAGCATTGATTAAGCTAGCCTAAAGGAGTACTTAATGTGTGTGGTAGTATGGCATGCCACACATACATGGGACAAGTATGAGTTGAAGCTACTTATGAAGTGTCCTCTTATGTAATGTATGCCTAGCTTGGACTGTGTCTATAGTTGCCTTCCATGATATGATTGACTTAAGTTGATAGTTCCTTGTCAATATGAAGTAGGTCTATAGTGACACCTAGAGAAGGTAAATATGAATAGGGTGACTTCAAGATATGCTTAGTGTGTGTGGTATTATGGGATGCCCCACATGCATTGCACAAGTGTGACTTCAGGTTACTTAGGAGTATAGTGCTCTTATGACATGAAAACATAGGTCTTGACTATGAAGGTGGACTATGACCAAGAATGACCAAAGAGAGGTACTTGGCTTTGATAGTTTTATGGGATGCTATCTTTGCCTTGAACAAGCATGCTTGGAGTTGGCTTGTGGAGTAGTTCTCTTGAACACGAAAGACTAATGGTTGAAGTATGAAGTTATGCTCATCTTATGTTGACTTTTGATGATATGATGCTTATGTTAGAGTTTATGTTATGACTATGTTATTATCCCTTATGATAATGTCTTATGTTGACTAAGCATCTTGAGATGTTTTATGTTGGTATGTTAGCTTTCATACTTGGTACATTTTGTACTAACGCATATTGCCTACATTCTAATCAAATGTAGGGTGTTGGATATTGAATTGCTTTGGAAGCTAGGTTTCTAAGGTTTTTGAAGACTTGAAGAATTGGTGAGTCCTCATAGCATCGAGGACAAATCCACTATGTTCCTTTTATGTCATTTCCTATGTTTTAGACTTATTATGGGCTGCGTCCCAAGACTTAATTTCATGTTATTCATAGATGGTTTTGAGACATAGACTTAGTAAAGACTTCCGCTTTTATGAAATGTTTTCGATTGAAAGTTTTAACTAAAGTTTTAAATTTTCCCTACTTTTCTATGATCGTATGTTGTGATGACTCTAAGGGCTTGTAATAGACCCCTTCGGGGTCGAGTACGCCGTATTAAGTCTAGGGGGTACCCTTGGGTCGCAACAGAAAACTAAAGACTAAAACAAAGGAAAAGTCAATTGTCCTCGAAGAATGAGGATTCACCACTGGTGCTGCTGAACAGAAGATCGGGAACCGATCAATGCATGATCTGGAATCTGAGAACCTGAACCTACATCATGAGAAGATGTAGCATAGAGTATGCGTCAGCACTTGAAAGATACTGAACATGAAGGATAAAGTAAAGCTGAACAATAAACATAACTGAACCAAAGCATATATCTAAGCAATGATTAATATAAGCATGATATTAAACTGAGAATACTTAAGATGAAATGACTGGATGCAATGACCAAGTTTATAAAATGTTGAGACTAAATCTGATTGTATCTGATAGCATGGTCAATGCAATAGAATCTGACTGTAAGGGAGCTAATAATAATCGACATAAAACCACATGAGTTAAATGTGGAGTCTGATGTATACGCCCCATCGAGAGGACCCAATATACCCTACCAGAGGTATAGAGGCATGACTGGCGTGATTACTAAAGTGATGCCCATAGAAAGGGATTTACAACCTATGGGGAACATAGTTTTGGGACTTGAGGGTGACTAACCCTAGTCCACTCAGTATTAAGATTCTCCCAATTGATTATGTAATTAAAAATTATGATTGATTCTCTGTAATACTGGATAGTTAAAAATACTGATATGTTAACTGAAAATGCAACATTAATGTACTGATAATGAAACATTCAATTCTGAGGCATCTATATCTGAAATAACTGACCTAACATGTGTAATTCATGAACTAAAAGAACTACATAGCTAGGGTTCTGAATTTGTGAAACAATCTACACAAAATGATACTAAAATAATGATAATCTAATGTGGATCATTCTAACAGCTAAAACCCAACAATTTCTAACATTCAAGAAACCCTAGGTCTAGATAATATTAAGGGAATAAAGAATCTGACTGAATTCTGGGGACCTAATGGGTGAAAGAAACCCATTAGTGAAATCTCACATACCTAGTGACGAATTCCACGGAGAAATCTTTTGATTTCGGGGCTGGAACTGATGAAAACTTGATGCGTTCTTGAACTATGGTTGGTCGACTTCTTCTCTGGTTTTGGCTCTAATTTTCACTTGACTTAGGTGAATAATTGATTAGGTTAGGTTCTAATTTGTTTACTAGGCTAAAACTGATCAAAACCACATAGTTTAGGGTTTAAACGACGTAGTTTAGGTGTTCCACGCATAGGGGAAAAGAGCAAAACGACCCTACTTAAAATTGGACGCAGCTGACCATGACCACTCTGTCGGCCCATCAAACGGACCATAGACCATGGAGCTGGTCGGGGTCCTGGTCCAGTAGTTTTTGTTAGAGGGGTGGCCTTTCACGAGCGCCACCACATCCTGTCGTCAAAACCACTGCCCGTGAAGGGTCCCGTAGTCTGACGTCTGGGCCAGGTGGTCTCTGCCTGGCAACCACGTGTGCCAGTATGGTCCGTGAGGTGGTCCGCGTCCCGTGAAGGGCTCTATGGTCCACCCCGACCGGAAGGTACTAAAGTTCACGGGGAGGTTAATGGACCGTGGACCTTATCAAAGTCCATGAACCCTGTCGTGGCTCCCTGGTTTAGGTTATTTTATGTTGCATTTTCTAAGTCTTGTTTCCGAGGTGTTACACAAGCTGGGCAGAGGGAAATCGGACAAGAAGGGAATGATACTTCGAGGACCTGTGAGTTCTTGAGGATGAATCCTCCGACCTTCACTGGTTCAAGCACTACTGAGGATCTGGAAAACTTTGTTGAGGAACTGCAGAAGGTATTTGAGGTTATGCACGTCTTCGATGCTGAGCGAGTGGAACTAGCTGCATATCAACTGAAGAGTGTTTGTAGGACTTGGTTTGACCAGTAGAAGAAGAGTAGGGCCAAGGATTCACCGGTTTTGAGTTGGACTATGTTCAAGAGTGCTTTCTTGGGGCGTTTCTTTCCCCGTGAACTGAGAGATGCCAAGGTATAAGAATTCCTTACTTTTAAGCAGGATTCACTAAGTATTCATGAGTATAGCTTGAGGTTCACCCAACATTCCCGATATGCTCCGGAAATGGTTGAAGATATGAGGAGTAGGATGAGTCTGTTTGTTGCTGGGTTGTCTCGTATGTCAAGCAAAGAAGGCAAGATAGCTATGCTAATAGGGGACATGAATATAGAAAGGTTGATGCTTTAAGTGCAGCATGTTGAGGAAGAGAAGTTGAGGGATAAGGAAGAATTCAGAAGCAAGAAAGCTAAAACATTGGGGAATGAGTCCGGGAAACAAAGGAATAATGTGAACTGGTCTTCTTTCTAACAGAAAGATAAGGGACATGCTCCATCGTCTGCTAGTGCACCTGCACCAAGGAATAGAGATGAGTATAATGGTTAGAATTCGCAGAACTTCAGAGCTAGGCCTGCTCAGTCTCAGGGCAGTGTGGCACAAGGAGGTAATTGGGCTCCTACATGTGCTAAGTTTGGTAGGAACCACCCAGGTGTTTGTCGCGATGGCTCTTTAGGATGTTTCAAGTGCGGTCAAGAGGGTCACTTCATGAAAGAGTGTCCCAAGAACATGTAGGGAAATGGAAATAGGGACAATAGAGCCCAATCTTCTTTAGTTGCTTGATTTTAACATTTCAAAGACACTTCATCCAATTCTAAGTATTAACGATCATTAGTCAGTATAAAACCCAACTAAATGAGTTGGGGTCGAATCCTACAGGTTCCAAATTTTAGTGGCAAGTATAAACGTGTTCGAATCAGTCATAGGAATAAAAATTATTGAATAAAAACATCATTCAAATTAGGGGTTGACACGAATGTCAAATGGGGGGGAGGAGAATTTGGTTTTGATTATCAACAACAAACAGTGGCAAACAATACTAAATAACAATAATGAGATGGGTTCTTGGGATGTGATTCGATTATAGGCTAATATAGACAAATGGGTGATTGCAATTATTAGAAAATAGCTAAATATCAGTGAGTAAGCTAGGCTATCAAGTTACCCAAAATCAAGTTGATTTCTCTCGAACATCAACAAGCATGCAAAATAAGAACAACCCACACTTTAGTCCATTCACTCTCTCCAGCTTAATGTGTGGGATTGAGTTTAGCATTCACTGTCTCGAGCTGAACCCAGGTCAACCCAATACCCATTGACCATCAATCAAAAACCTTAGCTCTAAAACATCTCTCTCGAGTAAGCCAATAACACAAAGTTAGAACTGCATTTGCAACTATAATTCTTAAATTAAACCATAGTTAATGATTAAACACATTGCTAAAGAGCATTTAAACTAATAATTAGCAATACCCATAAACTAAATCTGCCCATAATCACATTATCACACCCCAAGAATTGGGGTTTTAGCTAGACATCATAAAAAGGTAAAAACCATTACCAAATTTATTATCCATCACCTGGGTAAGAGTAGATTCGTCCTTACAATGCTCCAATTCGATGAATCTCAAAGACCCACTTCCAATTCCTCAAAACAGAAAAATTTCAATTCTTCAAAGCTTAGGAAAAACTAGAGAAAACTTGTCTCAGTTCAAAACTGAAAAATATATCAAAAATTTATGAGCTATGATAAGATACTAAACTAAATGTTCAAAAATGTATTTATAGTCGCCAAAAATGTGTTGTGAAGAGTCACTTAGCGAAGTAAGTCGGGCTCGCCAAACCACTCGGCGAGCCGCCCTTTGGTCAATTCCATCAACTTCTTCTGCCTTAGCATTCAGCATCCTCAGGGTCTGTAACTTTGGGCGATCCAGCACTGCATCGTGAAACTACTCAGCGATCCACCGACTGGTCCTTTCCATAGCTGACTTGATTTATTTCCTCAGAGCTTGGCACACTGGAACTTTAGGCGGTCAAATAGCCATTCGGCGATCCGACAAGTGATCTTGGCGATCACCAGGCTTCCTTTCTTCATCCTTTCAGCCTGTCTTGTTCCTTTTTTCTTGTTAGTGTCATTTCTTTGTTCCTCAATCCATATACCTGAGAATCAAGGGTTTTACATCAGTTATTGGCACAAAATAAGCATTTGAGGACACTAATTCTATATAAACAAAGCCCTAAATGAGTCCAAATCTCAAACTCATCATTGCTCTACTATACAGGGATGCACCTAGAGGAGCTACTTTTGGTACTGGCGGAGGAGCAATCCGCCTTTAGGCGATCACTAGTCGTCAAGATCAAGAGAATTCTCCAGATGCATTCACTGGTATGATCAAAGTGTTCACTCATGATGTTTATGGTTTGCTAGGCCTAGGAGCAAGTTTATCTTTTGTGACTCCTTATGTTGCAATGAATTTTGATGTTATAACTGAGAAACTTTGTGAGCCCTTCAGTGTTTCTGCACCTGTTGGTGAGTCTATTATAGCTGAGAGAGTCTATTGTGATTGTGTTATTTTCATCAATCACAAGAGTACCATGACTGATTTAGTTGAGTTAGGCATGGTAGATTTTGATGTCATTTTAGGTCTGGACTGGCTTCATACCTGTTATGCATCCATTGATTGTAGAACTCGAGTTGTTAGGTTCTGAATTCCTAATGAGCCAGTTATAGAGTGGAGTAGTAGTTCAACAGTGTCTAAGGGTCATTTCATTTCGTACCTTAAGGTGAGAAAGTTAGTTTTCAAGGGGTGTGTCTATCACTTAGTCCGATTTAATGAGTCTAGTGTTAAGCCACCTCCTATTAAGTTAGTTCCAGTTGTGAGTGAGTTTCCAGAAGTCTTTCCAGATGATCTACCTGGAGTCCCTCCAAAGAGAGAAATAGACTTAGTTATATATATTTTTCCTGATACTCGTCTTATATCTATTCCGCCAGATAGAATGGCACCAGGAGAGTTGAAAGAGCAGTTGAAAGATCTCCTTCAGAAGGGTTTTATTCGACCAAGTGTCTCACCTTGCGGCGCTCCAGTCTTATTTGTGAGGAAGAAGGCTGGTTCCCTTAGAATGTGTATAGATTACCGTTAGTTGAACAAGGTTACCATCAAGAATAAGTATCCTCTTATGAGAATTCATGATATTTTTTATCAGCTGATGAGTCCACAAATTTGACTCATTTAGGGCTTTATTTTGATAAGAATAGTGTCCTCGAATGCTTATTTTGTCTAAATATCTGATGAAAACTCTTAAGTTTCAGGTATTTGAAGTTTTAGTGAAAACATGGACACTTAGGCACAAAAAGGAACAAAAAGGCCGAAAAGAACGACGAAGATGAAGCCCGAGCATCGCCAAGTACACTTGACGATTCGCCGAAGGGATTTACTTCGCCCTTTGTTCCAGTACGCAAAGCCCTGAAGGAGAAGGATAAAAAAGGCGATGAAACGAGCAGTCGGCGCATCACCGAATAGTTCCGCAAAGCAGTACTATACCGCCCAATGGTCCAGAACATGAAGGTGCTGAAGGCAAGCACGAAACAACGATGATACAAATGAAGGTTTAATCACCGAAGTCATTCAGCAACATCGACTAACTTCGCCGAAAGATCCGCCAGCACTATTTACTGAAGTCTATAAATACTGAACATATTATTATTTTTAAGTGGTCGAACTTTTATTTTAATTTCCACAATAGAATAGTACTTTTTGTATATTTTTCTCTCAAGTTTGGACATGGTTTTTGGGAGACTTGAAGAAAGAAGGATTTCATCTTCCCCAAGTTGGAAGTGGGTCTTCTCCATTCTTCTTCCTTTGCTTAAATCAAGGTTTATTTTTTTATACCCATTTGGTTTATATATAATTTTAGGTGTATTTTGTTATTACTTGATGTGTGGATAAAACCTCCATTCTTGGGGTGTGATTTAGCAAATATGTGTTGATATTATTGTTGGGTCTTGCTTGTTGATAGGTTAGATGTAGTTTAATGGTGATTTCATTTAACACCCCAACTTTTCAAAACGTCTAAATTAACTCATATCTTCGTGGAAAGACAAAGAGGGTGAGTAATAAATTAAAAATGATGTGGTATGTCATATTTTAAGTGTTCATGGGTTGTATCTCAAGTTTTGAAGTTAAGTAAGTGGCAAAATAAAAGTTGGCCAAAGTTATCGTAAGTTCCTTTTTAAAGATTTCTCTAAAATTTGGATCAAATGTCTTGGATTTTTTCTCCCAATATATAAATAGTTAGAAGGCTATCACCTATTAAATTGAAGGCCTACGAATCTAGTTTGCAACGCACAAAACCCCGTATCAAACCAACATCAAAGTAAAATGTTATGAGAGTTTTACTAGGGACTACCGGGGCAGAATCCGGGTCAGGTCAAAAATATGGTATGTCGGCTTATTTAACGTTTTAAGCCATGAAAACATTTCATTTCAGTTCCAAACTAGAGAGAATGCTTAAGAGAGGGTTCCTATTGAGTTCTAGCATGATAAAGGTTAGTTTTTGACGATTTCTACTATTAAACATTGCCCCCGTACCTAGAAACGTAATCCCTACACGTGGCAATTGTTTTTCCCTTCTATTAGCTGCGTTTGGAGCTAATTTTTGAAGATATAACTTTATAGTTATTGGTGTTTCTTCAAGGTTTACACTTGGTTAACTAAGGTAATCATCTCTGGACCATTTTATGGTTGTTTTTATGAATTTCTACAGACGTTTCGACAAGTTGGGGAAATATGGAAAATCAGCCCATTTAAGATTAATTATGAATTGTTTATAGGTGCGTACCAGTTGTGTATATATAGTGTTTGCGTAGCTTAGGACATAAGGAACAACTTTCGTGAAGGAACTACAATCCTACGAGCATTCATTGGAAAGGTATGTTAAGGCTATTCCCTACATACGACATGTTTCCTTAAAGCTTAGGAGCAATGTAATTGAGTTGTTATCCTTGTTACACTTTTAGCCATTATTGTTGATTGTTGGCTACTCGAGTTGATATAATCCTCCCTTGTCGGGATTTTTATTCAGTTAGTAGCGTCCCTATGTTGGACATGACTTAGAGGCTATTTGTATAGGTTACTTATAACTAAATTGCTCGCTTTTAGTGATTTGATTGTTATGGTTGCCCTTGGGGCTATTGTGGTAAGTTGCAGAAATATGATCTATGCATAGAAGGACTTTGTTCTGCCTACTAGGCTATACAGATGTCTTAAAGGGCTATGAGTTGTCTACAGGGCAATATTGATGCCTAAGAAGGCTATGTGCTTCCTACAAGGCCATGTTGTTGCCTAAGAGGGCTATGAGTTGTCTATAAGCTATGTTGATGCCTAAGAGAGCTATGTGCTACCTACTGGGCTATGCTAATGCCTAAGAGGGCTATGTGACTGCCTACGGGGGTAGGGGACATCGATAGGGGTATATAGGCTGATTGGCACCTTCCGGGCTTATGGGGCCTGAGTAGGTGGTCTTGTGTGTTATTTGTACCTGTCGAGCTTATGGGGGCTTGGTTAGGTTGTTGTTTTATTATTTTTGCTAAGTTTAGATTTAGGAGCAGGTCAGTACACTTATCTTATCCTTGACTTATTTATTAGATTATACCAGTATATCAGGATACCTCCTCATAGTCTATTGCCTTTCATACTCTGTACATTATTTTGTATTGACACCCCATTCCCTTGGGGGCGCTACATTCATGCATGCAGCTCCTAACAGACGACCGAGTAGACCTCCTTAGCAATAGGATTGACTTTTATCCGGTTGGCTAGCCCCTTTCCTCCAGAGCTGCCAGAGTTGGGAGGTTTGTTACCTTTTGTTGTATATATCTTTATGGGTAGGTTGGGGCCCTATCCCGCTAATATTTACAACTCTTAGAGGCTTGCAGACTAGTGTGTGGGGTGTATAGCTACGTTATGTCCATACTGGCCTATGTTATTGGTTTACTGAAGCTTGTGAGTTGTTTGATGTATTGTACTGATATATACCTGCTTTTAGTTTTGGTATAGATATCATGGTGGCCTCGACGACCCAATCTGGACTTCTGTGCTAGTTGGCTATTTATTTATATGATCTCCTGGGAGTAGTTGTTTCTTTTATAGATCAGTTGACAGGGGCCTTGCCGACCGAAGGTTTAGTTTTAAGCCAAGATACACTTGTTTGTTTTCTTGATTGCGTGTGGCTGCCATGCGCTAGTAGCAAATGGTTCAGCAGGGTCGGCTCGGGCCTGAGTTTTGGCATTAGGAGCCAGTTGCGCTCCTCGAGTTTTGGGTGTCACATTTTCACCTAGTGGTTGTGGTTTAATCTAAACGGTTTGTAGTTGCAAATACAAAGCCACCCATGTGTTTTCGACTTACCCGAGAGGGAGGTCGCGAAACCAAGACCAGTTTATTGATGGCCTAAGGAGTGGGTTGACATGAGGTTCAGCCCGAGAGGGTGAGCCCTAGTCCAATATCCTAACACTCAGCTCGAGAGAGTGAGTAGGGTAAGGCGTAGGCTGGTCTTCATGCGGCAAATGGGTTTCCGAGAGGAACGCATTTGAAACGGGGTAAGTTGCCCGAGAGAGAACTTATTTTCATCTAAAGCTTAGCCTAGTCACTATTATCTTACAACTTTCCTTTCAAAAGCATGTACCCAACTACTTATCTCAACTTGTATTGCGGTCACACCCCAAGAACATTTCCCCATACTTGATTTTTTCTTGTTCATTTTTGCTATTTTTACTACTTGTGACAAAACCCCCAAATTAATATTTGACACTCTCGTGTCACCCCCTTTAATTTACCATGTTTTTGTTCGTTAGTGTCTTTAGCTACGACTAGTTAGAGTTAACTTTTAATTTTCTATCAATTCTCAAAACCACTCCCTTAGGACACGACCCCAACCTTTAGTTGGGTTACTATACTATCGACGATCGTAGACACTCATACCGTAGTTTAGTGTCGTTGGTCACGATAAGCATCAAAATGGCGCTGCTGCTAGGGAGTGGTGTTATTTGAGAATTTTTAGATTAGTAGAATTTTTGTTCTTCTTAGTTGTAATTTACTAATTTAATTTCCAGTTGTGCTTTGAGTATTTGTGTGCCACAACAGGCTATATGAGTACAGAAGGAGACAATAGCTGCCAAGAGGGTCACTCAGCAAGTGGTGCTTTTCATCGAGACGACCTCAACGATGCTAATAATGTTTATCATCCTGCCAACATGGGCAAGATGGGTGAAACTTGCATACCACAAGCTGACGGGAATGTAATGTTCGAAGTTACCAGCGCAACACTCCAACTCATTCATTCGAGAGGCTTATTTGGAGGGTTGGAGCATGAAGATCCGAACGATCATGTAAGAAGCTTTGTGGAAGTGTCCACCCCTTTATCATTCAAGAACCTATCTCAAGAATCCATACGGTTTCGCTTATTCCCATTTATGTTAACTGGGGGTGCCACTAAATGGTTGATTGAGCACCCGAATAACTCCATTAGATCATGGGAGGAGTTAGTTGTGGCATTTCACAAAAGATTCTTTCCTCCATAAAAAATGATGAAGCTGAGAGACGATATCCCGAATTTCAAGCAATAGGAGGGTGAACCAATTCACGAGTCATGGAAAAGGTTTAAAAGATTGTTGTGTAAGTGCCCAACGCATGGGCTACCAGGTGAGTTGCTGCTCCAATACTTCTACCATAATCTAGATTCGGTGAATAAAGGAATAGTTGATCAATTGGTGCAAGGAGGAATAATGTTACAATCATTTGAAGTAGCCTCATTTCTCCTAGATGGTATGACTAAAGTAAACCAAGCATGGTATACCAAAGATGATCAAGTCTCCCCACTATGCTTCCGATTGACGCAAGAACAGATCAAAAAAGAAAGGGAAAGAGATGAAAACATCAAGAAGATGTTATCTCAAATGGAAATGCTACAAGAACATATGAAGGGGATACATGGTATGTTTCGAGTTGAGGAGAGTTCTTCTTCCGATTACTCAAGACTGGGGGAGAATAAAGGTTGGAACTCCAGAAGATACGAGGAGGGTTTCCACACAGGCTATCAACCGCGTTGTGGGAATCAAGGTTGGAACTATTATAGAAGAGAAGAACCAGGGAGATATTGGCAAGATTGGGCTAAGCAGGATGGTCAGGAGGAGGACCATATTCACTTGTGTGAAAGCCCAATATCTAAAGGAAGTGTAAGTAGTCCTCGGGTAAATGAGTTGTTATAACGCATATTCGACAAAGTTGAGGGCTCTGATAATCTGCTAAAAGGAATGAAAGATGACTTTTCATCATTGAACAACAAAGTAAATTCTCATACGGATGCCATCAAAATGCTGGAAAGTAAATTGAGTCTGTTATCGGCTCAATTAACATCCACAACACCCATGGACCATATTAAAAGGGAGCTGACCGTGGTTACTCGTAGCGGTGAGGTGGCGATAGGGGGTATGATGGAAGATGAGGATACTCAAAAACATGAAGGGAGTTAAGGAGTAGAGGAACAAGATTTGCTTATTTAAGAAGGCCTTACTAAAGAACCACATGAGGAAGCAGATCAGCAAGTTCAAGTTCCAAAAGTCATACATCCCTTACCCAAGATACCTCCACCATTTTCCCAACGTTTGGAAAAGAAAAATGAAGATAAGAAGCTAAAAAAAATTTGTCAGTCTTTAAGAGCTTATTAATCGACCTTCCTCCGGTAGAAACATTGCTGGAAATGTCGGGATACACCAAATTCATGAAAGAGCTGGTTAAAAAGAAAATGAGCTTGGAATATTAAACGATTGAGGTGCCCCATAGTTGCACTGCAGTTTTGACAAATGATTCAATCACTAAGAGAGAAGATCCTAGAGCATTCACAATCACGTGCACAATTGGCATGCTTCAATTTGCTAAAGCCTTGTGCAACTTAGGGGCAAGTATCAACTTGATGCCCTATGCAATATACAAGAAACTTGGTTTGGATGAACCAAAAGCAACCACAATGAGACTCCTCATGGCTGATCGATCAATCAAGCACCCAGTCGGAATACTGTATGACATATTAGTAAAAGTGGATCGGTTCATCTTTCCGGCTAATTTTGTGATTCTAGACTGTAAGATCGATGCTGAAATTCCCATTATTTTGGGAAGGCCTTTCTTAGCTACAGGGAGAGCACTGGTGGATGTTGAAAGCGGAAGATTGAAGTTCCGTGTGAATGATGATGAGGTGACCTTTAATATCTGTAAGTCCATGAAGCAACCAAGTAACATCCATGTAGTGTCAACTGAGGATGTTATAGATAAGACAGTGGCAAGTGTGAGTCATTTAATGCACAATAATGAGCCACTTGAATTTGTTCTAGCTAATTATGATGAATCTGAAGTTCAGGGTTACAAGGAAATGGTAGCTGCTTTATCAGGACTAGGAGAATATTCAAGGAATCCAATCAAAATGGATATCGATCTGAAAAATAGAGAAAGCCCCCCTGCTAAATCATCAATAGAAGAACCACCGAATTTGGAGTTAAATGTCCTACCCTCTCATCTCAAGTATGCCTTCTTAGGGGCCAATAATACTCTACTGGTAATTATTGCCGCTAATCTTCTTGAAAGGTAGGTGAAATTGCTCATTGAAGTACCGCGGAAGCACATAAAATCTATTGGATGACAATAGCCGATATAGTAGGAATTCCTCCTGGTATCTACACTCACAAAATCCGGCTCAACAAGAACTGTAAGCCTAGTGTTGAATATCAACAGAGATTAAACACTTAAATGCAAGAGGTGGTAAAAAGGGAAATCATCAAGTGGCTGGATGCATGGGTGATATACCCTATTGCAGATAATAAGTGGGTAAGTCTGGTGCAATGTATCCCGAAAAAGGGAGGAATAACCGTGGTCTCGAATACAAAAGGAGAACTTGTGCCAACAAGACCAGTAACTGGGTAGAGAGTGTGCATGGACTACCGAAAGCTTAACTCATGGACCAAGAAAGATAATTTTATGATGCCTTTTATGGATCAGATGCTTGACCGGTTATCAAAAAGAGGATGGTACTGTTTCTTGGATTGATACTCCGGCTATAATTAGATCTCTATTGCACCTGAAGATCAAGAGAAAATCACTTTTACTTGCCCTTATGGAACTTTCACATTCAAAAGGATGCCATTTGGGCTATGTAATGCCCTAACAACATTTCAGCATTGCATGCTGTCTATTTTTGCAGATATGGTCAAAGACTCTATGTAGGTGTTCATGGATGACTTCTTAGTCGTCGGGGATACATTCGAAGAATGCTTGACTCACTTAGGACAGGTATTCCAAAGATGCGTCGAAACAAATCTTGTTTTGAATTGGGAGAAATGTCACTTTATGGTAAACGAAGGTATTGTTCTTAGGCATAAAGTATCACAAAAGGGGCTGGAGGTTGACAAGGCAAAGATTCAGATCATTGAGAAATTACCCCCGCCGATATCAATAAAGGGTGTTCGCAGCTTTTTATTGCACGCAGGATTTTATAGAAGGTTCATCAAAGACTTCTAAAAGATTGCACTCCCATTATGCAAACTCCTAGAGAAGGAAGTGAAATTCCACTTTAATGATGCTTGTATGGCTACATTTCAGTGTTTCAAAGAGAAGCTAATATCCAACCCGATCATCATCAACCTTAATTGGTCCGAATCTTTTGAGTTAATGTGTGATGCTAGCGGTATGGCACTAGGGGTTGTGATGGGGAAGAAGCGCAACAAACTGTTTCACCCAATCTACTATGCAAGCAAGACTCTAAATAGTGCCCAGCAAAATTATACGGTCACCGAACAAGAGTTGCTTGCAGTAGTCTATGCATTTGAAAAATCCAGGGCGTACTTGCTAGGCACCAAAGTAATCATACACACTAATCATGTTGCACTTCGTTATTTGATGGCAAATAAAGATGCAAAATCACGATTGATTAGGTGGGTACTACTATTACAAGAATTTAATTTCAAAATCAAGTAGCTGACCATTTATCAAGGCTGGAAGCAAGGGAGAATGTCGAGCATGAGGTTGACATAGATGACTCTTTCCTAGATGAACGGGTGTTTGCAATATCCCTCAAACATACACCATTGTACGCAGAATTTGCAAATTACATTGTGTGTGGGCTGATGTGGGACGAGTTGACCTTTTACCAATAGAAAAAATTCATGCTCGATGTTAAAAAGTACTTTTGGGATAAGCCATACTTGTTCCGAAAATGTGCTAACCATGTCATCAGAAGGTGTGTTCCTGAAGAAGAAGTGGTAGAAATTCTCCATGCGTGCCATACATCACCAGTGGGAGGTCACCATGGTGGTGTTAGCACCGCCGCTAAAGTTCTCCAGAGTGGATATGACTGGCTATCACTCTACAAGAATGCACATGAGTTTGTAAAGAAATGCTCTAAATGTCAGCAACAAGGCGGAGTGTCTAGAGGATACAAATTACCTGTCACACCTATTTTAGAGGTTGAGCTATTTGATGTATGGGGAATAGATTTCATGGGCCCATTTGTGAGCTCGTTTGGAAACAAATATATCTTGGTGGCTGTGGATTATGTTTCCAAATGGGTGGAAGCAATCGCACTTCCAAACAACGAAGGAAAAAGCGTCGTTCAATTCTTGAAAAGATACATCTTCGCCAGATTTGGCACTCCGAGAGCAATCATAAGCGACGGGGGATCCCACTTTTGCAATAAGAAGTTCCCAATGGCATTGACTAAATATGGGGTGAAACACAAAGTGGCAACCCCATATCATCCCCAAACAAGTGGCCAAGTCGAAGTGTCGAATAGGGAAATCAAAAGCATCTTGGCCAAGACAGTAAATGTCAATAGAACTGATTGGTCTAGGAAACTCGATGATGCACTATGGGTATATCAGACTTCTTACAAAACACCTACAGGGATGTCTCCATATCAGTTGGTTCATGGTAAGGCTTGTCATCTACCCGTTGAGTTAGAACACAAAGCATTATGGGCATTGAAAGCTTTACATTTGGATTGGTCAAAAATATCAAGGGAGAGAACAGAGCAGCTGAACGAACTGGATGAATTTAGACTCAGGTCATATGAAAGTTCAGCCATCTATAAGGAGAAGATGAAGAAATGGCATGATGCTCGGATACTCAAGTGAGACTTCAAGGTAGGAGATTTGGTTCTGCTATACAATTCACAACTTAGACTCTTCCTTGGAAAGCTCAAATCCAAATGGTCTGGACCATTTTTAGTAACACGAGTGTTCATCAATGGTGCCATAAAGGTTAATGATCAGGAAGGACCTTCATTTACAGTGAATGGTCAATGTCTGAAATTGTATCTTGGAAATTGTCAAGAAATTTCATTTGTTGAAGTGGTATATTTGGAAGACGCCTAAAGGCGCTGCTGCGTCGTGCCATGACGTTAATTAAGGCGCTGTTTGGGAGGCAACCCAAGACCCTTTGTTATCTTCTATTTTACGTATTAATTAAATAATAGTGTGCTAGTTTTATAGACTAAAGTATTGAAGGCGATCAAAAGGTGTAAAATTGCGAGCAACAATTCCAGTTGGCGAATCGCTGAAGAATCCGACGATCAACTTTATTCCGCCGTTTGACTCAAGATATCTTCAAAATCAGGATTCTGTAAAACTCGGCAACAATTGGAAATCATTGGCGAATCGCCGAGCATTTTGGTGACCGCGATAGAATTCGCCGTTGGGACCCTCGTATAGCAGCGGTTCTTTAACCTTTGGCGGATAAACCCAGTTTGACTAACGTCACCAAGTGGATGTTTTGCAAGCCAAAGCATTGATGTCCAGACGGATGGAGTGACAGATTAGCCAGGATCACCTCTTTACCTCCTATTTGCCTTTCTTTACTTTGCCTTATGGATTCTGTATTACTTGCATTTGAGGACAAACTGCTTTTTATTTGTGGTGGGGGTGAGGCCCACATCTTTTGTGTGCTACTTAATAGTTGTGTTTTGGTGTACAATTGGGTTATCTGTTTCAATTGTGTTTTTAAAATTGCTTTTGCGATTGTTTGAGCTTATGGCTCTCTTTTCGCACATTTTTGCCACCCCTCGTGAGTTGAATGTGGCTGTTCTTTTGCAAAAAATTTAAGTCTCGGATTCGATCAATACCGATGACTTGAATAATGCTCTCAATTGAACGAACATGAATGTATGGCTACGATGAGGCCAAATGAAGTTGCGTAGACAATATATGAACTATTTGCATCTCGTTGTGACTAGTCATATATCAAATTGATTCTCTTGTTATGACTATTGCACACTAGCGAAAGTGTGCAGTCTTGCTTAAATTAAGTGTCGATGCCTTGTGTGATTAGCTTGCTTTGAACCATGCATGAATAAACCTAGAATTTTCCCTGTTAGTCTGATTGATTTAGAAAGGTGTCCTCTTGATATGATCTTAGGCAACTTTAAAGATGATAGCCAAATTTGACATTTACCTCTTTTGTGGCCTACCCGTGAGTGTGAGAAATCTTTTGATCACCCTCTGAGCCTTACCTTTCTTTGGAAGAACCTTGATGAACCCTAGACCTCACTTGACCCCTACCTATAACCCTCTTAATTTGTGGTTTAGTAAATAGCCAACTTAGGCCAAAAGCCTAAGTTGGGGGTGTGGTAAAAAGGAAAAGGAGAAGTCAAGAAGTGCAGGAGAAGTCCCCCTTAACCCATGGTGTTGCAAAACAATGGAAACCCATTCAATTCAAAAAAAATGTGGAATAAGGTACGAAGGAAATCGGGTTTCCAAGCAATCCATGAAGATGAATAAATAGGTGAATTAGAAGAATTAGAAAAAGAATTGATAAAGGAGGAGAAGGGAATACCTTAAGAACACCACATCCCATGAGGAAAGAGCCATTGAGCCTAAATGACCATACCTTTGCACTTACCCCCATTACAAGCCTTAGAAAGACCTTTTTGATCTTGAGTAAGCTGAATTAAAAGTCGATTGGAAAATAAGGGCAAACCTATGGGTGAAAACATGCATTGTGTTGCTCTTTTTAAGTGTGAGCGTTGTATCTGATTCCTGATCTTGAATGGATTAACCTCTGTGTGTGAATATGGAATCATTCTTCATGTGAGGGAATTTAGATACTTTTTGTCGAGCTTGAACTCGTACAAGTAGCAAGTATTGTGAGCATGAGAATCTCTGGTAATGGTTGTCGCAACTTGAATCTTTGAGTACACAATTGATATTTGCATAAGTAATTTGAATCTTGTTGTGTATGTTCATGATTGAGTATTGTGCAACACTATTTGAGACACCCTTTTTGAACAGCTGAACTTGAGTTTGCTTGAGGACGAGCAAAAGTATAAGTTGCGGGTGTTGATGATGAGTCTACAAATTAGACTCATTTAGGGCTTTATTTTAATAAGAATAGTGTCCTCGAATGCTTTTTTTTGTCTAAATATCTCAAGAAAGTTTCAGGTATTTGAAGTTTTAGTAAAAGCATGAACACTTAGGTTCAAAAAGAAACAAAAAGGCTGAAAAAAATGACGAAGATGAAGCCCGAGCATCACCAAGCACACTTGGCAATTCGCCGAAGGGATTTACTCCACCCTTTGTTCCAGTACGCGAAGCCCTGAAGGAGAAGGATAAAAAAGGTGATGAAAGGAGCAGTCGACGCTTCGCCGAATAGTTCTGCGAAGTAGTACTATACCGCCCAATGGTCCAAAGTGTGAAGGTGCTGAAGGCAAGTACGAAAGTGCGATGAGACAGACGAAGGGCTAATCGCCCAAGTCATTCGACGACATCGACTAACTTCACCGAAAGATCAGCCAAAACTATTTTATAAAGTCTATAAATACTGAATTTATTATTATTTTTAAGTGGTCCAACTTTTATTTTAATTTCCATAATAGAGTAGTACTTTTTGTATATTTTTCTCTCAAGTTTGGAGAGGGTTTTTGGGAGACTTGAAGAAAGAAGGATTTCATCTTCCTTAAGTTGGAAGTGGGTCTTCTCCATTCTTCTTTGTTTTCTTAAATCAAGGTTTAATTTCTTATACCCATTTGATTTTACTATCATTTTAGGTGTATTTTGTTATTTCTTGATGTGTGGCTAAAAAACCCCATTCTTGGGGTGTGATTTAGCAAATATGTGTTGATATTATTGTTGGGTCTTGATTGATGATAGGTTAGATGTAGTTTAATGGTGATTTCACCCATTGGTTTTGGTTTAATCTAAACGGTTTGTAGTTGCAAATACAAAGCCACCCATGTGTTTTCGGCTTTCCCGAGAGGGAGGTCGTGAAACCAAGACCACTAGACTGATGGCCTAAGGAGTGGGTCGACATGAGGTTCAACCCAAGAGGGTGAGCCCTAGTCCAAATTTCATATTACTCAGCTCGAGAGAGTGAGTGGGGTAAGGCGTAGACTGGTCTTCATGCGGCAAATGGGTGTCCAAGAGGAACATATTTGAAACGGGGTAAATTACTCGAGAGGGAACCTATTTCCATCTAAAGCTTAGCCTAGTCACTATTATCTTACAAATTTCCTTACAAAAGCATGTACCCAACTACTGATCTCAACTTGTATTGCGGTCACACCCTAAAAACATTTCCCCATACTTGATTTTCTTGTTAATATTTGCTATTTTTACTACTTGTCACAAAACCCCCAAATTGATATTTGACACTTTTGTGTCACCTCCTTTAATTTACCATATTTTTGTTCGTTAATGTCTTTAGCTACGACTAGTTAGAGCTATATTTTATTTTTCTATCAATTCTCAAAACTACTCCCTTAGGACACGACCCCAACCTTTAGTTGGGTTACTATACTATCGACGATCGTAGACACTCATACCGTAGGTTACTGTTGTTGGTCACGATAAGCATCATCAGCTTCAGGGTGTCACTTGTTTTTCTAGGATACACCTCGGATCAGGCTACCATCAGTTGAAATCGAGGGAATGTGATATTCCAAAAACATCATTCTGAACCCGTTATGGTCACTATGAGTTCCTAGTTATGTCCTTTGGTTTAACCAATGTTCCTGCATCATTCATGCACTTTATCATATAGTATTCAAGCCTTATTTAGACATGTTTATTATCATATTCATTGTTGACATTCTAATCTATTCGAGGAATGAGGAAGATCATGCTAGTCATCTCATAGTAGTTCTCCAAACTTTAATGGATAGAGAGTGGTATGCCAAGTTCTCTAAAGGTGAGTTCTGGCTTGAGTCTGTGGCATTCTTGGGCCATATTATTCTCAGTGATTGAATTAGAGTTGACACTGAGAAAATAGAGGCATTGTAGAATTGGACTAGATCCACATCTCCAACTGATATTAGGAGTTTATTGGGGTTGGATGGATATTATAGAATGTTCGTAGAAGGGTCAAAAAGGCGATGAAAGGAGCAGTCGATGCTTCGCCGAATAGTTCTTCGAAGTAGTACTATACCGCCCAATGGTCCAAAATGTGAAGGTGCTGATGGCAAGCACGAAACCGCGATGAGATAGACGAAGGGCTAATCGCCCAAGTCATTCAGCAACATCGACTAACTTCACCGAAAGATCAGCCAACACTATTTTATAAAGTCTATAAATACTGAACTTATTATTATTTTTAAGTGGTCCAACTTTTATTTTAATTTCCATAATAGAGTAGTACTTTTTGTATATTTTTCTCTCAAGTTTGGAGAGGGTTTTTGGGAGACTTGAAGAAAGAAGGATTTCATCTTCCTCAAGTTGGAAGTGGGTCTTCTCCATTCTTCTTTGTTTTCTTAAATCAAGGTTTAATTTCTTATACCCATTTGATTTTACTATCATTTTAGGTGTATTTTGTTATTTCTTGATGTGTGGCTAAAAAACCCCATTCTTGGGGTGTGATTTAGCAAATATGTGTTGATATTATTGTTGGGTCTTGATTGATGATAGGTTAGATGTAGTTTAATGGTGATTTCACCCATTGGTTTTGGTTTAATCTAAACGGTTTGTAGTTGCAAATACAAAGCCACCCATGTGTTTTCGGCTTTCCCGAGAGGGAGGTCGTGAAACCAAGACCACTAGACTGATGGCCTAAGGAGTGGGTCGACATGAGGTTCAACCCAAGAGGGTGAGCCCTAGTCCAAATTTCATATTACTCAGCTCGAGAGAGTGAGTGGGGTAAGGCGTAGACTGGTCTTCATGCGGCAAATGGGTGTCCAAGAGGAACATATTTGAAACGGGGTAAATTACTCGAGAGGGAACCTATTTCCATCTAAAGCTTAGCCTAGTCACTATTATCTTACAAATTTCCTTACAAAAGCATGTACCCAACTACTGATCTCAACTTGTATTGCGGTCACACCCTAAAAACATTTCCCCATACTTGATTTTCTTGTTAATATTTGCTATTTTTACTACTTGTCACAAAACCCCCAAATTGATATTTGACACTTTTGTGTCACCTCCTTTAATTTACCATATTTTTGTTCGTTAATGTCTTTAGCTACGACTAGTTAGAGCTATATTTTATTTTTCTATCAATTCTCAAAACTACTCCCTTAGGACACGACCCCAACCTTTAGTTGGGTTACTATACTATCGACGATCGTAGACACTCATACCGTAGGTTACTGTTGTTGGTCACGATAAGCATCATCAGCTTCAGGGTGTCACTTATTTTTCTAGGATACACCTCGGATCAGGCTACCATCAGTTGAAATCGAGGGAATGTGATATTCCAAAAACATCATTCTGAACCCGTTATGGTCACTATGAGTTCCTAGTTATGTCCTTTGGTTTAACCAATGTTCCTGCATCATTCATGCACTTTATCATATAGTATTCAAGCCTTATTTAGACATGTTTATTATCATATTCATTGTTGACATTCTAATCTATTCGAGGAATGAGGAAGATCATGCTAGTCATCTCATAGTAGTTCTCCAAACTTTAATGGATAGAGAGTGGTATGCCAAGTTCTCTAAAGGTGAGTTCTGGCTTGAGTCTGTGGCATTCTTGGGCCATATTATTCTCAGTGATTGAATTAGAGTTGACACTGAGAAAATAGAGGCATTGTAGAATTGGACTAGATCCACATCTCCAACTGATATTAGGAGTTTATTGGGGTTGGATGGATATTATAGAATGTTCGTAGAAGGGTCAAAAAGGCGATGAAAGGAGCAGTCGATGCTTCGCCGAATAGTTCTTCGAAGTAGTACTATACCGCCCAATGGTCCAAAATGTGAAGGTGCTGATGGCAAGCACGAAACCGCGATGAGATAGACGAAGGGCTAATCGCCCAAGTCATTCAGCAACATCGACTAACTTCACCGAAAGATCAGCCAACACTATTTTATAAAGTCTATAAATACTGAACTTATTATTATTTTTAAGTGGTCCAACTTTTATTTTAATTTCCATAATAGAGTAGTACTTTTTGTATATTTTTCTCTCAAGTTTGGAGAGGGTTTTTGGGAGACTTGAAGAAAGAAGGATTTCATCTTCCTCAAGTTGGAAGTGGGTCTTCTCCATTCTTCTTTGTTTTCTTAAATCAAGGTTTAATTTCTTATACCCATTTGATTTTACTATCATTTTAGGTGTATTTTGTTATTTCTTGATGTGTGGCTAAAAAACCCCATTCTTGGGGTGTGATTTAGCAAATATGTGTTGATATTATTGTTGGGTCTTGATTGATGATAGGTTAGATGTAGTTTAATGGTGATTTCACCCATTGGTTTTGGTTTAATCTAAACGGTTTGTAGTTGCAAATACAAAGCCACCCATGTGTTTTCGGCTTTCCCGAGAGGGAGGTCGTGAAACCAAGACCACTAGACTGATGGCCTAAGGAGTGGGTCGACATGAGGTTCAACCCAAGAGGGTGAGCCCTAGTCCAAATTTCATATTACTCAGCTCGAGAGAGTGAGTGGGGTAAGGCGTAGACTGGTCTTCATGCGGCAAATGGGTGTCCAAGAGGAACATATTTGAAACGGGGTAAATTACTCGAGAGGGAACCTATTTCCATCTAAAGCTTAGCCTAGTCACTATTATCTTACAAATTTCCTTACAAAAGCATGTACCCAACTACTGATCTCAACTTGTATTGCGGTCACACCCTAAAAACATTTCCCCATACTTGATTTTCTTGTTAATATTTGCTATTTTTACTACTTGTCACAAAACCCCCAAATTGATATTTGACACTTTTGTGTCACCTCCTTTAATTTACCATATTTTTGTTCGTTAATGTCTTTAGCTACGACTAGTTAGAGCTATATTTTATTTTTCTATCAATTCTCAAAACTACTCCCTTAGGACACGACCCCAACCTTTAGTTGGGTTACTATACTATCGACGATCGTAGACACTCATACCGTAGGTTACTGTTGTTGGTCACGATAAGCATCATCAGCTTCAGGGTGTCACTTGTTTTTCTAGGATACACCTCGGATCAGGCTACCATCAGTTGAAATCGAGGGAATGTGATATTCCAAAAACATCATTCTGAACCCGTTATGGTCACTATGAGTTCCTAGTTATGTCCTTTGGTTTAACCAATGTTCCTGCATCATTCATGCACTTTATCATATAGTATTCAAGCCTTATTTAGACATGTTTATTATCATATTCATTGTTGACATTCTAATCTATTCGAGGAATGAGGAAGATCATGCTAGTCATCTCATAGTAGTTCTCCAAACTTTAATGGATAGAGAGTGGTATGCCAAGTTCTCTAAAGGTGAGTTCTGGCTTGAGTCTGTGGCATTCTTGGGCCATATTATTCTCAGTGATTGAATTAGAGTTGACACTGAGAAAATAGAGGCATTGTAGAATTGGACTAGATCCACATCTCCAACTGATATTAGGAGTTTATTGGGGTTGGATGGATATTATAGAATGTTCGTAGAAGGGTCAAAAAGGCGATGAAAGGAGCAGTCGATGCTTCGCCGAATAGTTCTTCGAAGTAGTACTATACCGCCCAATGGTCCAAAATGTGAAGGTGCTGATGGCAAGCACGAAACCGCGATGAGATAGACGAAGGGCTAATCGCCCAAGTCATTCAGCAACATCGACTAACTTCACCGAAAGATCAGCCAACACTATTTTATAAAGTCTATAAATACTGAACTTATTATTATTTTTAAGTGGTCCAACTTTTATTTTAATTTCCATAATAGAGTAGTACTTTTTGTATATTTTTCTCTCAAGTTTGGAGAGGGTTTTTGGGAGACTTGAAGAAAGAAGGATTTCATCTTCCTCAAGTTGGAAGTGGGTCTTCTCCATTCTTCTTTGTTTTCTTAAATCAAGGTTTAATTTCTTATACCCATTTGATTTTACTATCATTTTAGGTGTATTTTGTTATTTCTTGATGTGTGGCTAAAAAACCCCATTCTTGGGGTGTGATTTAGCAAATATGTGTTGATATTATTGTTGGGTCTTGATTGATGATAGGTTAGATGTAGTTTAATGGTGATTTCACCCATTGGTTTTGGTTTAATCTAAACGGTTTGTAGTTGCAAATACAAAGCCACCCATGTGTTTTCGGCTTTCCCGAGAGGGAGGTCGTGAAACCAAGACCACTAGACTGATGGCCTAAGGAGTGGGTCGACATGAGGTTCAACCCAAGAGGGTGAGCCCTAGTCAAAATTTCATATTACTCAGCTCGAGAGAGTGAGTGGGGTAAGGCGTAGACTGGTCTTCATGCGGCAAATGGGTGTCCAAGAGGAACATATTTGAAACGGGGTAAGTTACTCGAGAGGGAACCTATTTCCATCTAAAGCTTAGCCTAGTCACTATTATCTTACAAATTTCCTTACAAAAGCATGTACCCAACTACTGATCTCAACTTGTATTGCGGTCACACCCTAAAAACATTTCCCCATACTTGATTTTCTTGTTAATATTTGCTATTTTTACTACTTGTCACAAAACCCCCAAATTGATATTTGACACTTTTGTGTCACCTCCTTTAATTTACCATGTTTTTGTTCGGTAATGTCTTTAGCTACGACTAGTTAGAGCTATATTTTATTTTTCTATCAATTCTCAAAACCACTCCCTTAGGACACGACCCCAACCTTTAGTTGAGTTACTATACTATCGACGATCGTAGACACTCATACCGTAGGTTACTGTTGTTGGTCACGATAAGCATCATCAGTTTCAGGGTGTCACTTGTTTTTCTAAGATACACCTCGGATCAGGCTACCATCAATTCAGAGTGAGGGAATGTGATATTCCAAAGACATCATTCTGAACCCGTTATGGTCACTATGAGTTCCTATTTATGTCCTTTGGTTTAACCAATGTTCCGGCATCATTCATGGACCTTATCAATATAATATTCAAACCTTATTTAGACATGTTTATTATCGTATTCATTGTTGACATTTTAATCTATTCGAGGAATGAGGAAGATCATGCTAGTCATCTCATAGTAGTTCTCCAAACTTTAATGGATAGAGAGTGGTATGCCAAGTTCTCTAAGTGTGAGTTCTGGCTTGAGTCTGTGGCATTCCTAGGCCACATTATTCCCAGTGATGGAATTAGAGTTGACACTGAGAAAATAGAGGCATTGTAGAATTGGACTAGATCCACATCTCCAACTGATATTAGGAGTTTATTGGGGTTGGATGGATATTATAGAAGGTTCGTAGAAGGGTTCTCATCTTTTTCGTTCCCTTTGACCAAGTTAACTCAGAAAATAGTTAAGTTCTAATGGTCTGAAGCTTGTGAAAAAAGGTTTCAAGAATTGAAAAAGAGGTTGAATACTACCTCCGTATTGACCTTACTGGAAGGTACACAAGGCTTTGATGTATATTATGATGCGTCCAGAGTTGTTTTGGGTTGTGTGTTAATGCAGAATGGCAATCTTATAGCTTATGCCTCCAGACAATTGAAAGTTCATGAGAAGAATTACCCAGCCCATGACTTAGAGTTGGGTGTTGTAATATTTTCTTTGAAAATATGGAGTCATTATTTGTATGGTATTCATCTAGATGTATTCACTGACCACAAGAGTCTTTAGTATGTATTTAGTCAGAAAGCGCTTAATCTCATATAGAGAAGGTGGTAAGAGTTATTCAAGGATTATGACATGAGTATTCTTTATCACCCAGGTAAGGCAAATGTTGTTGCTAAGGCCTTGAGTAGATTGTCTATGGGTAGTACTTCCCATATTAAGGAAGAAAAAAAGGAGTTAGCAAAACATGTGCATAGACTTACACGATTAAGATTCGACTAATGGATTCCATAGAAAGAGGAGTAGTGGTGATGAATGGGGCTGAGTCATCATTAGTGTCAGAAGTGAAAGAAAAGTAAAACCAAGACCATATTTTACTTGAATTGAAGGCAAATGTTCATAAGCAAAAAGTGATGGCTTTTGAACAAGGGGGAGATGTCGTATTGAGGTATCACAGTAGGTTGTGTGTACCTTGGTGGATGAACTACAAGAGAGGGTCATGGAGGAAGCTCATAGCTTTAGATATTCTATCTATCTGAGTTCCACAAAGATGTATCGTGACTTGAGAGAAGTTTATTGGTGGAGTAGTATGATGCATTGCAGAGTTTGTTGCTAAATGTCTGAATTTCCAACAAGTTAAAGTATAGCACCAAAGGCTTGGTGGAATGGAAGTGGGAGATGATAAGTATGGACTTCATTACTTGTTTGCCGCGATCTCGCAAGCAATGTGATTCCATTTGGGTAAGTGTAGATCGAATGACATAATAAACCTAATTTTTGCCGGTAAAAACTACCCACTTAGACGAGGATTATCCCAAGTTATACCTTCAAGAGGTGGTTAGACTTCATGGATTTCCAATTTCAATTATTTCAGATAGAGGTGCCCAATTTAGTGTACAGTTTTTTAAGTAATTCCAGAAAGACTTGGGTTCAAAGGTAAACTTGAGTACTTCTTTTCATCCTCAGACAGATGGTCAAGCAGAGCACACTATTCAGACTTTAAAAGATATGTTGAGGGCCTGTATGATTGATTTCAAGGGTAATTGGGATGATCACCTACCTCTCATTGAGTTTGCCTACAACAATAGTGACCATTCTAGCATCCAAATGGCTCCTTATGAAGCTCTTTATGGGAGAAGATGCAAATAAGATCTCATACTGGATGGTTTGAAGTTGGTGAAGCTGGGTTGATTGGACCAGACTCAGTTCATCATGCCATAGAGAAAGTGAAAGTTATTCAAGAGAGGTTGAAAACAATGCAGAGTCATCAGAAATCCTACACTGATGTTAGGAGAAAAGTGTTAGAGTTTAAAGTAGATGATTAGGTATACTTGAAAAGTTCACCTATGAAGGATGTTATGAGATTTGGTAATAAGGGGAAGCTTAGTCCTCTGTATATTGGCCCTTACAAAATATCCAAAAGAATTGGTAACGTAGCTTATGAGTTGGAGCTACCCCAAGAGTTAGGAGCAGTTCATCTAGTGTTCCACATTTCAATGTTGAAGAAATGTATGGGTGATCCTTCATTAATCATACCTGATTTAACATATCAGGACACTTCTTCCAATTCTAAGGGCCAATGATTATTAGTCAGTAATATAACCCAACTAAGTGGTATGTGCTTAAGATTCAAGAGTCAAGTACAAATACGTTCAAGTTAATCATAGGTAAAAACATTTACGAATAAACGCATGGTTCAGGTTTGGGGTGACACAACTGTCAAATAATAGTGGGTTTTGATTGTAATTATCAACTGCAACAACATCAAATAACACGAATAAAACAAGTAAAGAGACGGGTACTTGGGATGTGAATGGATTATAGGCTAAGGTAGAAAAATGGGTAATTGCAACTGATAGTAAATACTTGTAAATCAGTGAATAAGCTAGACTTTAGTGGGGATAAACTTTCTCTCGAACAATTTACCCCGAATCAAATTGGTTTCTCTCGAACACCAATAAGCAGCAATTAAGAACAGTCTACGCTTTAGTCCATTTACTCTCTCGAGCTAAATGTGTGGAAAAGGGTTTAGGATTCACTCTCCCAAGCTGAACCAATGACAACCCAATACCCCTGGTGACACAGGTGCCTTCCCTTTTCCTTTGCCTTTCCGAGCAGTTGTGGGAAGTTTGGTGGCATTGCCCCTGGATGCAGTTTCATCCTCATTGATTTTTTTTATCCCCTTAGCCTTCTTTCGGGGTGGCAGCTCCCTACCAGCAACGTTTGGTCTAGCCATGTATGCAAAAACACCAAGAAAAGTTAGAAACAATTCAATCAAAAGCACAGTAAAGTAGTTGCAGACAGACTCGCCGTACCACTCGGCGAGTCATTGAATCTCTTTGGCGAGCCAGATCGGGCACGCCGAAAGGATTGGCTCAAAAATCTCAGATAAATTTTGGCAATTTGGCGATGTGAAGGCCTTTTGGTGAATCGCTGACAGCATTCGGCGAGCAAGGATTAGCCCGCCGATAGTCACAGTGCATTTAAGGGTCAGGGGCGCAGACAAAGGGTGATTAAGGAGGACTTTCGGCGAGTCGCCGAGTGTATTCGGCGACATCAGGCTTCTCACCGAGAGTTACATAACCAAACTACACATTTAGCATGAAATTAAAGGCCAGATGGGGAACTTCGGTGAACCACCGCGTGGTTCGGTGAGCTCGACCCAGCTCGCCAAACGACCTAACATGCCTACTTTCAATCCAACTTCCCAAATTCAACCCCGCAGCTCCCGAAGAGAAAATCAAAACATGCACTTATCAAATTAAACTAAGATCCATTACTCCTATGTCCCCGGGATACTCAGACTTCTCCCATTTTTGCTAAATTTGGCAATTTGACGACTTTTGCCCTTAAGAATGACGTCAACCGCTCCATCATTGGGCAAAATATGTCATTTCGCACAAATACAGGCTACTTTTGACTTCACCCGAGTAGACCCAACAACATACAACCACAAACCACAAATTTTAACCAATTTTAAGGCACAAAATCATGGGAATTCAACATTAAAGGCATTTAAGGAACAATAATCAAATTAACAACGGCACACACAACCACAATTATGATCAGAGAGGCCCAACACACATCACTAAGATAAAAATCAATTTCATAGGAGTACAATTGCTAACAATAGGATTCGGGGTTCGAAAAACCAACCTTAGATGCCGATTAAATTTTTTTGAAATGCTAGGCGGCAAAGTAATCAACTTCGAACACAAATCCGATGACTAAAATACTCTAACATGCAAAAAGTACAGGAAATATTGTGCGGGTGTGAGTTTGGGAAGATTAAAAGTGAGGAAAAGTGAAAGAGTTTGAAAGTTTAAACCTTTGGCCTTTAAAAACCATTGAGTTCTCGCCCATTCGGCGACATTAGTTTTGCTCGCCGAGCACTCGGCGACACGTCGAGTAGGCACTTACCTCGTCCAGTTTTACAGGACCTCCAGTTAATGTTGGGGTTCGAACGGTGGACTAGATCGTGGTCACCGACTTGGTCGGTGATTTGCCAATCAGCTCCTGGGCTCACCGAGTTTTATAAACTCCAATTTAAAAGTGTCTTGAGTCCAATTGTGATCCAAGTCGGGCTCGCCGACCTCTTCGGCGTGTCGGCGACTAGACTATCAGCTCGCCAACCTACACTTTTCTAACACCTTCCATACTTTGACCTGCAAATTCAACACAACATTATTTTAAACTTAAAAAGAAAGAAAATAAAACTTGGGTTGCCTCCCAAGTAGCGCCTTAGTTAACGTCGCGGCACGATGCAAGTCCATACTCAAACCTTATTCTTGGCATTAGCCATAGTATCACTAGGCAAACCCCCTTGCTATCTCGAGTTCAATTGAGACAAGATATGACACATTTGGGTCTCCAACTGCTTGATTGATATAGAATGGGAGGTAATAGTCTGGTTAAGGTTCGACATGTCTTGTTTCATTTCTTTCAAAATCTTGTCTGACCCCTCAACTTTGTTGAGGATACAAGCAAGAATATCCTCAGATCAGCCACCTTTCGAATCATTTGTCTTTTGGAACTCATGGGGAGAAACATACCTATCCTTCTCCCCATCATTCCAATTGGGATTTCAATCCCTCCATTCTCGATCACGATCCTTCCAACCTTCATCCATGCTCCAACCTTGGTTACCATCCTGCATCGGGTAATTTGAATGATAACCACCACCTTGGTTGGCTAGGAAATTCACGTATTCATTATATAAAGCCTCAAACTTGGCCTCATCCGGATTAACACACCCAACACCCATGACATTGACACCTCGAGCACTAGCTCCCATGACATTTTTGGACAAAATGTGAAGTTGTGTCATGATCTTAGCCATGTTCTTGTCCCTCTCTTGGTCTTTCTCCATCTGCTCCATGGTCAATTTAAACGTGAGAGGGGAGACCTAGTCTTCACGGGTGTACCATGCCCGGCTGATTGTGGTCATGCCTTCTAAAAGCTGAGATGCTATCACATAAGGTTGTTGCATCAAACCTCCCGGAGAAAGTTGGTCAGCAAAACCCTTGTTTACCTAGTCAAGGCTTCGGTAAAAATACTGCAGTAACACGTTATCAGGCAAGTTATGATTTGGGCATTGGAGCACCAACTTCTTGAATGGCAGCCAAGTTTCATGAATTGGCTCGCCCTCTAGATGCTTGAAGCTCTTAATGCTATCCCGAAGAGTCATCATGTTTGAAGGAAGGAAAAATTGCACTTGAAATGCGGTAACCAACTCCTCCCATGAAGTGATTGATTAACGTGGCAATTCAACTAGCCACTTACATGCTTCTCCCATCAAAGAGAATGGGTACAACCTCAACCGGACCAACCCTTGGGATATGTTCTTGAAGGAGAATGGTTCGCATACATCCACGTAGTTTCTAATATGCTTATGGGGATCCTCATGAGCCAAACACTGAACAGCCCCTTCAATGGCAAGAGCTGCAACATAGTACCTGTGATGTGGAGCACCGTATTCCCTTCGACCGAAGGCAAGCAAATGGTACCAATACCACTCATAAGATAGGGGTTATTAGCATTAGGCTCTTTGACATCGTTGAGGTTTCTGATGTCATCTTGATGGCCTACTTGGCTGCCATTGTTGCCGTTCACACTCATAATTCCTATTTCAAAACGCAAACAAGCAAAACACAACTAAAATTAAGTAAGTTCAGTTATGACTAACAAGAACAAAATTTAAATTAACTAACGAATCTTAACCAACACCACTCGGCGGCAGCGGCGCCATTTTGATTTCACGTATAGGGACACTTCTTCCAATTCTAAGTGCCAACGATCGTTGGTCAGTAATATAACCCAACTAAGTGAGTTGGGGTCGAATCTTACAGTGAGTGGTACGTGCTTAAAATTTAAGAGTCAAGTACAAATATCTTCAAGTTAATCTTAGGTAAAAACATTTACGAATAAATGCATGGTTCAAGTTTGGGGTGACACAAGTGTCAAATAACAGGGTTTTTTTTTATTGTAATTATCAACTACAACAACAACAAATAACATGAATAAAACAAGTAGGGAGATGGGTTCTTGGGATGTGATAGGATTATAGGCTAAGGTAGACAAATGGGTAATTGCAACAGATAGTAAATAGATGTGGGTTCTTGGGATGTGTTTGGATTATAGGCTAAGGTAGACAAATGGGTAATTGCAACTGATAGTAAATAGATGATAATCAGTGAATAAGCTAGACTTTAGTGGGGATAAACTTTCTCTAAAACAATTTACCCCGAATCAAATTGGTTTCTCTCAAACACCAATAAGCAGCAATTAAGAACAGCCTACGCTTTAGTCCATTCACTCTCTCGAGCTGAATGTGTGGAAAAGGGTTTGGGATTCACTCTCTCGAGCTGAATGTGTGGAAAAGGGTTTGGGATTCACTCTCTCGAGCTGAATGTGTGGAAAAGGGTTTGGGATTCACTCTCTCGAGCTGAACCCATGACAAACCAATAACCACAGACCATCAAATTAGTAATCTTGGTTTTAAAACCTCTCTCTTGAGCAAGCTAAAAACATGAAGGTAGAGTTGGATTTGCAACTACAACCCTTTAGATTAAGCCAGAATTACTGAATGAAATCACTTTTAAACAACATTTAAACTATCTATTAACAATACCCAACAACTAAATCAACTCATAACCACATAATCACACCCCAAGAATTGGGGTTTTAGCTAGATATCATAAAAAGATAAAAAATAGTTACCAAATTGTTTTTCCATCAACTTGGTAAGATTAATTTTGTCTTTACAAAGTTCAAGGTTGAAGAATCTCAAAGACCCACTTTTAATTTCTGAAAAATGGAAATCTTCAAATCTTCAAAGCTAAGAAAAATATTGTCTCCAAACTCATAGTTCTAAAACTAGAAAACTCATTACTAATATTAGATCTTAGATACTTAACAAAGAATTTGAAAATGTATTTATAGTAGCCAAAAATATGTTGCGAAGGACCATTCGACGCAATAAGTCGGGATCACCGATGTCACCTCTCGAAATAGGGGAGTAACTGGCACTCGATACCCTAATACATCGAATTACCCATTGAAATATACTAGCTAAACCAAACTTGTGAGGCAAAATGATAGGGCAGCACAACCTCTAAAAAGTGAAGCCTGGACCCAGAGGTCATGACCTGAAAGAGAATAACCATACAAACAATGATAGACAAACTAAAAAAAAACAAAAATGTACTATCTAGCTGACGAGGCCACAACCGAAAACATACCTACTTACACACACATATATATACATGCCAAGACTATTGGCTGGAGGTTGAAACATACAAAAATAAAACCCAGAATATTGTGTCCACAATCACCTCTATGAGTGACATAAGCACTGTCGGGACAAAGCCCCGACTATACCCAAACTGTACAACAAAAGTAAACACCCTCTGATAGCCTCAGGATAAGATGGAGCTTACCAACTCATAACTGAACCTGAATCCTAGTGGGTGTGTCGATTAAAGTCCTTGCCTGTACCTGCTTGCACAAAACAAAAAGCAGCATCCCCATGCAAAGGGACGTCAGTACGAATAAAAATGTAATGGTATGTAAAGCGAAAAGTAAAATCATAAACATTTACTGTAAAAGGGTAATAGAGATACCACCTGAAACTGAAACCCATGTAATCTCCATGGCTAAACTTTAGCCCCCTACTACTTAAATATGCACGGTATGCTCGTATAATCGTATGTCGTGAATATATATATATATATATGCAAATGCATGACATACCCAACCAAATGCTAAGAATAGTGGTGCTTTTCGGTAGCGAACCGACATCATATTCGCCAACTTGTGGCCATCTGTGTCTCATACGTATAAATATAGGCAATAGGCCCCATACCTCCCAATTATCGCTCAGGATTAGAATGCATAGAATGTCATGTCATGGATTTATAACACATATGAGTTACTGTTGTCTTGTTGCCATTCTTGGCCCGCTCGTAGTGTTGTTCTCATAACCCCATAATAACTTTCGTATAACATATAACAATCTCATGGAACTTGATATGTTCTTCCAAATAAGCTTGAAAAGTTAACTCGAATTTTAGAAGGATAACCTAACCTTGTTGATATTCATAACAAGTTTAAGGTGACTTACTTAGTTCCTAACTTGGTTCCTAGATAATTTATAAAAGAAATATTTCAAAAACCAGGTGTTCTAATAGTTTACATTTAAATTATATTTGAGAGTTTTGAAGGTCGTGAGTTACTTTAAATTTTTCTTTAATAGTAACATTAGTGGAGAAAGAGGGCTTGTCACAAGTAGTATGGTTCTCGCATGACATTTTAATTCACATCACCCAAGGAAGAATACGAATTCATACTAGCGGACATATAATCAAGGAAATTGATAAAATGACATGTAGATGTTGAACACTCTATTTATCCAAACGAGTGAAATATCAAAATAACAGAATCATGAAAATAATTCAGCTGAGATCCCAATGCCTTTCACTAAAGGACTTTCTAGCAAGAGAATAGCAAAATATCACATTTGGTGTTTTAGGAATTTCCCAGGAGTGGTGCTAAAATTAGGGACGTAGCTTCGCCTTAACATACCTTTTCAATGAATGCTCGAATGGCCGTAGCTTTTTCACGAAATTTGTTCCTTATGTCCTAAAAATCGCAAACAATATATATACACAGCTGGTACACACTTATAAACAGTTCATAATTGTTCTTAAATTGGCAGATTTGCCAAATGGCCTTAACTTGACGAAATGTCCGTAGAACTTCATAAAAACAATCATAAAAGAGTCCCGAGATGATTGCCTTAGTTAACCAAGGGTAAACCTTGAAGAAACACCAATAACTACAAATTTATATGTCCAAAAACTTGCTCCAAACTAAGCTAATAGAAGGGGAAAATGATTGCCACGTGTAGATATCACATTTCTAGGCACGGGGGGAATCTTTAATGGTAGAAATCATCAAAAACTGACCTTCATCTTGCAAGTATTCCATAAGAACCCTCTATTAAGCTTTCTTTCTAGTTTGGAAGTAAAATGAAGTGTTTTCATGGCTTAAAGCGTTGAGTAAGCCGACATACCACATTTTTTACCCGACCCGGATTCTGCCCCGGTAGTCCGTAGTAAAACCCTTATAAGTTTTTACTCCTACGTCGGTTGGATAAGGGGTTTTGTGCGTTGCAAACTAGACTCATAGGCCTTCGATTTAATGGGTGATAGGCCTTCTAAATCTTTGTATATTAGGAGAAAACATCAATGACATTTGACCCAAAGTTAAGCAAATATTATTAGAGAAACTTCGATAACTTTTGCCGACTTTTGTTTCACTAATTTTCTTGACTTCCAAACTTAACTTACGACCCTTGTGCTATTATAATACCTCATAACACACTATTCTTAGCATGTTTTACACTCATAGGCTTATCCACATAGGATGGGACAAGTTAAACCTTTCAAACGCGCAAAGTTATACCCGAGCCATTTCTTTTATCATGAACTTTGTTTGAGGGGTCCCTTTGACCTAAAACTTTAGTTTAGTTCCTTGATATTGCCACCTACTTGCAATCTTAATCTCCAATGTATGATAAAAAGTCATATACACCTCATATAACTATGCCATACTATGCCACATATATTATGCACGATTACGGGAACTTACATTCTCCCCCCTTATGGACATTCTCCCGCGAATGGATCTAAACAATTCCTTGGTTGTATTTTTTTTTCTCACAGTACTTTATTAGTGAGTCTATATTTGTTACAGTCACAAGCCTGAAGTCAAATTCTAAAAAAGTTAACAACTAAGCTTTGCATAGCTATCTCGTAAGAAGACATATAAATTTCACCTTCAAGCTACTTAAAATCTAACTAAGTCATTGTGAAGAAATAATTGCCAATAATTGAAATGTGACTCACCTGAAGTCGTAAATAGTTGGGGGTACTCCTTCCTCATTTCCTCTTCGGCTTCCCAAGTCATTTCCTCGACGTTTTTATTTCTATATAACAATTTCATAGAAGCTACATCTTTATTTCGAAGCTTTCTTACTTGCCGATCTAAAATCTCTATTGGTACCTCTTGCATAAGATAAGTCCTCAGCGATACAAATATTTTCAATGGGCATAATACGTGAAGGATCTCCAATGCACTTTCGCAACATAGAAACATGAAATACCGAATGAACTGCTTCCAATTCTGAAGGCAAATCAAGCTCGTATGCTACCATATCGATCTTCCAAATAATCTTATACGGTCCAATATACCTAGGATTGAGCTTCCCTTTCTTTCCGAATCGCACGATGCCCTTCATAGGCGATACTTTCAGGAAAACCCAATCTTCTACCTTAAACTCTATGTTTCGTCGGCGAACATCTGCATAAGACTTCTGTCGACACTGTGTTGTATGAAGCCGATCTCTAAGAAGCTTAACCTTTTCAATCGCTCGTTGGACTAGATTGGGACCTAGAAAATCTGCTTCCCCGAGCTCAAACCAATCGATTGGGGACCTACACTTCCGCCCGTATAGTGCTTCGTAAGGGGCCATATGAATACTAGCTTGAAAGCTGCTATTATAAGTGAACTCGATAAGAGGTAGATGTTGATCCCAACTTCTTTTAAAATCCAACACAGAAGCACATAACATATCCTCAACCGTCTGAATAGTACGTTCTGCATGTCCATCAATTTGTGGATTAAAAGCAGTGCTAAGAAATACCTGAGTGCCTAGACCTTTCTGAAACGATCTCCAAAAATATGCTGTAAATTGAGCTCCTCGATTTGAGATAATAGATAATGGAACTCCGTGAAGGCGAACAATCTCCTGAATGTAAAGCCTAGCATAATATTCAGCTAAATATGTCGTCCTAACTGGCAAGAAATGAGTAGATTTTGTCAGCCTATCGATAATTACCCAAATGGAATCAAACCTTCGTGGAGTGCGAGGCAAACCAGTGATGAAGTCCATATTTATTATATCCCATTTCCATAACGGAAGCTCAATATACTGGGTTAGGCCTCCAGGCCTTTGATGCTTTGCTTTAACTTGTTGACAGTTGGGACATTCAACTACCATCTCCACAATATCTTTTTTCATGCCGTTTTACCAATAGATCTGTCGAAGGTCCTGATACATCTTCGTCGCTCCAGGGTGAGATGCATATCTAAAATAATGGGCCTCTGAAAAAATATTTGTACAGAGCTTCCCAATTGCCAGTACACATAAGCGACCCTGGTATCTAAGGACTCCATCTCCAGTTAGCTGAAATAAGGGTGTTGCTGCTGTGGAATCTTTTCCCTCAATTTCCTAAGCTCAGGATCTTCATGTTGCCACATTTTCACTTTAGTGAGAAAGGAAGATTCTACCATATTCTTAACGACAACACCTCCGCCTGCTGCATCTATCAAGGGTACTTGAAAATTAACTAGCTGTCATATGTCTTTTGTAATTCCAGTCTTATCAACTTCAACATGACTTAGACTACCCATGTACTTCCGGCTGAGCGCATCAGCAACAACATTAGCTTTTCTGGGATGATATAAAATGTCAACATCATAGTCCTTTAATAATTCTAGCCATCTCTTTTGTCGTAGGTTCAACTCCCTCTGCTTAAGTAACTACTGAAGGCTCTGGTGATCGGTGAACACATCTATATGAACCCCGTATTGATAATGTCGCCAAATATTTAGGGCAAAGACAACTGCAACCAACTCAAGATCGTGTGTAGGATAATTTTGCTCATGGTTCCACAACTGTCTAGAGGCGTATGCAATAACCTTACCATGCTGCATAATAACACAACCTAGGCCAACTCATGAGGCATCACAATAAATAACATAGCCCTCATTACCATCTGGAAGAGTTAGGACAGGTGCAGTGGTAAGCCTTTTTTTTAGTTCATGAAACCTCTGCTCGCATGCCTTGGTCCACTAAAACTTTGTTGCCTTATTTGTCAATTTTGTCAATGGTGCAGAAATAGAAGAGAATCACTCCACAAGCCTTCGGTAATACCCCGCCAAGCCTAAAAAGATGCGAACCTCCGTCACATTCAAGGGCCTCGGCCAAGTCATCACTGCTTCAATCTTTTGTCCATCAACCTTAATACCCTTACTTGTAATAACATGACCAAGAAAAGCTACTGAGGTAAGCCAAAAATTACATGTAGAGAATTTAGCATATAACCTGCAATCTTGGAGAGTCTACAATACAGCTCACAAGTGGTCTGCATGCTCTGCTTCCGACCGTGAATATATAAGAATATCATCAATAAACACAATAAAAAATTCATCCAAAAATGGTTTGAAGACCCGATTCATAAGATCCATAAAAGTTGCTGAGGCATTTGTAAGCCCAAAAGACATGAAAAGGAACTCAAAATGGTCATACCTCATCCTAAATGTTGTTTTTAGGATATCAACTTCCCTGACTAACAAATGATGGTAACCAGAGCGCAAGTCAATCTTGGAAAAGCATTTGGCACCTTGTAACTAATCGAATAAGTCATCAATCCGTGGAAGAGGATATTTATTCTTCATAGTGACTTTATTTAGTTGTCTATAGTCAATACACATCCGCAAGGATCTATCTTTCTTTTGGACAAAGAGCACTGGGGCACCCCATGGGGAAGTACTTGGCCTGATAAAGCCTTTATCGAGCAAGTCCTTCAGTTGTTCCTTCAATTCTCTTAGTTCTGCAGGTGCCATTCTATAGGGAGGAATCAATATAGGCTGCGTATCACGAAGCAAGTCTATAGCAAAATGAATTTCCCTTTCTGGGGGAATTCTTGAAAGATCATCAGGGAATACCATTGGAAATTCATTCACGATAGGAATTGACTGAAGAGTTATGGGCTCCTTATCAATATCCTGTACATGAACCATATGGTATATGGAACCTTTAGCAATCAACTTCCGAGCTCTAAGGTATGAAATAAACTTACCCTTAGGTGTGGCTGCATTACCCTTCCACTCAAGGACTGGCTCACCTGGAAAGAAAAATCGGACTATCTTTACATGAAAATCAATATTAGAATAGCAAGCTACCAACCAATACATACCCATGATAACATCAAAATCTAGTATAATCAACTCAACTAAATCAGAGGAGGTTGGACGATCATTAAATAATACCGTACAACCCCGATAGACACGATTAGCTAAAATAGAATCGCCAATCGGTGTAGACACCTCAACTGGTTATGGCAAAAACATAATTTTCATGTCAATCTTACTGGCAATAAATGGAGTGATATATGAAAATGTAGAGCCAAGGTCTATCAATGCATAAATACCTTGAGAAGATATCGTCAATATACATGTAACAACATCAGGGGATGCCTCTGAATCCTATCGTCCTGTGAGTGCATAAAAGCGATTTTGACCATCGTTCGAACTTGTATCTTCTTCACCTCTCCCTCTACCATGACCCTGAGTAGACTGTGGTCCTGGTCATGGGGCATAGACTGAGGGTGAAGATGTTGTCGTGGATCCTGAAGGCTGAGCTAGATCACCTCTGCTTAACCTTGGGCACCGATTAATAAAATGTCATGTCTGCCCATAATGATAGCATACACCTGAACTCTGTCTACACTGCCTAGTGTGCGGATTACCACAATGTGTACAATGAGGAGTGGGATGTCTTACCTGCACGAAATGATCCTGTCGATGACCTTTAGGCTGGCCTGAGCTCTGACCTGGTCCTGACTGACTATAACTATCAAACTGCGGTCCCTGCACCTGTGGTGAGACACTACCCGCTGGCCGAGGTGGATATCGATTGAAAGGGGGCCTAAAATCACCATGTGGCTCCCTATAAGACCCCATAGTACGGGCCCTCTTATTCTGCTCCCTATCCCTGCGGGTATCACGAATTCGTTTAGAAAGGTCCTCTGTAGTCTGAGCGAAAGCCTGTATGCGGGAAATATCTATATCATCTGATAGGGATGCTACCCTACAATCCCTGATCAAATGATCTGCCAAACCATCAATATAACAATGAACTCTGGCTCTCATGGTACGTACAATATATGGTGCATATCTTGCAAAAGAATTAAACATGTGGCTATAATCCCTCACACTCTTGGTCCCTTGCTTCAGATTGATAAACTGGTCAAGACGGGCCTCTCGAACTTCCCGTGGCAAATAGTGGGCAAGGAAGTCCTTAGAGAAGTCCTCCCACTCTGCTGGCAGAGCATCAGGTCCTCTAGATCTCTCCCATGCCTCATACCAAAAGATGGCTACATCACGCAGCCGAAAAGAAGCCAACTCCACAGCCTTTGTAACAGAGGCATGCATCACCCTCAATACTCTATATAGATGGTCTATAAAGTCCTGGGGATCCTCAGTAAGACTAGAACCTGTAAATAACGGAGGGACCAAATGAAGAAACTCTCGTACCTTTGAACTTTCTGACCGGTCTCTATGAATATCTACTCATGAATCGAGTTGTCGCTCATGAATAGAAATCATCCTAGTCAGCAACTGAACTGCCTCTCTCATTCCCTACTCCCAGAGATCTCTGGTGGAGGAACAATAGGTACTAGATGTCCTGTGTCCGTAGCTTCCTTAGGTACCAATGGAACTGGTGACGCTGGGGGTACTACATCTCCTCGAGCTTCAATAGGTGCCGGGGAGGCTGGTACTAGGGGTACTGGAGATCCACCCTATGCGTCCGAGGGAAATCTATCTCTTTGACTCGGTGGGGAACGACTAGTACCTTCCCTTGGATCCATACCTATCTCTTGATCTGCCAAATCCGGAGCGAGTGTAGCCTGTTAGATAAGAAACATAAAGCACGACTTAGATTTCAAATGTTCTTATACTTTTGCACTATAGCACGATGTATAGTTTAATGAAATGTTACCATTACTAAATGCCCTGTAGCCTCTTGATTATAAGTGTGGTGCACAACATACCTATAAACAAGACTCTACTAGACACGGCTTGTGGACCCCCCTGGGACACGACCTGCTCTGATACCAAGTTTGTCACGCCCCAAAATAGGGGGGCATAAGTGGTACTCGATACCCTAATACATCGAGTTACCCACTGAAACATACTAGATAAACCAAACTTGTGAAGCAAAAAGATTGGGCAGCACAACCTCTAAAGAGTGAAGCCTGGACCCAGAGGTCATGACCTAAAAGAGAATAACCATACAAACAATGGTAGACAAATCGGAAAAAAAAGGATGTACTATATAGACGACGAGGCCACAACCGAAAACATACCTACTTACACACACACATATATATATACATGCCAAGACTATTGGCTGGAGGTTGAAACATACAAAAAGAAAACCTAGAATATTGTGACATAAGTACTGTCGGGACAAGGCCCCGACTACACACAAACTGTACAACAAAAGTAAACATCCTCTGATAGCCCCATGATAAGATGGAGCTTACCAACTCACAGTTGAACTTGAATCCTAGCGTGTGGGTCAAGAGTCCCTGCCTGTACCTGCTCGCACAAAACAAAAAACAACGTCCCCAGGCAAAGGTATGTCAGTACGAATAAAAATGTAATGGTATGTAAAGCGAAAAGTAAAATCATAAACATTTACTATAAAAGCGTAATAGAGATACCACCTGAAATTGAAACCCAACTAATCTCCTTGGCTGAGCTTTAGTCCCCTACTACTTAAATATGCATGGTATGCTCGTATAATCATATGTCATGAATACATATATAAATATAGATGCAAATGCATGACCTACCCAACCAAAAGCTAGCAATGGTCGTGCTTTCCGATAGCGAATCGGCATCATATTCGCCAACTTGTGGCCATCTGTGTCTCATACATATAAATATAGGCAATAGGCCCCATACCTCCCGATTATAGCTCGGGAGTAGAATGCATAGCATGTCATGTCATGGATTTATAACACCTATGACTTACTGTTGTCATGTTGCCAATCTTGGCCCGTTTGTAGTCTTGTTCTCATAACCCCATAATAACTTTCGTATAACATATAACAATCTCATGGAACTTGATATGTTCTTCCATATAAGCTTGAAAAGTCAACTCGAATTTTAGAAGGATAACCTAACCCTGTTGACATTCATAACAAGTTTAAGATGACTTACTTAGTTCCTAACTTGGTTCCTATATAATTTATAAAAGAAATATTTCGAAACCCAAGTGTTCTAATAGTTTTCATTTAAATTATATTTGAGAGTTTTGAAGGTCGTGAGCTACTTTAAAGTTTTTCTTTAATAATAACCTTAGTGGAGAAAGAGGGCTGGTCACAAGTAGTAAGGGTCTCGCATGACATTTTAATTCACATCACCCAAGGAAGAATACGAATTCATCCGTGCGGACATATAATAAAGGAAACTGATAAAATTACGTGTAAATGTCGAACACTCTATTTATCCAAACGAGTGAAATATCAAAATAACATAATTATGAAAATAATTCAGCTGAGATCCCAATTCCTTTCATTGAAGGTCTTTCAAGCAAGACAATAGCAAAATATCACATTCGGCATTTTAGGAATTTCCCAGGAGTTGTGCTAAAATTAGGGACATAGCTTCGCCTTAACATACCTTTTCACTGAACGCTCGAATGGCCGTAGCTTCTTCACAAAAGTTGTTCCTTACGTCCTAAAATTCGCAAAAACTATATATAAACAACTGGTACACACCTATAAATAGTTCATAATTGTTCTTAATCGGTATATTTACCAAATGGCCTCAACTTGACGAAATGTCCGTAGAACTTCATAAAAACAATCATAAAAGAGTCCCGAGATGATTACCTTAGTTAACCAAGTGTAAACCTTGAAAAAAACACCAATAACTACAAATTTATATCTTCAAAAACTTGCTCCAAACACAACTAATAGAAGGAGAAAATGATTGCCACGTGTAGAGATCACATTTCTAGGCACGGGGGGAATCTTTAATGGTAGAAATCGTCAAAAACTGACCTTCATCATACAAGTAGTCCATAGGAACCCTCTCTTAAGCTTTCTTTCTGGTTTGGAAGTTAAATGAAATGTTTTCATGGCTTAAAACATTGAGTAAGCCGACATACCACATTTTTTACCCGACCCGGATTCTGCCCCGGCAGTATGTAGTAAAACCCTCATAACTTTTTACTTCGATGTTGGTTGGATACGGGATTTTGTGCATTCCAAACTAGACTCGTAGGCCTTCGATTTAATGGGTGATAGGACTTCTAACTTTTTGTAAATTGAGAGAAAACATCCAAGACATTTGACCCAAAGTTAAGAAAATATTATTAGAGAAACTTCGATAACTTTTGCCGACTTTAGTTTCACTAATTTTCTTGACTTCCAAACTTAACATACGACCGTTATGCTATTATAATACCGCATAACACACTATTCTTAGCATATTTTACACTCATAGGCTTATCCACATGGTATGAGACAAGTTAAGCCTTCCAAATGGGCGAAGTTGTACCCTAGCCATTTCATTTATCATGAACTTTGTTTGAGGGGTTCCTTTGACCTAAAACTTTTGTTTAGTTCCTTGATATTGCCACCTACTTGCAATCTTAATCTCCAATGTACGATACAAAGTCATATACACCTCATATAACAATGCCATACTACGCCACATATATTATGCACAATTAGAGAAAAAGTACGGGATCTTACAGCCGATCCACTCAGCGATCCACCCTTTGGTCAATTCCATTGCCTTTTTGCTTAGGCCTTCAGCATCTTCAAGTTTTGTAACTTTGGGCGATCTAGCATTGTATCCCGAAAGCGTTCAGAGATTCGCCGACTTGATTTTCTCCTTCAATGCTAGAAACACTGGAACTTTATGCGAGATCATGGCTATTCGGCAATTCACCCAATGGGTTAGGCGATCATTAGGCCTTTTTTCTTCGTTCTTTCAGCTGCGTTGTTCCTTTTTACTCATTAGTGTTCATGCTTTGTTCCTCAATCCAAATACCTAAAAATCAAGGTTTTACATTGGTTATTGGCACAAAATATGCATTTGAGGACACTAAATCTATTAAAATAAAGCCCTAAATGAGTCCAAATCGTGGATTCATCAATACCAAATGAAGATATTAGTATCAAGGATAGCTTATCTTATGAGGAGATTCTTGTTCAAATTCTAGATCACCAAGTTCGCAAGTTGAGGACCAAGGAAGTAGCATCCGTCAAAGTTCTTTGGAGAAATTAGTTTGTTGAGGAAGCTACTTGGGAAGCTGATGAGGATATGAAGAAGAGATATCCACATCTATTTGAGCCAGGAGAAACTCCAGACCAAGGTACTAATTCTCTTCTTAGTACTCTTTAATTGATGTGCTTAATGTGTTAGATTTGCTTGTTGGGTGTTCAAACTGAATATTTGACATTACGCCCTTAGCCTACTAAGAGTAATCTCATTCGAGGACGAATTTTCCCAAGGGGGAGATATTGTAACACCCTTCTAAGTGAAAGAGCTAGAATTAGAAAGAGTCATTTTTGGAAAGAATGAAAAATCTGGAAATTTGCTTAAGTTAAGTTAAGGATGAGTTTTGGGTTAACTTCAAACGACCATAATTCCTAGCTTAGGATGAGTTTTGGGTTAACTTCAAACGACCATAACTACAAGCTCAGGATGAGTTAGGTGTTCTACAAGATACCATAGAAAATATCTTTGAATTATGTTTCCAACGCCGCTGAGTATTCTTGATTTCGAGTTCGTATGAGGGAGATAAAACCATTCAAAGTTGGGTTGTCTAGATAAGGAAAGTCAAAACCGGATTTGTAAGGGGTAATTTGGTCTTTTCTATGCCCAATTGATTTATTTCATTTTTAGAAGTTTAATTGGGGTCTAATCAGAATTAGATCAGTTTACGTATTTCCCAAAACACGCTAGGGTTTTTGGAGAAAGAACTCAAGAGGAGAAATGAGAAGAAAAGTTCAAGATTCGTCAAGGTCTTGTTATTTTGGTTGGGGATTTCGCCAAGGATTCAATCCTACGAGGTATGTGAGTTTACATAGCATTGTGTTTGTTCACTCACGCGCCAAACATGTTTATTTCAGCGTGAATTTGTTCTAAAAAGAATTAAAGTTAGATGTTCTTGATATGTGTTCTTGAATTTGCTTTGGCTCTTGAATTTGGCTGAAATTGAGAAGTTCTTGAGGTTATTGCATCGATTATAGAGTTGTTTTTGAGTTAAGTTCTTGTGTACATATACTGGGTATCTGAATCTTAAGAGAATTTAGGAAAAGTAATCAAATTTAGGTAAATTGGAGTTAGAAAATGAAGAAGGAAAAAGTTGGACGAATCTAGAGTATAGTCCGCGTTGTGGACTTGCCCCACCTTTTCACAAAAAATTTCTCCGCGTCGTGGAGCGATCACAGACTCTTCTGCCTCAAAATTTATTTCGTGACCAAAAATAAAAATGCATCTCTGCGTCGCGGACTTTCTTCCAGAAAGTGATTTCTTGATCGTTTCTCATGTTTAACTATATAAAAACACTCCTAAACATCATGAGATCCTTCCTATCACAAATCACAATACTTGAATCCATAAATTCAAATTTAAGGAAAGTTAAGAGCCAAGTCTAGAAAGTTCTTAGAGTCATTTCAAAAGTCTTTTGCAAACTTTTTAAGTTTGTTTTAAGACTTGAGTTTTCAGTTGAGTAAATATCAATGTTCTTTTCTTCAAAAGAGTATATCTGGACTATGTATTCCCAAAAGAGTAAATGCTTTCACATTTAAACAAGAGAGGAAACACAGATTTCCAAGAGAGCCTTTGAGCTAGTTTTTGAGTAATTATCTCAAACCACACAAAGAGTTTTGTTTTTAAACGTATGAGCTAAGTATTTTGGGAGTAGTATTGAGCACCGATATGGGGGTGAGTTCGCAATAACTCAAATCTCCATAAACCATGTAGCCATCGTGGGTAAAAAGGGTCATACTTTTTGGATGATTCCTTAGTGCTTTTTAGCATATACTAGTGGATCCACTTAGTTGATGCGCTCTATATCCCGACAAGTTTAGGACAGTTCTGGCAGCGTGGGCGAGACACTGTATCATCACATTAGCTCATAGTGATGGTTGTCGGTTAGAGAAATTCCCATAGAATTATATTACTTAATACATATAAATTGAGTTTCTATTACAGTTCTTTAACATATTTAGTTACTACCTATTTTAAATGCTTTACATAAACTGTACCTTTATTGTTGTTTATTTCTGCGTTGAGTTGAGTATTCATTAGTTGAGTAAAGCTGAGGTAAGTGTTTCTCTCAGTATTCATTTCAAGCTTATATCATGTTTAGTTTTCCCCTCGCATGCTCATACGTTCAATGTATTGATGCCATTTGGAATGATGCAGATAAAGGTAACCAGGATCAATATTCAGTGTCTCATTGATCCAGTTAAGTACTCAAAGTCAGTTGGTGAGCCTCCATGCTTTCGAAGGACCCCTTTTTATTGCTTTAGAGTTAGTTCATTAGGATGTCATAGGTGTTGTACCGACGTCAATCTCAGTTGTTACAGGCTTCATAGATAGTTAGTTAGTTCAATTGTCATTATGTTGTTATTGGCTTATGTTAGATTTGAGTTGCCACTTTGGCTAAGTTAAATGTTTATTTCCAAAACATTCTTAGTTTAGTTTGAGACAGTTGTGTTATCTTGCATCTGAATTCTCTTCTTAATGCTTAAAGTCTTCCGCTGAGAGTCTAGCCATGCCAATGGTTCGCTTGGGGACCAACAATGGTTCTCGAGGGTCAGTCTTCCCCAGGGTGTAGGCAAGGGGCGTGACACATTTGTACCCCATTAACGTTATTTCTTGATCTATGAACTATAAGTTCACGAACATCACTTTTCTAACTGAAATAAAATATACTTGAATAGTGCATTTTATTTGGCTACTCATTTATCTATTCACACGATGTGACAGATTTGATTTAAGATCCTCGTCTCATTTATAACATTGAGTTTTATTTCATAACAAAAATACCGTCGTCAGTCATATTGCTTTGAATACAGCATAACTTATCGAGATCTCTTAATTTTTCATCATATTCAGGTACCTGACTTTGCCAATGTCTTATGAAATGTTATGCCATGGTTTCCTTTTAAAACACTTGCCTTATTATCATGATCATTTTGATAATTTTCTCCTCTCCTTCCTCATGAAGTTTTACGTTGGGAACCGATTGGTCTATCACGCTTCTGACGTACCATAGACTCTATTCTTCAAGGACCATTTCTTGTAGCACTTGCAGCTTGATAAAAATATTAGGTCAGCAAATGCATCAGACAATTATTTGCAATATTTTGCAAATGAATTATCTCTTAAACTTCGAGTTCACTTTTTTTAACGAGGATCTAGATATTTCACCCCACACATTATTTTCAGTTGTAAATCATACCCCCCCCCCCTATAATGTTAGAAAATCTAATATTTACTCCCAACCTCATTTGGGGATCCATCTTTGTTCGTGGTGAAGCGATAAAATCATGTTTGCGCACATCAAATTTTTAGATGAGAGTTATTTGGTTCCTCACCCTGAACCAATTGTGATGGGAGAATCATGTTGCCTTGATGCATACATGTTAAATAAGCTCATCCCATATAAAATTTTATTTCAGAGTTTTGTTCTCATTATCAATTGGCTAGCTATAATTAGAGGCATACAATTTCCGCTAAACCAACCAGTATTACCAACATAAATTTTATAGTTTTAAATTGTGCTCTTAATTTAACAATTTGAGTAAACAACCTTACAAAAACCAATTTGTAAGTTGATAACAAATACACATGTGACCATAATATAGATACATATACTAAATAAAAATAGTAAGAACTCCACATGGAAGGTGAACGAGTACGTATTAACCTTTTATATGTTCCAAATAGTTTTAGGGGATACAAATCCAACCTTAGCTAGTAAAATGATAATTTTATCATGAGAACAAACTACACAAGAGAATTCTTAAAGAATTTTTTATTTCTTCAATATATAGCCACGTAAATTCTCAAATTCTTTTGCATCACATTTGAACCGGATATGACCAACGATTTATGATAACTTATATGTATTCTAGTAAACTTCTTGTTTACTTTTGCATGTGATTCCATCATCATGTCCATATTTGTATACAACAAGCAAGAGAAAAAATGGGTAAAATTTTATGGAAATATCTATCCGTCACTTCAGTTGTAGTAATCCGAAGATATGAAATATTCTCATAATTTACAATTTAAATATTTTATTTTCAGCTCTTCCAAAACATTAAAGGTTTATTTTAAGACTTACTACAACCACAATATTGTGAACAATTTAATTCCTTCAAATAGCAATAAATTAACCTTTTCAGAACACTCAATTAATTTTGTGTACTATCACAAATGTCACAACCAATCTTACGGTGACCATCTCCTTCAAGGAGAAAATTATTATTATTTTAATGGTTAACATGACAACATGCAACACTTGTTTTTTGTCAACCAATGACAACTTTGTGTTGCCACACAATAATATTTGTTTTGGTCATGGCCACAACTTTTGTATAAAAATTATTTCTTTCTTTTTACCTTTAGTAGTTCATAATGAAATGTACACCATTCATGTCAATGTTTTTTATTCTCTCACACCTCCCTTAGAGGTGAGATTGTGACATTTATCCAACCAAACATGAACATGTCCGTATTCATAATCTTATCAGATTTTGACACATTCATATTCAAGAATGGATAAGCATTCAAAATACTTATTAGGAAAAAGGGTTTGAAAATACTCCAACTTTGGCCGAAATTACTATTACGATACCAAACTTTATGGAGGACCTTTTACCCCCTACACTGTTAATAGCGTATTTTAAAGTTATATATGTGCCCACGTGGACACATTACTATTTATAATGATGCAATATTTATGATGTCTACGTGGGCACATATATACTTTTAAAATATACTATTAAATAGTGCAGAGGGGTAAAAGGTCCCTTCCAAAGTTCGGTATTGATACATCAATTTCGGTCAAAGTTCGGATATATTTCAAACCTTTTCCCCTACTTATTACAAGTCGCAATATCTTCAAGGAGTTGACTATATCCATTTATACGTGTTCCATAAGTTTTTATTAGAAGCTGATTGTCATATCTTGATTTTTGACATGTTTACATGTCTCACCTCAACATCACCTTGAAGATCAAAACCACTTTCACGTTATTTTTCTTTCTTTTAATTTGATGGAGGATTTACAAAAAATTTCAAATTGGACTTGTACAGACAACAACGTGTCCAATCACGTTTCATACTACTTTTAGGGTAAACATGTAACACCTCGTATTTTACGTGTACAAGTTCTACACATATGGAACTTGATTTAGCTTGGTGGTATAAGTAATGAACTTGATTTCCTAGATGAATGGTGACAATAAAGAAGCTATAAGGGTAACTCCCGTACATTGCAATATTGCACGATCGAGTGAACGTTAAATTTTAGAAATATTTAAATTCTAGATCGAAGGGCTATATGTAATTCTAAAAGTTAAGGTGATCAAGTGTATATAAGTTTTGAGTTAAACTAAGGAGATCATGCTCGGAAAATGAATAAAAGAATTGAGGTGCTTGTTGGACTTTATAAAGCTAGCAGGTGTCACCTACTTGCTTAGCTCAAATGGGCTAGGTATATGGGGAAGATTAGTTCATGCATTAGTGGGCTCACTTGAGGCCCAAATTAAATAAAAAGGAAAAGGGAATGGAGACAAGGCCTCACACCAATCTGTCCAAGTCCAACTACTTGAGCCCAATAAAGATTAAGGCCCAAATTAAGGGTATAACTCTGGCCCATGGCTTAATATTAGAAAGGGGAAAGATTGCAGCCCAAGATGAGTACATAAAGGGCCCATTTTGTGTATATATAATTCCAAGCAGATGCATCACCTACTTGGACCACTTTGACAAATTAGTGGCTGATAATAAAACTTAAAAGAGGTGGGGAAAAATAAGACATTTATAATCCCCAAGTTGCTGGCCATTTCCTTACTTTTATTCGATAAAAAAATCAGATTTCTCTGTAAGCTTCTACTCTCTCTTTCAAAGCATAGAAGCAGCCACAAGTTTCCTAGGGTTCTTGGATAAACCCAAGCCCTTGCAAGGGAAGCTCAAGTTATTGAAGAGTTAAAGTTAAAAGAAAACGAGTTATAAGAATTAAGGTAAAGTGACTGCCCTATCCTTGTCTTCCTTAAACACGAGTCTAAGTATGATATTTTAAGTATACTATTGATAAGAACTCGTGGGATGATGATGGGAAACTATGGTTTCACGTCCTCTATTGTATGTTGGATTGTTAGGACTGTTTTGGGACAGGTTGATGTCTAAAAATATTGGGGACAACTTGGTTGATGTCTGGAAAGGGTGTAAATTGTTGATATTGAAATATAGTTATGTAGTGTACAAATGCAATAAAAGAAAGCGGGGATTGAAAGAACACCCTTAGTTTGGTAATTACGGGTTTGCTGCCCGAGCATTATTTTTGAGTGAGATTGGACTTCCTAAGCATGTTTAGTAACTACTAATACTAGTTTATCACCTACACTATTGTAGATAAGTATTTGAAAAAAAAGGAAGGTACTTCAAGGTAACTACAAGGTGGTACAGCAAGGTAAGTAAGGCTTTTTGATTTCCTACTAATTGACATGAAATCTAGACTCGTCCTCGAGACATAGAGGTAGCCTACTAGCTCCAACACGACTTATGACGTTGTTCTTACTCTTTAACATGTCTACACGTTCCAATACATGTTCATTGTCAAATCTGTACATATACATTTCATACCCTGCATGAGTTCTCCTTTTAACTAAATAAGGTCCATATATTATTTCAGCTCCTATACATTTCATTAATTGTGTAACTACTCTCTATGTTGTTGTTCCTGCATTATATGATTATTACACGTCACTTGTTGACTACATAGTCCCACAACTCAAAATGCTATGACCACCAAAAGAATCATCTCAAATGTTAATGGAAAGATATTAAATGAATCTGCTTATTGATGGGTGGTATCCCAGGCGTGGAAGAATCACCTAGCATGGGTCGATCCCAATATTACGGGTGGTATCCCAGGGGTTAATGGAAAGCCTAGCATGGGTCGATCCCGATTTATATGTCTACCACTGATCAGCTGATCATTTGTATTATATGTTGTGCACAGAGTGTAAAGTAAAGAATAATAAAGTAATGAAAAGAATGTAAAGTACCTGATTCCATAATATGAGAAAATGTGGTATTGTATCCTTACATTGGTATATGATGTCATCTGAGTTCTTATTTCACATACAATACCTTATGCCTTACATACTCAGTATATTCTTCCGTACTAACATCTCTCTCGGGGGACCTGCAATTCATGTTGTAGGTACAAGAGCTAGTCGACCTCCCTAGTAGGAGAACTGGACATCCAGCGGCTATTGGTGAGATCTAGGTTGATTCGGGGCTTTCCGAGTCTATAGCATGTATTTTGGTATTGTATAGTAGCTGAGTGTAAGGCGGGGCCTGTCCCGACCTTAACCCCATAATGTTTTGTCATTTAGAGGCTTTATAGACTATGTATAGTGAAGTGTGGTTGTGCCTCGTGTCTTAGACATCATGGTCTCAACGGCCAAGTCATGTGCACATTCTTTTGGCTTGTTAATACAGTCTACTTTCATGAAAACATGTTATCCACTATGGAATCACCTTTAAATGTTCATAGATAGAGCATGATTACAGGTTGGTCCTCTCCAGCCTTCTCGGCAACGGGTGCCGGTTCGACTTAATGGGATTTTTGGCGTGACAAAACATTACTTCATATTTTGAAGGACCATTGTAAGAACCCATAGTGTTCCTCCTTTTTATTAGCACAATGATGATCATTACTATTTTGTCTTTTGTTAAGTGCCTATGCCCATTTGTACAACCACAATAATCATTGTGAACTTTCAAACATATTATGTATTGCTACCATATTCAAATAAGAGAATGGAGCAAATCAATTGGAGAAAAAATTATGATTTTTTATCAAAAGTTCATTTTGCTTTAGTCATCATCATATCATCAAATAGTGAATTAGAACTCCAACTCAATGTCTTACCCATATAAAGGTAATTTAGGCCATAATTTGATGGGACTCAAACCCAATACCTTATCATATCATGGTGCACCAGGATTGTAACCCAATATCTTAACCTTTTGATGTGATGATACTTGAATCTATCGTCTTATTCTCAACTAATGACATTATAAACCAATTGATATTATGTACTTATAGACTATCTTTAAAGAACCAATAACAAAAAATAATTGTGTTAAACAATTTATGATATATAATGCTATATTTGTTAAAATCATGCCTAACAAATATTTACTTTATAGTCTTGATATGAATAGGCCATGACAAAATAATAAATGACACAAACTTAATTAAGACATATTGAGAATTAAGGATATCTAACATGACCTTGTGCCACCAACCTTCAAAGGACGAAATCATATCCTTCATAAAAATAATTTTAAGAAAATTAGTGCATGTCTTAGCCAACATGATTTTCCAACATAAGAGGCTTTATTTAAGAAAATCAGTACATCAAAAATGTATTTCCTCATGCAACAATGAAGGTAATGACACTTAATGTTTTCTTAGGGCTAAATCAATACTACCAAATTTTGATAGTGGGGAATTTTTTTTCTTACGCAGGCAATTTAATATAGTAAAATACTCTAAAAGTTACATATTACCTCTATGAAGAACATTACTGTTGATTGACCGCCTTTGCTTTATGTAACTTAGCATTCAGTCAATTGTGTCATGGATATCGGTTTCAAGTATGGGCATCATACTGATAACGTGTTTTAAAACTAAAGAAATAACACAAGAAATATAGAAGATGAGAACAATAAAAATAGAGAAACAAGAATGATAACTTTTCTTATTCTTCCATGTATTCAAGTGTATACAATATGAACCATTATGTCACGATGTACAGTGTAACATAGAGGCATACAAAAGGTTAGTCATAAATATGACATTAATAATGAATATAATTGAGAAGGATATGGAGGTGTAAGGTCACACCTATAATGGTCATAAAAGTGGAGGTTATCTTCATAATGAAAGGAAGTAATGGAGATAATTAGTTTGAGTAACATCTTGGTGTAGTGGACATCCACACTATAATATTTTATAACTTAAATGCCTTTTTTATTTTGTCGTAGTGCTTTTATAATAACACAAATTAAGAAAAAAGATCTAAAATATCCTTAAACTATGTGAAATGAATAAAAATAATAAAAAAATATTTTTTACCAAAATGATTATCCATACAACTAATTGGTTGAAAACCAAATCCCAGTCTCTTCTAAACCCAAAAGTTACAAGTACTAGCCAAATCTGTTAAGTATAGAAGCTTCAAGAGTATATAAAATATTTAGAAGTGTAAAGGTATCTTTCTCTCTAATAAAAGAACTATTTATATGATTCCCAAATTCATCACAAAATTGCCTTTTGAATTTGATCCGCTGAGTTAAGACAACACCGAACTGATCAGCAAGTCGAAATGATACTCTCCATTGCCAAATTTTCCTTTCACAAGAAGTCTCAGCCTTCAAGGTTCAGTGGACTTCGGCGAGCTCATTGGAGTTTGTCTAGTAGAGTCGGCGAGTCACTGACTTCTCTTCATCATCGCATAATTGACTTGAGCTTATGATAAGGATTCTCTGATATTTTAGGGGAGCTTGGGCTTACTTGATGATTTGATCGACGACATTAGTCGGGTTTGCCTACTTGATCATCAGATTTCCATTTTGTTCTTCAACTCGCACTTTCTTGGCTTCAAGCTTTAGGTATTTGAACCTCAATTGGAAAACTCGGTTGAGCCACCCTTTCATGTTGGGCGAATAACCGATTACCATCTTGTTCTCCTGGTTTAACCCTCATTTAACTCAACAGTTTGTCACTTTCAGTGATGAAATTAAGCTCCCTTTTCACATACAACGGATTGCTGATGTCTTCTCTCTTCACCGACTCGCCTTGATGTTTTATCATCAACAACTGCCAATTTCGGTAGAGTTCAGACACAATAGCGATTCTAGAACTATCTTCGGTAATCTTTAGCTTGGGGTTTTCACTATATTTCAACATTTTTGCCTCTTTGTGTATGATTTCATCCATGCCTTGTTCTTTGGCCTTCATAGCTTTAAGCTATCAAAATATCACCAGATAAGGACATGAATAGGAATTGAGGACACTATTTATTGGACTAAAAAGACCTCAAATGCGTCAAAATCTCGTACTCATCAATACCCCCAACTTAAACTTTTGTTTGTCCTCAAGTAAATTAAGAACACAATTATTTGTGTAAGGGTGTCTACAATAGTTATGAATGTGAGTTGACATGCAAATGCCATCATAAGACTACTAACAAGTATACACAATATCTCAATCATGCTCAAAAAGCTTCAAATGATGACTAGCCGATATCCATCCAAGATCAAGCTCACTAATGCTCCCTTATAATGCAAAATCATGCTTCAACAAAAGTATTCAAGTGACCTCACAGAAAAAATTATTTCATTCCCTCACGAAGCACATAAACAATTAATTAGGAATAAATATATCGCTCTCTCTTAAAGAGAAATATATGCAAGCTTCATCCCATAGGTTTTCCTATCTTTTTCAATCATCACACAACCCGATTTAAGCAATATATCATGGTATTTTCAGGCTTGTAATGGGGTTGAGGATAAATATATGGTCAATTTGGCTCATTGACTTCACCTTGACAAAGAATTGTTGCACTCATCTTCACCTCTTATCAAGTTCCTTTCATTCTTTTCATTTGGAGATTCAATCTTTAATTTTTTATTCAATTTATTGAAAATCCATTTTATTTCATCAAGATTTTCTTCTTCATTCCATTTTTTTTTCGCTTTTTTATAAGGAGGGGTTCCTTTTTTTTACTGCAAACTTCAAGGTTGAGCCTTACTTTTCTTTCTTGTTTTTTTCACTTGGCTTGGTTTCCTCCTTCCTTTCCACACTCCCAACTTAGGCCTTTGGCTAAGTTGGCTCTTCAAACAAACCAGTTCTTGAAAAAGGATTTATGAGTGAGAATTTTGGAACACATTTGGTTCAAGAGGCTTCACTGAGGTTGAAAATAAATGGTATAGGCTCAAATGATGCCAAGATGGTTGCATCCCTCACAAGGTAGTCACAAAAGTTATGATGATTTGAGTTCCCTCTCAAAATTTGTGTCCAACAACATCTCTTGCATTGCACGAAGGCTAAACAATTAGACTAACAAGACAAATTCTAGGAATCAACAAGTATTCTTTAAATAGGATCCAAGAAATCAATATTGGAAAAATCAATTCTCCAATATCAACAATGAAAACAAGCAACATCAATAAACATCACTAATCCAAGAATCATGGGGAAATTGCTAGAGAGGTGAAAATGAAATCAAATGAAAGCCAAAAGAAAGGGGTAAGACCTATAATTGTCCTTCACACTACCAAAAAGAAAAATGTAGTGTCCTCAATCTTAAAAGTAAAAAGAAATAGAAATCAGCTAAGTGTCTCCTTGTTAGATGAAGACTGGTTGAGCTTCCATATAGGTGAGGTGCAACCGAGATCGCCTACCTGGTCGATGAATCGTGGAAAGATTGCATCTCGGAAACTGTGATTGTAGAAATCATTGAATTCCTTACCAAGATCGGCAAACTTAATGATGTTCACTGAGAGAGAACGGTGAACTACTGAATCATGTCGTTGCTCGCCAAAATGTATAATAATCTTTTTCAGGAATTTTTTTCCAAGAAAGCAAACTGAGTCAGGTTTGCCAAACATGTTTGGTGAATCACCAACGTAGCTATACTTCCGTCGAAGTTCACTACTTCTTGCATAGAAGGATTTAACCTCCATTGGTTCTCTATGCTTGGCTTACAACCTTTGGTCCAATGAATATTATTAGTACAAACACCCGGGGAGATCCCCATTATTCTGTAATACACCGTCCCAATGCTCTAATGTGTTTCTTCAAAACTCTGATCAACACATCCTCTTTCCATTCGTCTAAGTCGTTTGCAATTATTATCGGGAATGTATTCTCAGCTCCCAAAATGATGTACCGAAGATGTGGATAAAGCACTTTCAACTCCAATTTTGGGGGTTCTATTATGGATGGCTTGGTTGATGGCACATGTCGATTTGAAAAATCAATGTATATATGTAACGCCCCAAACTCGAGGGGCGCAACTTGCTCTTAATGCCAAAACTCAGGCCCGATCCGACCCTGTTGAACCATTTGCTACTAGCGCATGGTAGTCACACGCAATCAAGAAAACAAACAAGTATATCTCGGCTTAAAACTAAGCCCTCGGCTGGTAAGGCCCCTGTCAACTAATCTATAAAAGAAATAACTACTCCCAGGAGATCATATAAATAAATAGCCAACTAGTATAGAAGTCCTAATTGGGCCGTCGAGGCCACAATGATATCTATATCAAAACTAAAAGCAGGTATATATCAATACAATACATCAAACAACTCACAAGCTTCAACAAACCAACAGCATAGGCCAGTATGGCCATAACATAGCTATACACCCCACACACTAGTCTGCAAGCCTCTAAGAGTAGTAAAGATTAGCGGGACAGGGCCCAGCCTACCCATTAAGATATATACAACAAAAGGTAACAAACCTCCCAACTCTGGCAGCTCGGGAGGAAAGGGGCTAGCCAACCGGGTAAAAGTCAATCCTGCTGGTGAGGAGGTCTACTCGGTCGTTTGTTAGGACCTACATGAATGAATACAGTACCCCAAAGGCAATAGGGGCATCAGTACAAAATAATGTACAAAGTATGAAAGGCAATAGACTTTGAGGAGGTATTCTGAGATACTGGAATAATCTGATAAATAAATCAAGGATAAGATAAGTGTACTGACCTGCTCCTAAATCTAAACTCATCAAAAATAACAAAACAACAACTTAATCAAGCCCCCATAAGCTCGGCAGGTACAAACAGCACACAAGACCACCTACTCAGGCACTCATAAGCCCAGAAGGTGCCAATCAACCTATATACCCCTATCGATACTCCCCTAGACCCATAGGCAGTCACATAGCCCTCTTAGGCATCAACATAGCTTATAGACATCTCATAGCCCTCTTAGGCAACAACATGGCCCTGTAGGAAGCACATAGCCTTCTTAGGCGTCAATATAGCCCTATAGGCAACTCATAGCCCTTTTGGGCATCCACATAGCCCTGTAGGAAGAATATAGCCCTTCTAGGCAGAGATCACATTCCTACAACTAAGCACAATAGCCCCAAGGGCAACAATAACAATCCAATCGCTAAAAGCGAGCAATTTAGTTATAAGCAACCTGTAGTGATTGGGTTATTATGGCTTCAACTCGAGAGATTGAATCTTAATTCGACCGTACCTATCGAGCTCGTGAGAGTAATAAATTGAGGTTTTGGGCTGTTGATATTCCCAAATTACACTTCCCAAAAGAAGTATAAACGGTCGTTGCCAAATAAAGAACCCAACTTGTAGGTTGGGGTCGATCCCACGAGGAATATGGTTCAAACTTAAAATTAACTCACAATTATCTCTTTTTAGTCTAACCATTTCCGAGAAAAGTAAACAGGATTTTTTTAACTAAAGTAAAGAATTGTTGATTTAAACAATTAAGTAACAAGAAAACAAGATTCACAATTTGAGATATAAATATTAGTTGAAAACTAGGTCAAACGTGTTCCTCACAAGCTCTTAACGCAGTAATCCTAATAATAGTAATCCTATCCTAGTGTTTAATATGCAAGGCTGATAAGTTATGTATCCCTAAGTGACTGGTATTCATTATAGGAACTTTCTTTCGCGACTTGGTAAATCTACGAATGTGTGATTTACTAAACCTTACCTTTACCCCAGATTAGTCATTGTCACTATTTAGTTGGGTTTTCACCCTCACTTCGATTGATTAAAGTCAGATTATTAGATAGCAACAAATTCTTAACTAAATCTCTGTTTTTAAATCTTTTTCTCATTCATTACCCCCTTGGTAAGGTCAAGTAGGAACCAGGGGAGTTCTAACGTTGTGCACCCGCTAGAAAGACTGCAAAACAAAAAGATTAACAATACATGCATAAACTAGTATTCGAGAATTACTTAAATATTATTCATACTTTGTTAATTGCTCATGGTTCTTACAACCCCACTTGTCGATTTAGCTACTCATACTTGAGAGTTCACAATTCATAATTAGGTTAGAAGAAATCATGAACTTACAATTAGAAAAGATGAAAACCGAAATCTTGAATTGAAAACCAAATTGGAATTTGGATAAACCAACATTCGGAAATTAAATTGCTAAGTGTTTGCAAATAATTCCAAAAGACCAAGAGCAAAAGTTTACAATAATGTCTAAGAGAAATAAGAAGAAGAAAAGAACCCTAAAAAGTTTTCACAACTTTATACTTTGATGCCCTCTAATTCATCTCTCCAAAATAATTATTTCTATGGACTATTTATAGATATAGAAAATCCTAAATAAAATAATTGATTCCAAATCAAACTAGGAATCAAAAATCAAAAAGGAATTGAATTCCTTTTTTTTTTCAGCGTGAAGTTGTGCCGCCTCAACAATTCTGCTTATTGTTTTCTACTGTAACACGTGGCAGTTTCTAATTCCGATTCCAATTCCAGTTTTTATTTCGACCAACATATATATTATTTTATAAAGTTTAATCCATTCAACTACCTGCTTGATTTCCTTGTTCAACCTTCCATCTTTAATTCGTTTTAGCTCCAAACTTCTTCAACTTACACCATTTTACTCCTACAAATAAAATACACTATTTAGCACAATCCATAAAATTCCTTCTCAAAAAGGACAAATGTAAATAATAAATGTGAGGTACATAATAATTAAAATATATATTTTTGGCCTCACATCGACACCCCACAGTTAACCTTTTGCTCGTCCTCGAGCAAACATTAATGCTCATCTCAAAAAATCATACTAGTAATGTCATCACTTTGTTGGATTCAAACAATTAGCCAATATACCAATTTCGAAACATCAAGTAGACTTCTCAATAATTATGCAAGACATCCAAATAAACAACAAACCTCTCACCCCCTAACATCATCGAATTTAAGCTTACTCACCTACTATCATCAAAGAAAGCAAATAAAATCGCCTATCTATCATGACACAAGTGCCCTCACAAAAAGAAATAGTCCACACACTCAATTCAAAATATTGAATATAAATTAAGAACTTCATATCAAGAACAACTCGCACGCTCAAAAATAAAATTCACATTTATGCACAAAGAACCATAGGTTTGCCATTTATGTATCTCAACTAATTAAATAAGCTCGAATAGAATCAAATAGGACTTTAACGGGTTGTAATGTAGGCTAGGGGACGGGTAGGAAAACTATATAATAGTGACTTACACTTCATTAACCACTTTGCAATTTTAGACTTCATCAACCAATATTTTCTTCTCTTTTTTTTCAACCCTCTCTTCAACAATTATTTCACAAGTAATTCTCATCATCTCAAGAATGCTTCAAACTTTTTTTTTAAAGTTTTCCTTCGTAATAGCCACCCTCAACTTACGTATTTTACATGCGTTAAGGTTCACGATGTCCTTGGAAGGAGCAGGGCCATCATCAACGTAACTTCTGAATTAGCCACCCTCAACTTTGGCTTTCAGCCCGAGTTAAAGTGCACCATGTCCAAGGAATGACCAGGGCCAACACAGAGTTTTACAACTTTTCTAGGGAAACGTGAGTTATGTGGATCTCAATCATGGGCCATCTTATGTTTTACCACTTCTTGTTCCATTACCTACAAATCAATCATTTCCACTCTTTTCTACTTCTACCATTGTTCTCATTTTTTTCTTCTTACATAGTGCATTAAGAATTTCTTTTTGGATCAAATAGAACTATGGTATCAATAAAAAAGGATTCGGCTCGATCATGTGGTTTACAAGAAAAATATAAACTAAAAGGCTCAAAAGGGTTAACTAGTGATACAATATCTAAAAAAGTTAAAAATACCAGACAAGTAAAAAAAAGTCTACTTTCATCTCGTAAACAAAGCAACACTTTTTATTTCGCTTCACTAACATGCAGGGCAAGTTCTAGACTAAGATGCAAAACATGGAATAAACAAATTCTCACCACACATGTCACAAGTATCAATCAAGATGGATCAATTCCACATCTAAGAGAAACATGATCATAACAAATACAAAATAAAATAAGCTATGTACAAAGTCACAACCAAGAGCTTAGGTGTCAAAGAGTCTGCAGTTTCTTAACAATCTAGCATTCACAAGAAAGTACTACTAAACAATTAAGTCTAAATAGCAAGTAGCACACCATTCAAGAGGTCTTTTCTTTTCTCTCACAAAAAAAAATTATTCCAAAGAAAATAAAAAACACTCCGTTCAAAGGGACTATACTCAGGAAATGAGCCGAAAACAAAAGCCAAGGAATACATCCTAAAAAAATAGAAGACTCAATAAAACAGTAAAAACTAGGAATTCATTCCTACACCCCACACTTAAAAATACATTATGTCCCCAAAGCATCAAATAAAATTTAAAACAAGGGTTACGAAAACTCCTTGAGGCCTTTAGGCCTAGCTAGTAGCATGTTCTCTCAATTTTCATCAAGGATCATCACCCCACACTTAAGCTCAAATATGCTCCTTTGCTTCAAATTTTTTGGGTACTCAGACTTCCCCTAATCTTCAAAAACAAGACCAAAAGAAAAAGAAGTGACATTAATAAAATAAAAATAAATCAAAGAAGAAGTTACACTGCTAATTGGTTCGCCTCCCAATAAGCACTTAGTTTAACGTCGCGACACGACGCAAACACCTTAGTTACCCAAACTTCACAATGATCCCATTCCTCTATCACTTCATTGACACACTCAGATTTCCCCAAGTAGATTTTAATCTTCTGACCGTTCACCTTAAACCTCGTTCCTTCCTTGCTCTCGAGCTCAACCACTCTATGTAGAAATACTTGAGTTACTTTGAATG